>CM068581.1:58334384-58814384 GCA_035048485.1 Pteria penguin
GTTAAACAGAATAAAATTCATTCATGAATAAAGCAAAAAAATTTTTAAATGCGGTGTATATTAAGTAATGAACACGCCGACAAACTAATTATAAATCATGAACATTATTGTTTTTAATGTTTTATGAACACGCAGGTGAATAACAAAGTATGGAGATATGAGCCAAAGACATACTCATCGATGAAAGGTAAACAATGAACACAGCGGCAAATATTAGAAAAATGGTTACATAATGAACAGGGTGAAGTACAGTAAATCAAAAACATGTCGTCGAATAATGTCTTTTGACGATAAAGTCATTGTGAAAAGTGTCTGCAAATATCATTTTAATTATTGTCATTTTAATCAGATGCAATGCGTGTAAACAATGATTTTACTGATATAGAATATGAGAATATTTATACCTCTATTCAAAGATCGAGCAACGATTTGGACGCCAAATGTATAACCTGTTTTCTGATCTACAACTCTACACTTCACGTCAAAGGTATCACCTCTTTTCGGATTTTCAATTCTACACTTTTCATGAAAAATTTGAATAATATTGACACGAATTCTAAAAGCAGTCAGTATCTCTATTGCCCTGGATCTCAACAATAAAAGTGCAATGTAACCTTACAGTTTTTCTTCTTAGACATATATGTTTACAGTGCACTTGGAATAATGCATCACGAGACTGAAAAACATTCTTTCATTACAGCATTGATAACAAAGGTAGAAAGCGTCTCTCGTGAGAAAGACTAATTTCGAAATGTCAGATAAAGGAACGAAAGGTTTTAAGATTTGTAATCAATTTATCATTAAAGCAGGGTGTCTCTTTACGAATTTGAAGTGTTATCTGGTACATATTTTTTTTTAGAAATTGACAGTTTCGATATGAACAATGGTTCATTCACAAAAGACAATTTGCAAATTATCATTTTAAATTCGATTCTCTAGAGCGAATTTCCTTGAAATCAAATGAAGAAATATACATATCTTGTCGGAGGATGTCTTATATAAGGACCTATAGGGTAAATTCTTAACGTGATCCGATAGAATTTTCTTTTGAATAAAATATGCAATACTTTGGCTAGAAAAACCAGACAAGAAATCAATACCTGGGACACAGATCAAAGTCATACTATTGAAATAAAAGTGCATAAACATTTGAACAAGTAAAATTAACTAAAATAAAATTTAATACCGGAAATCCCTTATTTAATACCCATCATTGGTATTTCAAACTGATATGTAATTTTCTATAAGCTAATTGCTGAAAATAATACAAAATATTACATAATTTTGAAATGATGAGACTACATACAATAATAGACAATTTACTCAGTTGTACTTCAAATATTGGTATCATTTACTATAAGGTTATTATGATATTAAAATTGAAATTTGTGTCTAGAGGTGTAAAATGCGAAAAATTACATCACATTTTTATATATGTGAAAACGTGAAGGGCAGCTCTGTATTCAATGTAACATACATAGATTGCATAATGTAAAATAATGTTCTTATTTCATAGAATTCATACAAATAATGTACTAAGATACCGAGCGAGCGGTAGTCAATAAGAAATATACAATATACTAGACAATATAAAGGTGTAGATTATCAACGACTCTGGAAGAACCAGAGGTGAGATGGGATCAGGGGATATGAAGGAGTAGGACTTACCTGCTGAACGGTCACACCCGACGTGAGACCAAAGCATTGAGTAAGCCAGTATAATTTGTAGTCACGATGAATGGTATGGGATTATTTGGGCGAGTATGACTCATAGTCTCATGAGGTGGTAACAGTATTTCCGAGGTCACAGTCCATAACAAAATCATGATAAGTATAATTTATAGTCTCATCAGGTGGTAACAGTATTTCCGAGTTCACAGTCCATAAAAGAATCATGATAAGTATAACTCATAGTCTCACGAGGTGGTGACAGTATTACCGCGGTCACAGTCCATAACAAAATCATAAGTATAACTCATAGTCTCATGAGGTAGTAACAGTATTACCGCGGTCACAGTCCATAACAAAATCATGATAAGTATAACTCATAGTCTCATGAGGTGGTAACAGTATTACCGCAGTCACAGTCCATAACAAAATCATGATAAGTATAACTCATAGTCTCATGAGGTAGTAACAGTATTATCGAGGTCACAGTCCATAACAAAATCATGATAACTCATTGTCACATGAGGTGGTGACAGTATTACCGCGTTCACAGTCCATAACAAAATCATGATAAATATAACTCATAGTCTCATGAGGTGGTGACAGTATTACCGCGGTCACAGTCCATAACAAAATCGATAAGTATAACTCATAGTCTCATGAGGTGGTGACAGTATTACCGTGGTCACAGTCCATAACAAAATCATGATAAATATAACTCATAGCCTCATGAGGTGGTAACAGTATTACCGCAGTCACAGTCCATAACAAAATCATGATAAGTTTCACTCATAGTCTCATGGGGTGGTGACAATATTACCGCGGTCACAGTCCATAACAAAATCATGATAAGTATAACTCATAGTCTCATGAGGTGGTAACAGTATTACCGGGGTCACAGTCCATAACAAAATTATGATAAGTATATCTCATCGTCTGATGAGAAGGTAACAGTATTACCGCGGTCACAGTCCATAACAAAATCACGATAAGTATAACTCATAGCCTCATGAGATGGTAACAATATTACCGCGATCACAGTCTATAACAAAATCATGAAAAGTATAACTCATATCGTCATGAGGTGGTGACAGTATTACCGCGGTCACAGTTCATAACAAAATCACGATAACTCATTGTCACATGAGGTGGTGACAGTATTACCGCGGTCACAGTCCATAACAAAATCATGATAAGTATAACTCATAGTCTCATGAGGTGGTAACAGTATTACCGCGGTCACAGTCCATAATAAAATCATGATAAGTATGACACATAGTCTCATGAGGTGGTGACAGTATTACCGCGGTCACAGTCCATAACAAAATCATGATAAGTATAACTCATAGCCTCATGAGGTGGTGACAGTATTACCGCGGTCACAGTCCATAACAAAATCATGATAAGTATAACTCATAGTTTCATGAGGTGGTAACAGTATTACCGCGGTCACAGTCCATAACAAAATCATGATAAGTATAACTCATAGTCTCATGAGGTGGTAACAGTATTACCGCGGTCACAGTCCATAACAAAATCATGATAAGTATAACTCATAGTCTCATGAGGTGGTAACAGTATTACCGCGGTCAGAGTCCATAACAAAATCATGATAAGTATACCTCATATTCTCATGAGGTGGTAACAGTATTACCACGGTCAGAGTCCATAACAAAATCACGTTAAGTATCACTCATAGTCTCATGAGGTGGTAGCAGTATTACCGCGGTCACAGTCCATAACAAAATCATGATAAGTATGACTCATAGTCTCATGAGGTGGTGACAGTATTACCGCGGTCACAGTCCATAACAAAATCATGATAAGTATAACTCATAGTCTCATGAGGTGGTGACAGTATTACCGCGGTCACAGTCCATAACAAAATCATGATAAGTATAACTCATAGTTTCATGAGGTGGTAACAGTATTACCGCGGTCACAGTCCATAACAAAATCATGATAAGTATAACTCATAGTCTCATGAGGTGGTGACAGTATTACCGCGGTCACAGTCCATAACAAAATCATGATAAGTATATCTCATCGTCTCATGAGAAGGTAACGGTATTACCGCGGTCACAGTCCATAACAAAATCATGATAAGTATAACTCATAGTCTCATGAGAAGGTAACGGTATTACTGCGGTCACAGTCCATAACAAAATCATGATAAGTATAACTCATAGTCTCATGAGGTGGTAACAGTATTACCGCGGTCACAGTCCATAACAAAATCATGATAAGTGTAACTCATAGCCCCATGAGGTGGTTACAGTATTACCGCGGTCAGAGTCCATAACAGAATATGATAAGTACACCTCATATTCTCATGAGGTGGCAACAGTATTACCGCGGTCAGAGTCCATAACAAAATCACGTTAAGTATCTCTCATAGTCTCATGAGGTGGTAGCAGTATTACTGCGTTCACAGTCCATAACAAAATCATGATAAGTATAACTCATAGTCTCATGAGGTGGTAACAATAATACCGCGGTCACAGTCCATAGAAAATCATGATCAGTAAATGTCTGTGGTATTGTATATTCACAGTACAAAGGCTTTAACAAAAATTAAGGAAGTTGACATGTCAGACAACAATGTCTGATAAACAAAAAGGTGTTTATAGCTACCGCAAATTTTGCGGAATTTAGACTTTAAAACGTGACTTTTGTATCCTTATGATACCAAGGTAGTTGCCAATTATGCTAATGAGTCTATCTTATGGTTTGTCATAAGAGAAAGTGGTGTACAGAGTAGAAAAGTCAGAATTGATATATTTCAAAGTTGACAATTTCTAAGATTTCAATATCTTAAACTGATTAACACCACTTCTGGAATAGATGTATCCGATTATTTCTGAAGCTTCTCCTTAACTGCAGATAGTATTTCAATAAGGAAGGTTTGGTAGAGTAGTTACTGGATCCTTTACTATATATTTCTTTGTATGCATTTTTATAAAATATAGGAATTCAATAAAATTAAGGTAATGCGAACTCACTATCTTTCAAATATATATGATATTGTTTTGTTTGAGGCTTTGTCTGCCGGCACTAATAAATGAATTAAAATGATACGAAAGTCTAATTTACACTATACTGAAAATTGTATAAAGTATCGAGATTCCCTCGTGACTTAATTGTGGTATAATAAAAGCATATCCACAGTAATGACAAAGCGGATTCAAAGGTGGGTAAATAGATTAAATTGCTTTCTTTAGTCGACAATGTCAGTATTTTCAATGTTTCGAGAACGGAAATCTATTTTGTGTTCTTTGTAAAAGCAATAATGTATAATCACGTTCTTAAACTTTTAAACATGCAATTGCTATAATATGATATCATTTTCAATAGAATGACAACTCCAAATAATTTACAAAATAAAACAATTTAAAAGATATTATTCAAAGAAAGATTACTCGAGAATACTCTTTCATTTTACATTAGAGATCAATACATTGATTCAAATCTTACATATAAATGTAAGATTCGTAATGGTGTATACAATGTTCACAAAATTAGTAAATTTTATGGAAATTGATCATATATGTCTTACGATGGAATCTATCCACAAAATGATTGTTTGTCGTTACATTTTATGATGTTTTTGCATTTTATACTAAAAAGGAAACAAAAATTAAGACTCAAAGCAGAAAGCCATATAAACATACAGTATATTACTTATTTAAGTATATATACAGTTATATACTTCCACTGCTATTGCTATTCGATTATTGTTTACTAGAAATAGCTGCTGGACTGTTAATGGGCGTAATGCCTTGTAAACGTTTGATCTTTATTGCTTTTTGGCCGTTGGCTTCGATGCAGCTGCTGGGGCCGGTGATGGGCGTGGCGTCTTATTTCCATAGATCATACGCTTCATTTCCCGCTTTTCGTTAAGCATTTCTAGTTGTCTTTTTCGTTCTTCTCGCAGTCTCAAGCTATTTTCTTGAAGATTACTCAATAGATTAGCCGTTTCGATCTTATGTTGCTGAAAAAGTTTTAAGATATAAATTAAAACTTTGATATAAGATATTTATATTAATTATATATTATATTTTCAAATAAACTACTTTTTCTTAATATCCTTTTTTGTCATACACATAGAAAGCAAAGAGGTATAATGTGAACAACAATTAAAAGATGATTTTCTGAATGTAATGGTCAATATTTTCGGAACAATTTGTTTTTTCATCAGGACTTACAAAAGGTGTAACGAGAATCCCCGAAGGGGAAACACCTTTCTTAGTCCTGATATTTGCCTATTTGCATGTCTACACTTTACACTACTTCTATAAAACAGTTGAATATTTTGAAAAGACGGTCCTTTATAATATATAAGATTTAATTTTCGTCTTAAAAAGTTTTTTACTGATTTGGTTCTAGTAGTGCGACAAAACCATGTAGAAAGAAAAGTATTTAACACTTTAGGTATGCTATATATTATGTTATAGTATTATATCATATTATATCATATCAATATTATATCGATCAGTTCTTATTTCTTAAACTCTATACAAAAATTTAAGAGTTCACTTGAATATCCACATCGATTTCTTGGGAGTTGATAAATCGAGATATATATTTGTTATCATAACACGTTATCATTGTAAATTCACAATTAAATCGCTTTTTAATGGGCCATTTCTATTCTGTCATACTTAAAATATATATCATCCAAACGACCGATACCAAAATCTCGTATCCGTTAGCACATATCTCGTAAAATTACGATTTAATGAACGTCCTATACAACATTTTTTAACGCCATTATGAAAGAACATGCTGGTCGTGGTCAATTTGTAATCTAAAATTCCTGAACTTTTTAAGTAAACAATATTCAACAACGTCTTTTGATTTAATACCTCATATTCCCTGATCTCCACGTCAACAGGTGTGACTGAAACAGGTGGTGGAGATGATTCATTGTTAATCCCGTCCGATATTGTGACGATTTTGGAACTATTCTTCGTTTCCTTTTTAATCAGACACTCATTGCTTACATTGGAGTTCTCGAATTGGAATGCACTTGCTGGAGATACTTTCCTTTCCAGTCTTGGTGACTCTTGGCCACATGGTGGCGCTCTTGGAGACTGGATATCTTTGATATCTTTGAATTCATCGTCTGCCTTTTTCTCCTTTTCTTTTTTAAATTTTTTAAATTTGTCAAGGAATTGCAAGGACTTTTTATTTTTAATGAATAATTTTCTTTTCAATTCCTTTCGTTCGTGAGCTGGCAATTTTATTCGCGACTGTGCATGAGCATAATAGAGCGCAAAGTTATTTACAACTATTGGCACAGTGAAAGCCACCGTTAGAACACCGCATATTACACAGAAACATCCGATAATATAGCCTCCTTCAGACCGAGGTACTTTATCACCATATCCAACAGTCGTCATGGTGACTAGTGCCCACCAGATTCCTAGAGGTATGTTGTTGAAATTATCGTTTTCAACATAAAATATCGCGCTTGCAAAAATCAAAACCCCAGTGAGCAAAAATATTATCATAAGCATAAGTTCTTTCATGCTGACTTTGATGGTGTAAACAAAAATGTTGAATGCACTGTAATGTTTCATGAGCTTAAATACCCTCAGAATGCGAACAGTTCGAAGTGCTAACATTGATTTGAAAAGCTGACTTGTGCTGTCATTGGGGTTCACCGTGACCAGGATAATGGCGATCAGATGAGGAATCAAACACAATATATCAATCATATTAAGTGGTTGACGGATAAAATAAAGTTTTCGAGGAGCAAAGAAGATTCGGATTGCATACTCCGTGGTGAAATAAGCTGCACAGATATAGTCTAATACCTGCATCGCAATATGCGGCTTGGTATCAGCAAAGGAATACACAACGTCTGAGACAGTTTCTTTCACGCAGTAGTCTCCTGTTGGGGCTTGTGTCAGCTTCATTCCTGTGTTGTTTATTGGCTTCACTGAAGAGTTTATAGGAACACGGAATCGTTCGTAGGTTTCTAGACAAAATGTAGCTATGGATAGCACAACAAAGAACATAGATACTACGGCGTATACCTGTAAATAGACATATCTAATTAAATGAGTATTTCATTTGGTACCTTTCTTAATATAAACTCTTAAATCTTCATTGTTCACATGCTTAACTTGGAAAGAACAAACGTTGATATGCTTCTAGCATGTTTAAAAATTTTACTTGTAATAAATGACTTGATTGTGCGATGATTAGATATATCTTTGTAATACGCAATCTATTTATTCCTATATTTCAAAAGATATTGTTTGATTATTTGTCATGTTACATCACATTAAGAGATATACTCCATTGATGACGATATCCGCATAAAGAATTGAAAGAAATTTAAACTTTTGTCCGACTCTACTGAGGTATGTTTTACTTTTCATCTACATAATGTGACGATGACCTCGATTTGTATTATTCTCAAAGCCAAGATACCTGAGAGTTACTTTGGTTTCGAACCCAAGACGTCTTGGTTTCAAGCATACTACCAGCTAAACTATGCTGACTCTCAAATGTAGATAACTTTCATGTAAAATTAAGACTCTGTTATTTCTTTTCGAGATTCATCTAAATTAACCACATTAAAGTACCCATCAAAGTTCTAGGAATAAAAAGCACTATAAATAAAACGCATGCTGCAAACATAATGGTTAGCAATAACGGAAACGGCATCAAACATGCTTCATAGAAAATTTTTGAAATATTTCATCAACCATTATATTTAACAGAATCCTGCATTGTTCTGTATGCGTTCCTATTGACTTTCCCTCCTTAACGAAAATATGTTATTATCAATCAATTACCGTATGGTTTGTTTGCTGTGAATTCAAATAAAACCTCGTCAAATGAACCCATGGACACCGGAAAGCACGGGTAATTATTTATTTATCATTCCAATAAATCTGATCTCTTTCCCACACTTGACGAGAACAATAACAAATATTCAGTAATTTCAATACGTATCCGTTTTCATAACTTAAATCATGCATTGACATGGATACAATATAGATTTCTGTATTAAGATTGTCTATTGTAAACTACAGTTTTATGTGTTAATACAATAAAATCTAAAATCGAAATATCAAGGAATTAGCTAGAAGTGCTTATCAATGTAAATCCAACACAACACTGTGCGATAATTTTGTAGAATAAAGTTAAAAAATTTCGAGGTATGTTAAGCTGCTTTCCCTTTTCTTTTCTTTGTTTTTGTACAGTATTAGCACGCATATGTTAATTCATGGAGGGTATGGTAACCAAATAGGAGATGTTTACTTCTCTCAAGAAAAATGGTTTTGCCTATAGTTCTGAGAGAAAGGTTCGCGTGTATTAATTTTTAAATCGCAAGAACCAATACGGTTGTTCTAACATAAAAATGGAAAAGAAATTTTAACATTATTATACTTTCATTGCTTCAATCAATACAGAAATTTGAATATTAGACTCAATCAGGTGACAAAATTTTCATTAACAAAAGCAAAAAGACAGAGAAAGGTATGAACAATACATAAAAGACGCAAAACTCCCACTTGATTAAATCGCAAGCATCGTGCTGAAGAAAAGTTCATAAGTAAAACTTCATATTTCAACAATTATGAAAGTAATAGAAATACAATGCACGAGATGTATATTGTAGAAAAATAAGAATGTTTAGAATAGAACAGGGATTGCATTAATTTATTAATTATTTGTATATTATTCTAAAACTAAGGAATACCTCCCTCATGCAAAACCCTGTCCTTATGTGGGTCATTTGACTCTTGCTTTAAGGTCAATTAGGGAATGAGGTTTGGCCTCAAATTTTTATATTTTCGATTTCCAGTTTAGGCCTTGAGCATCATTGAAGGGACATAAGTTGTCGAGATGCGCATAGGGTGCACCAATATCTATACAGGTATACATGGTTTAATATCTATTATTCTTAATGCAGTGTGTATGATTGTCTTCTGTTGCATATTGTTATAACCTCCACAGTCACATGCCACTAGTTACCTCTTTATTTTACAGTATTACAGATACATTAAGATATTCAGCATTGCTGACACAGTTATTTTACAGATACTGATCATTGATGTTGAAACTTGTCTCGTATTGATTTTAGCAAACCTAAAACATCAAACGGTTTCCTACATTAATCAATTAGACATACGTTACAGCATTTTCCTATATCGAGAAGATAAATTCTATTTAAACTTGTATGCAATATCTTTTTACATGATACATTGATAAAATCAGATAGGATCCACTGTATTTAAACCCAAAGAAAAATATGTAAAAGTATATATATAAATATTCATATGTTATCTGTACTTTTCGATATGCCATATTGAGTAAACTACTATCAAATAAAAGAGTTTAAGAAATAGATGAAGTTGATTTTTTATCAAGGTTATGTGTTTGACTCTATTCCTTTGTAGTACTTAGTTAGAAGTTTAACTCATATTGGACTCAATTCCGTTTTTAATTCTTCTGAGTTATATTTGCTTTTTCTGTATGTAAGCGCATTCAAAATATTATATCTAGTAAAACGTAGAATGAATATATTGTTTATTATGGTACCAGTCGGGATTTCTTTACAATTGAAATTTAATATTTGATATTTAGATTGTTGGATAAACATACGTATCTGCTTTATCTCAATTTTACGTATTTCCATAATATTGTTTCAATTGAAGTCCTTTGCATGTTCATATAATCCTTTATACTTTAAATATCTTAAATGTATAATTGTTGTATATCTTGAGCACTACCTTGGCTCCTCTTGAGGAACTGGGTTCTTCAAGAAACGCCCACATCTGCCGTTTGAATTTCAGAAGACTGCTTGGCTTATCTTCCCAGGCTCCATATTCAGAATCCAGTTCAGATGTAAAGTTTTTGTCCAAAGCTGCTAAAGTTTCTTTGTGGTCTTTAAATTTACTGTACTGACCCCAACAACATGGTTCTATGTCCAGCTCGGTCAAACCCCAGAACTCCAGTTCCTAAAAAATATTATTAAGTGACCCCAATTTTACATGATTTGATATGTAGTGACACTTAAATATTATACATAATCAAACCAAATCGTTAAATAATAATACAACACTTTAGATTTCAACACATATTTCAAGAAAATATGGATGTAATTGAAAAATTTGTACCATCAGTGATATTCGATATAAATTTCCAAATATAACTATGAAGTTCACTTTTATTATGCTGTTTAACCCTCTCTATAAAAGTAATATTTTGTTAGTGCTCATGATTACTGATGACGGGCATGTATGGTTTTTTTATTGACTGATTATTGTTTTACGTCACACCACGAATATTTCACGTATGTGGTGACGGCATCTGCCTGATGCGAAGCATACAAATTTTGACCTTTGCAACGGACCTACCCGAAGCAGTGAGGGATCTTTAACGTGCCATGCATACCACGACACGGGGCCTCGGTTTCATCCGAAAGACATGACACCGACATGACCAGAGCGGGACTCGAACCCCGGCCTCCCGATCAGGAGTCCGACGCGATACCACTAGGCCACGCCGGCTTAGGCATGTATGGTCCATTTCATAAATTTCGTCTGAAATGTAATGGTGCCCTATACTCTGACGTTCAAAACACGAATACGAATTTTGTTCTGACAATATACATTGACACCACTCGGTCGAAGTCGCTGCAGGTGGACTATTAACTCCCGAGTGTATCAATGGCCCAGTTTTCACTGCTTCTTTTATGATCCGAAGTAAAACCTTCATCTAAAAGTTTTAAAATTACTCTAAACTAGTGATTATTTTCCTCATGCATAGCGTCGTTTAAACGGATTCTCTAGTCAATTTTGTTATTAGTTTTCTCTTTAAAAATCTATAATTTGGATTCCATAGTTCCTGCCTAGAGCATCAATGAAGAATCAAAAGTTAATACATGTATATATGTTCGTATATCTGAAAACTTGTACTTGACACTATGTAGTATATGAAAGACTTTGAAAAAAGAAATGATGTACAACCGTGTTAATATGTCAGAAATAATAATGTTTCCTTGATGTTTAATAAAATGAACAGATTCTTGATCATATTTCGTTGGTATTTCATTTATTCAAAGCAGTTTATAAAAAAGATGAAAGATTTTAACAAAAACACTGCTTATCTATGCCTTGTTCTACGGGATGCAGAGGGACAATCATATAAATATAGCTTGAAGAACTTTACCGTTATTCCTAAATAAGTATCAATCGATCGTTTCAAAGCATCATTACCCTTTAAGCTATTTACTGCATGCGCCAATTGCATTTAATACTGAGAAGAATAATAGTATAGACCACAGCATTCTCTCAAATCTGACAATACTCCTGAGGTATCATTACATGATTTCCCACCATACGTCATTTATAATAGTTATTAATCCTAGAATACTTAATTGAAGTGGTTTGAATCTCAACTGTGATTTTATATCAATAAAGAATCGATTCAATCCATAACGTTCAGTACCTGCGTTTTATGTCGTATATTAGGGAAATCAAACGGCGTGGGCTTTAAATCTATCGGAATTGTTTTATGTTTACATTAGCGAGTTGTGTCCTGTGACAATTTCTTGTCTCTAATTTCAACCCTTATAAATCCTGTAAAAAAAGGATAAAAACTCTCACACTAGCTTCACTTTTCTAGAGTATTGAGTTAAAGAAGTAAAATATATTTAAGGAATATTGTTGATTTTAATCTTTTGTATTTGTGCTTATATTGTGAAAGAGAAAACAGAAGACATTTAACAAAGCTGTATGGTACAAATCACCAAGGACCTGCACACAAAAAATGATAATGGTAGATTATACACGAACCGACAATACAGAAATATTTGATTGTTCTGAGGTTACGATACCGACTTAGGACGGTCAATTGAAGTAACAAACGTCACTCAATTGGTGTGGTTAACCGGTTTACGGGCGCCCACCTTCCCACTCACTGCAAAAGCAGCACAATCAAAGGCAACCCATTTAAAAATTTATAAATAATTCTCCATATAGAGAACAAGGATCAACAGGTTTCTCAAGAAGAAGCAAAATTACTGTAATTTCATCAGAATAAGATGTAATCATTCATACTTTTATTTCATTATCATTTTTTTTAATTTGTTGTCATCGCTTCAGGAAATCTTAAGTTTTAACAAAAAATATACATGAAAACAAACATTTACTTCAAAAATGAAGGATGCTGTAGTAAAGGCAAAAGCGAAACAAACGTTTTGTTTGGCAAATACCAAACTTTTATGCAAAACATTCTGACATCTTTTCAAAAACTTTTCTGACAAGAACAGTAATGATTTTGCCGACCAAATACAATTAATTGTGTACATTTCGTTTATGTAAAAATTGTAAAATGTTATCCAATTACTTTTGTCACACAGTTCTGCATAAATTGTCAAATATCCAATATCAAATATTAATCTCTCGTTGTTATTCACTATTCAAATTTTGTCAAATATTTCATCTGTGGAAGCAATACTAGTAGTAGATATTTAAACATTCTGATACCTCAAAAGACATTGCGTAGGAAAAATAACCGAAACCTTATTGCATTTAATTTCTTAAATGGTCTCTCTTCAAACTAATGCTACGAAAACACGCAATGTCTCACTATTAATTATTCAAATAAATCCATGCTTGCTGACGAAATAAACATTCTACTACGATTGAAACGTTTTTTACAACGAATTCTTTGGTATTAAAGAAAATGTTCAGAATTTGATATTTTATCAAAAACGTTAGCGACATAGATTTACAACCTTTTCGAAAGGGCACAGGCCAAATAGATAAAACTGCTTTTTTATAAGGAACGAAACAATACATCATTGTTTGATATATTTATAAACTATAAGTAGATGAAGAAAGTTACTTGTGATGTCCCACTGTTGTATTAACAACACAATGTACCACACTGGACACACAATGAACCTTTGAAGTAAACAATAAAGAAGTATAAAAGTATTAATCATATATCGATGTCCATGGAATAATAGGACAATATCATTTTTATATTCAGACAAATGCGAACCCCAATATAAACTGAGGTCAGGCCAGGTACCTGGAAGGAGAAGCTGTCCCCTGTTTGCATGGAACACCCGCAGCAATCAAAATTGAGTCCTGTAGGAGTAGTTCCTTCAGCATGTTCAACGGTACATAGTTTGAACTATCCAAATAACTATGTTATACGAACGCAATGGGATATTTACATTTTCACATTTGCGCCTGCGCTGTGAAGATTGAGGTAAAATTCAACACATCACAAATCCGATCTTTAATTGATGACCACATATTACTATATAAAAATATCATATCAATAGCCGATTAACATTGTTATTCATCCCGACAATATTAGCCAGTCACAAGGATATGAAACCAAATGTCTTAATCAACATTCCGCAAATTTTACGGGCGATTGAAAGATCTTGTATACAATTATCGGATAACATTGTCCGACATGTAGATTCCCTTATTCGGCTGAAGACGTGTTTATCGTTTAAATTGTTGTAGATTTCTATCGCAATAAAATACTAATCTTGACGTCTTACCATATGCGACTACGGTATTATGCCGTATACTGAATATGATTTCGAATTCATCATAACTCGACTTATACTATGCATCACGGCGTGCATGACCGCTCGGCAAGGGAATGCTTACTCCCCCATGGCACTTGAATCCACCTTTAGATATTTCTGGGGGTCCATGTTTCATTATTTTGTCTCTTTATATTGATTTTCCGACTTCATATTACTTGATATCTTATTGTTTTAAATTTACATCTAATTTATTAGCGTTTTAGTAAACTTCATGTTTCCCAAAATTGACTTAATGCAGAAATATTTTAGAACATTTCTATATAAATATAAAACAAAATTTTTAAAAAAATCAATGTAAATCTTACATGAAGATCAAACAGCACGTTTCAGCACAATCAATATCATATCTAGGCATTGGTATAATGCACTGACCATTGTATTCCCTATCGATCCAAAGATTTAAATTGAAAAACTTTCAATGACACACAGCGACAAAGGCAAAAACGGGATTTCATTTATTTTTATTTTGTTTTTTTATTTATTTTGGGGGGGGGGGTACATTTATGAGTTCATTTGGCATGATTAAGACATCTTAATTCCATATTTTACTTTTTAAGTATGAAAATTGATTTCAGTATCATCTCCTATATTTCATATTCAGAATTTCAAGTACAATGAAAGTTTTATGGTTATCTATAGCAACCACCTAATTATTTTTGTAATACAAAATTATTCTTCTTTTGATCATATAAATATTTTTTTCTATTTTCATATTGTTAACGGGAGCCTTACACAAAATAAAAGAGAAAACAGAAGACATCTGACAAAGCTGTATGGCACAAATCACTGTCGACCTGAACACAAAAATGACAAATTAAACGAATTTTGAAACACAAGTACTTTGTAAACTGAAACAAACAACCAAAAACATGGATAATGGTAAACTTATGACTATATACTATTTTTATAGAAAACATATTATTGCATAATTTACATGAATACGTTTTTCATTGTAAGTTTGTAAATTGCAAAGGTGTCCACAAAATTTTTTTCCAGTCAAAATAAACAAGATTCGCCAATCAAACGAATGCAACGTCTGAATAAGTGAGATATACCATGAAGATGCTCTTTAAAAGATGGTTGATCTCGTTAGTCCATCAGAAACTCGTTTCTTTTTTCAAAAGGGAAAAATGAAAGGCAAGCTTAATAAGAACGATAAAAATATCCATGTAAGAAATTTCTTGGATATCTGTATTGAAAAAAATCATCAGTATACACTGTGGTTTGCATTGAAGCCTTATATTAACCAAGGTATGATCCAACTTGCCGTGACATAATTGGAAAGATGCAGCGTTTATATAGTGATTACAATGGGTCATAGTAGAAAGATTAAGATGCTTGCTAGCAACACACACTACCTACATCAAATATAAATCGTCAAATCTTTCTTTAAGTGTAATAGCTGTTTTTTATTCAGATGTAGATTTTACAATATCTCGTTATCAAAAACGTTGAATGAATTTCTGGACTAAGACTTCATTTGACCATTTTGGACATTTCACACCTTCTATACTTGGTATTTACCTGATTTGACAATCCCAATATAAACGTTATGATGTATGTAACAAACAGAGAAAAAAGATGTGACCAGACCCGGGAATCGAATCCGTAATTTTCCGCTATGAAGACGGACCCTCTCACCATTGAGCTATCTGAGACAATACCCGTCCGTCAAACTCTTCCCCTGCCAGAGGTTTCCAGCCCCGGAAACCGAAACACACAACAGCCTAAAGATCGTAATTCACACAGTTCACAAACATGTAATTCATGAGGGTTGGCCACGGTACCAAATCTAACAGGCAGGAGCTATCCGGGACGATACCCGTCCGTTATAGTTGTATTTGGTAAAATGATCTCACAGGGAAATTGAGACGAGGTGAATTCGCAAAATTAAAAATAAAAAAAAAAACTCTTGATTCAATAACATAGTCAGATTTTTTATAATTCAGGAAACTAACAGAAACTGATTAAGATCATTTGCATCCGCGCAGACGGAATATTAAATATAACCATACGGAAGAACTTGATAAAAATTCAGTGAGTACTAATCTTAACTTATCAGTTGTTGAGAAATTCTATATATCTGTTCATGATAACCTGAATAAAGAGCGGTGTATCATAGACAATGAAATGGGTACAGAAAAAAGAGAAAAGCTTCCATTAAGAGTAAAAATTAGTGATTGAATTAAATATAAGACAAAATTTTCAAAGCATCCCACATTAAAGTCAATGTTTGACAAATCTAAAAATTTGCTGAATGAATGCGCGGAATTCAGGACATTCAACCGACATGACTAGCACAAGAGTTCAAATCTACGACCCTTGTAAAATTCACCAACGTGATTTATGATTCGTCCAAAAAGAATATTACTGGCCAACTACATTATAAACCGATGCTTAAAACAATTAAGTTGTAAAGTTTACTGATGGGCACTTGACACATGTTTACTGATGGGCACTTGACACATGTTTACAGATGGGTACTTGACACATGTTTACTGATGGGCACTTGATACATGTTTACTGATGGGCACTTGACACATGTTTACTGATGGACACTTGACACATGTTTACTGATGGGTACTTGACACAAGTTTACTCATGGGCACTTGACACATGTTTACTGATGGGTACTTGACACAAGTTTACTCATGGGCACTTGACACATGTTTACTGATGGGCACTTGACACATGTTTCGGAATCAGACCTAGTAGTGATTACAGAACTGATAAGCAAGATATCTGCATAAAATTCATTACGGTGTTACAATTAAAATAGCTTTTGGGGGGAAACGGAAAAAATGTCAATTAGTTAAGGTAAACAATAAATAGAATAAAGGAGAAAGCAAACAAAATAAAATGTAAATGTCTGAAAACAAAAGATAATAATATCACAAAGCAAAAACAAAGTGCATAGATTGTTAAGGAGTTGAGACTTAACACATATTTGATCGATATTATTGTGGTCGATATCGTGACTGTTGAACAGATTTAACTTTCTTAAGAATGTGTATCATTCTAACACTGTTCTCTTCCTTTGACAACAACACGAAATACCAATTACATATCGATTATTTAAGCAATGTTTAAGAGCCTTGAATTAATTCAAATTCAGTCAAATTACATTATTGACAACTGTTCACATTTCATATAATAGTTTAAAACATAAAACATTTACGAAGTTTTAGCTTTCAAACATGTTCATGTTTTGATTACTCTCTGCAGTAATTATTCCATGCACATTCCCTTTGAATAGATTCCTTCGATTTCATGTCGTGATGGAACTTGGAAGCATGCTGACTTTTGGTTTAAAGTTGTGTCATCTATTACAGTAATTGCACTTGTAACTATCAGATAAGTTGATTGGATTGATATGAATATTTGAATGTGAAGGGTTCCAATAACTTAGCAAGGTTCGAAGCTTTAACAACAATAATATCTGCATCTAAACCAATGGATCACCACTTTAATGTTTATGGCATTATAAATTGATGAAGTTCTATATATTTTACAGTTGACATAAATATATCAACTCATTAAGTACTCAATATTTAGGTTTACTTTTCTTTTATCTCATTACGAAATGTTGCATCACATAGATATCCATGCTATCATTCTGAGAAATTTGTCTTCGTGAACTCAACCACTATAGATTTAATACTTGTATAAGTATATTCATATGCCAAAATTTAATCTCGTTCACACAATTCCCAAGGTAATGTGAACTCCAAACATAATCATTATTACAATTATGAAATCATAGACTATTTCCACCGGTATGATATGATCTGATCTGAATGTCACTGGTCTGCAGGAGATGTTTATTTTTATATGACATTGTTAGCCAGGTGCCCATAGCCTATATTATTTCATATTTATACGTATTTATACATATTTTCAAATTGTATGTTACTGACAAGGGATATGAAAGCCGTTATTTGCGTTATATGGATCACTACGTGTGAGATCAATATTTCATTAACAAATAACTTGTCCCATAATTTAGAAAAAATCCAGATGTATTGATTTTTTTTTAATATTTCATGCTTCAAACTAAACTTTTATTACAATATGGAGTTAGCCGACTGCATCTCAAGTCGTATCTTTGAAGACGTGGAATAAATAAATCAATATGAATTTAAAACACCGTAACCGTATTTTAACTCGCAATGTATCTCCGGTTTCATGATTCCTTGATTTCTGAGATTATTTAATAATAAATATAGAACATATATACCTATTAATTTTGTGCACCATATGCGCATTTCGACAAGTTATGTCTCTTCAGTGATGCTCGTGGCCGAATAAAACCATCACCTTATCATAAAGATTAATGGTTGTGATTTATCCATCATCTTTACAATTAATTTATTCCATGTAAATTTCATTTCTAAAATTGCAGTTCTTCATATACCATTCCATTTATAATTCCCTTTCGATCTAATATTTGCATCTTTAATTATTTAATTATTTTGCATCAATGATTCCATATTGTTAATTCTAACTACTACAATCAGTTATACCCTAAAAGTGTGGTCCCATTAGCTTTTTGTGATTGTAATATCCCTGTATATACTGAAAAGACCATGGTTATGCATTTACTGCTATTAGACTTTATTCTTTCAATTAATGAATTATAATCCCAAAAGCATTCAAATGACAGTTACAGGCAAACGACAGTTACAGGCAAATTCACTTAATAATTTATACTACGTTTTGTCATTTTTAGTTCTGTAACACCGTGAAATGATGTAAGCGAGTGCAGTAGTCCTAAAAGTTCACTTTTCAGTACATGTTTTAAATCATAATTATTAGCGAAACATCGATTGAATATACACCATAACTGAAATCTAGTCAGTTTATGCTTTGTAATACATATTTATTTTATTTTACGCCACTCCAATATCATTCCCCTTTCATGGTGTCGGCATCTGCTTTGTTTATGTCTTCATAATTTTTGTTTATATTATAGGCCATCTCAAAGTAATGTGGGATCTTTTATGTATAAATGTAACTCGTGATACAGTGTATAAATGTAACTCGTGATACAGTGTATAAATGTAACTCGTGATACAGTGTATCATTCGAAAGAAAGGGTAAAAGCATCGGACTCCACCGTATGACAGAAATCACCACGGAAAAGGAATTACAATGTTCATAATGTAATATTTGGGGGGATTTTTGATGAAAGTGTAGTTGCGATACCGACTTTAGACAGGCATTGATATGACAGTAGTCAATAAATTGGTGCAATTAACTGGTTTACGGGCCCACCTTCTCACTCACCACAAAATCAGGATAATCAAAGAACACACGTAGTACAGTTATCGAGGCAGAAGACAATCATCTTAGAATAACTTAAAACCGTAATCAAAATCGGTGCGATATCACTAGACCATTGTGACAACCCACTTTGAAAATAGAGTTACACAGACCTATTTCCAAAAAAGGGGAAACATAAACAGGTTGATAGGGTCATCAATCCTGATAGGATTACCTGACAGGTTACCACTATGGATGTATGTGACCCAGACATAATTTTAGTTCCACAGGACACTGTGACCTCGATCTGAGAGATATGACCATGCATCAAGGTCATATTTTACACTTAGATAATTGCCAACTATACTACGAGGTTTAGTCTGTATATTACGGCTCCATATATGAGTAAAATATGTAACTGCTTTAATAATGTATATATTTTTGTTACGACAATGCATTGTGACTTTCAACTAATTTTTACGGTGATCTCGTATATAAACTAAGGAAAGTAAAAGGCTCCGATAACGTTATTTTATCATGTAATAAAATAGTCAAACGTCTCCTAAATAGACAATATGATATTGAGATCATCAAAAAGACTATAGGTCTTGTATTTGGCCCCTCTACAGCCTTATGCAGACTTTTACTTGAACGTTGCACGCTGACTAACAGGGCGGTGGGGACTATATGACGGGCCTTGTCCAAACCTCTTTCAGAGGAGACATGGTCCTGAACCTCGTCCCCTCTGACTGTTAGTCGGGACTCCTACAGATCTAGGGTCTTAGCTCGCTTTCAGACTGGCAGAGCACGGTTTATCATGTTGATGTCGCATATATTTTTATACCATTATGTTTTTTACAATACCTTACGTGTTTATATTTTTATGACCTCTCAATATGCGATACCTGTTGACCCTTGTTCTTTACATGGAGGATTATTTATAAATTTTTAAATGTACGTCTTTTGATTGTTCTGCTGTTACGGTGAGTGGGAAGGTGGGCCCGTAAACCGGTTAACCACACCATTTGTTTGGCTTTTGTCAAATTAAATGACCGTCCTAAGTCGGTATCGTAATTGCACTACAATCAAATATTTTTGTAATGTGTTAAATGTTCTATTATATTATTTATATTCATGTATTGTATAGCTCCATGGTGACTTCTGCCACATAACTGAGCCGGTAACTCCTCTTTTTTCTTTCATATCTACACTTATTCTCAGATGCAGTGTGGAGCCTGTAAAAAGGTTCCCCGTGTCTGGATGTTTCAAGTGTTATTATTCACCCGATAGTTACTGACTTGGTTGCGTGGGAGTTTTCCCCCAGGGTTTGTACATCCTTATCCCCCCTTTCATTAAAATGGCTTCAAATATAATAAAAATAAAATACAAATCTCCTAAAGTTATAATCACACCACTTAGATTGCCCTCTGTGTCCACTCTTCATATACCTGGTATTTCTTGTAGAAAATTATTCGGCACCACTAAAGTTCTTATTTCTCCACTTAAAAGTAGTTTCCCTATTAAACGTTCGATCTCATTTTCAAAAACATTCACACCTATAAATTCTTACAGAGCTGTCAATTCTATACGCAGAGGGTATTCTAAGATTAATAAGTGCAACGCCAAAAAATGTCTTACTTGCCATCATTTAAACTGCAAGTCCAATATTGAATCTACGGTTAATGGAAATATATTTAACACCAAATTAGACAAAGACATCGATTGAAATACTGCCAATGTTATATATGTCATCACTTGAGAAGCTAGAGGATGTGGGGCTCAATATGTCGGGGAAACTTATCAAACTTTGAAACAACGTTTTCGGAATCATTCCTATAAAATTCGTAATAATTCACGTCGTAAATACCAGAATTTTCTTTATAACCACTTTAATAAATACCAACATAATATTAACAATGTGAAAATAACTCCAGTAGTAAATATCTCTAAATTACCAGGTGATACGAAATCAGATGTTAAAAAACGACTTTTGGAAACCGAGCTCTACTGGATTAAACAACTACAAACCCCACACCCTCTTGGTCTCAACGACCAAATATATCGACAAGGTAATATTTCTTCTCGTCAGAATAAGATCAATATTTTTACATTAAGACATAAAACTATTAGAAAACGTAGGTCACATGGTCGTCGTCGTAATCGTAACATCAGAAAACGTAATCGTTTAAATAGGTCATTAAACGATCTTCTATTTATCGCAAAAAATAATGGCCGTCATGAACTTTTGCATGCACTATCCTCTATTCCGGTAAATAAATTGAAACCTATCCTGGACGATGCTGATCTTCGAAGTTTACGCAATTCTGATTGATATAAACTCAATTTGATTATTTTATTTTCATATAATAAACTCTTTCCTCGTATTCCGTCTCTTCCACCCAAGCAGCAATTTCTCAAAATTAAATTTATTAATAAAGGCTTCGATCTACTTAACATTTCTAATATTTTCCGTGATCATAGAGTCACATCTAAAATCCCCCAATATTTTGAGAATTTAGAACCTCCACTTATTTGTTACCAGTACAAAAAGCCTATAAGAAATCTTATTTTAAATTATAATAAAGTTACATCTAACCCTGATGTTTCAGACTCTATTCCTTCGTCGTGTTCTTTCGAAAATTCTAAATATGTTTATAAGCCGGCAGGTCATGTTATTACTGGTGACCTAAACTGTATTTCGGACAAGAAATTGCGCACCCTTTTTGGAAAAGGACCTAAATATAGGTTACCGTCCAGGATAGATTTCAATAAATGCCGTGACGTTATAAAAGACGCTTTAACTACATATTGTAAACGTTGGTGTAAAAAAGAACAGGTAAAGGTTCATGCTCTTAATGATTGGAAATTCGAGATTTTAAGAATTGTCGATATCCGTATTAAGAACTTTACGGAAAATCCGCATTTATTTCAACAGCCTAATACATTGACGACAAATTCTATTAAAAAGAAGATAGCTGACTTACATGCTAAATATGTCTTTGTTCCTGCTGATAAAGCAGGTAATAACATAATAGTTGTTTGAAAACTATATTATATTGAAGTACTTAAAAACGAATTAAACTCCACTCATACATATGTGGAAAGCCCTACCTCAAAAGAGAGCACCTTGCACGATCACCTCATGACCATGTCCGACTTCAAAATTAAAACTGATAAATCTGATCTACCAACCATGTATTGGCTCCCAAAACTACATAAAAGTCCATATAAATCACGTTTCATATCTAATTCTAGCCACTGCTCTACTACGGTACTATCGAAACATATTACGTCTGCTCTGACTGCTATAAAAGATCATATTATCAAATGTTGTGATGTCGCATTTCATAATAGTAACATCAATTACTTTTGGTCGATTAAAAATTCTCATGAAGTTATAGACAAACTTCTTTCGCTAAATTTCAAAGCGACTCAAATTTCTACATTTGATTTTTCTACACTTTATACATCTCTGCCTCATGATTTGATTAAAAGCAAGTTGCTGTCTCTTATACAATGGTGTTTTCACAGAGAATCTAAAACGTACATATGTACTTCCAATAACTCTGGATTCTTTTCCAACAAACAATATACTTCATATAAATACTGGACTTGCAAGGAATTATGTAAAGCACTAGATTTTCTCATGAATAATATTTTTGTGCAATTTGATGGCAAGATATATCAGCAAATAGTTGGGATTCCTATGGGTACTAACTGCGCGCCTCTGATAGCAGATTTATTTCTTTATTGTTATGAGAGGGATTTTATGGTTTCTATTCAAAAATCAAAACGTTTTGACCTCATTGACAAATTTAATAATACTTGCAGATATCTGGATGACATTTTGGTTATCGACAACCCTGAATTCGAACAATTTATATCAGAAATATATCCACCAGAGCTCACATTGAATAAAGCTTATACTTGAGATAAATCTACACCTTTCTTAGATTTAAACATCAAAATTATCAACAACCTTATATATACTAATATTTATGATAAACGTGAGGATTTTGGATTTCCTATTGTAAATTTCCCTTACTTGGATGGCGATGTCCCTCGACTCCCATCATATGGTATCTATATATCTCAATTAGTTCGATTTGTCAGAGGCTGCACCGATGTTTTGGACTTTCATAAACGAAATTTACAAATTACTACTAAACTTTTAACTCAGGGTTACAGATATCACAAGCTAAGAAAAACATTCGGCAAATTCTTCAGATCTTATTCAGAACTTCTGTCTAAATTTGGAAATATTTCTTTTCAACAGTATGTATCCAATGGAATTTCCCATCCTAATTTTTACGGTGATCTCGTATATAAACTAAGGAAAGTAAAAGGCTCCGATAACGTTATTTTATCATGTAATAAAATAGTCAAACGTCTCCTAAATAGACAATATGATATTGAGATCATCAAAAAGACTATAGGTCTTGTATTTGGCCCCTCTACAGCATTATGCAGACTTTTACTTGAACGTTGCACGCTGACTAACAGGGCGGTGGGGACTATATGACGGGCCTTGTCCAAACCTCTTTCAGAGGAGACATGGTCCTGAACCTCGTCCCCTCTGACTGTTAGTCGGGACTCCTACAGATCTAGGGTCTTAGCTCGCTTTCAGACTGGCAGAGCACGGTTTATCATGTTGATGTCGCATATATTTTTATACCATTATGTTTTTTACAATACCTTACGTGTTTATATTTTTATGACCTCTCAATATGCGATACCTGTTGACCCTTGTTCTTTACATGGAGGATTATTTATAAATTTTTAAATGTACGTCTTTTGATTGTTCTGCTGTTACGGTGAGTGGGAAGGTGGGCCCGTAAACCGGTTAACCACACCATTTGTTTGGCTTTTGTCAAATTAAATGACCGTCCTAAGTCGGTATCGTAATTGCACTACAATCAAATATTTTTGTAATGTGTTAAATGTTCTATTATATTATTTATATTCATGTATTGTATAGCTCCATGGTGACTTCTGCCACATAACTGAGCCGGTGACTCCTCTTTTTTCTTTGAGACATGTATGACATAGGGTCAAGGTTATATCATTCTTTTAGTTGACCAATCATGAGAATGTTATTAGAAATTGGTAGCACATTGCTCGACTCAGAGGTGGAGATATCACATCATCGACACCAGCAGACTTCCATTAAGGTACATATGTGTAATATATAGTATACATATAACCGTACATTTAGCATAAAAATTGTTTTGAGAAATTATCATTTTAAAATATATTGTCAATGAGCATATAAGAGAGATAAATCGGTTCATAATATCCCCTCCTGTAGGTGCTTTATGCTTATCCTCATTCAGTTAACATGGTATCGAAGACAACTTTTAAATCTAATAAACATAGGGAAGGAGTATCACAATTTTTGAAATAATTCACTACGGTCCTCCAGACACCATTATCTACCATATTCAAAACAAAAGGTTGGTGTCAATGGTGGGAATTTTCAATGTTTTTCATATGAAGCCTCACTCTGAAACTGCCAAATGCACTGATTTTTTAAAAACTCAGTAGTAGACATCACTAACTCTTAGATACGTCTAAATCTGGTGATCGAGGTCTGGATCGGAGTCGGAATCTGAGTTGAGACATATTATTGCTGATTTCTTCCCAATCAGAATCATTCTTAGTCTACACTAGTTGAAAAATTGAATTAAAAACAAATCAAACGCAATCACTAAAATCAGGGACGTATATATGTTATTATATACGTCCCTGCTATAATAAACAGGGAGTTTTGTTCACTTTGAATAACCATCAATGTTCACCGTGCAGTTCAAAATGTTTAAAATACTATTTGATGTATTGGTGAAGACATCCCTAGGTTTAGATCCACTGCAAGAAGAATGTGGATTTTTATCAATGATGACATCCTATCCCAAGTCAATTTTCGCAATAATTTTCTTAGCTGGCGGATCCAGAAGTTTACTCACAAGGGGTTCTTGGGTTTGCGATAGACGCTTTTACGCACGCACGGCGTTAACTCGGTGACCAGTGCAATTCATAATGAGTTACTCATCCACTCCATTTTGAAATAATGTGGTAGCACATTTTTGCTTACTGGAATGATTTGTGTATTTGCTTTTCAACCCAGCTTTCTCGGCCATAGTTTTTATTATTACGGAAAAATTATTAACACCTATCTGTTGCAACGAGAATCGCAATACATGTATTCCTTCGCCTGATTCGAGAGGGTGCTTATAAAATTAAAGGACCCTTATTCCCAAGCAAATCAAGTACAGTTTATAGATATCATATAAAGATCTGTCCTTACCAGAATCAGAATAATGTTTAAGCGATTTTGCCTCAATTTTGCGCCGTTTGAAGCCGCCGTTGAAGTTTTCGCTGGATCTTCCAAGAAATTCATTGTAATATCCTGCGCTGTCGGAATCTAAACAAAATGAATACAATCTAGTTTCCTATGTTCATCCATTTCCCTTAAAGCAAATATATTACAATTGTAAAAACATGCATTAAGCAAACTCTGAGAAGTTGTAGCTCTGCGCTCCCCGCAATTCCATAATGCGTCCTCGTCCTGCTCATTTATTGGGTCCAATTGTTTTAGCTCACCTGAGCGTAGCTCATGTGAGCTATTGTCATAGTGCACCGTCCGTCGTCTTTCGTCCGTCGTTAACTTTTTTTATATTTTCGACTTCTTCTCCAGAACCGCTGCACAGAATTTCACCAAAACTCATAGACAGTAAGTACTTAAAGTCTTCTACCTAGTTTGTGTTTTTCGAGCCAATCCTTAGTCCAAATTGGCCGCCACGGGCCCTGATTGGTTGTCACATTTTCGACTTCTCCAAAACGCCTACATAGAATATCATCAAACCTTATGGAAAGTCTTGTAGAAAAAAATCACAATTCTCTAATGAAATGAGCTGTCATTTGCTTGTAAATAAGCAATATGTGCTAAGGTGAGCGATAAAGGCCCAAGTGGGACTCTTGTTTTCTTTACCTCTAAACCTCGGGAAGTGAGATCATCCATCGTCCAACAAAGGCTAAGACAGGATCCAAGCAATAGATATACTATACTCTTATGTATGTCTGCAGAATTTTTCGCAACATTGTCATTACAATTCCTATGCCATGTATTTACATATCACCCGAAATCCTATTGAATGTCCCAAGGCCAGTCAGTGTCAAGAGAATTATTCGCGAATCGGGGAGGAATAGAGGGCTAGTCTTGGAAATTAGAAATATACTGAGAAACACGCGCTGTGCCAATGCATGGTTACATCTCCGGGAAAGGGAAAACAGGTGGTTTGATATCACATTCATTTGGTGGAGATGTTGTAGATACGACGTTGAACGGGCGCCTCGGTGAGGAAATTGTTGGTTTTATCGTAACATCGGTGTCTATGATATTTTACAATAGCTTAGATTTCGAAAAAAAATCTCGCAGAGGGTAAAACTTTCTCGTATTTAAAATCTTTTGAAAAAATACTTTGCTCATTGGACAAAGTAGTCCCTGATTAAATTGTCTCAACTCAGGTAGAGTTGTGGAATTTTTATGTTATACCACTAATTCAATGGTAATAATTTACAAAATGTCGAAGATTTAGAGTCTGATTCATGTCAGCGGAATCGAGAACTTAATTTTCTCTCTTCCTGATACATTGTTTATTATTTATTTGATCACTATCTTTTGTATACATTTTAGCTCTCGTAAGCCGAAGCCCAAATAAACTATTGTCATAAGTCTCCATCCGTTGTCTGTCGTTCGTCTGTCGTTTACTTTTCACAGTTCCACTTTTTCATATCATCTTCAAGGTTTTCAACAAAACTGAAAGATAGGAAACAAGTATCCAATGTCCTCTACCAAAATTGTCATGTCCTAGAGCGAGTCCAAAAGCAAAATCTTTTGACTGGCACATTTTTTTTTACTTTTTCACAGCAACTATTTAAACAAAGATCCTTCATCAATACTTGAGGGGCAGATCTGTCGACAAATATAACTGTTCTGTCATATGCTTGGCTGGGGACCACCCACTTGTCCGAAGGTTCACCAGTCCAAAGGTCCACTAGTCCGAAGGTTCACCAGTCCGAAGGTTCATTAGTCGGAAGGTTCACCAGTGCGACAGAAGAATAAAGGTCTGATATTAGATTAGAGATGGAGAGGACGGGGATGTGGGATGGTATACTGGATATCTATGCATGGGATATTCTAAACATACCTATGCGTACATATACAAACAATCAAATTCTAAGCATTGTGGTACCCGGCACAGCAACACATATAGATAGGTCAAAAGTTACGGTCAAGGTCTCATGATATGATCATAAGCCCGTTTGGATCTCTTGTCTTACGAAATCTCAAATGAGACTGTTGATCTATTTTTGGAATTGCGCCCTGTTGACACTGTCTAAACAAGAGACCTTAGTGGGTCTATATTCCACGCCTAAGCACCATTCATCGGCAAATCTATTACATCGCAAATGGAACCAAACACAACAAACACTTTTGCACACATGATTTAAGTTCATTGGTATCCATTGTATTTGCTTATGAAGTCATGCAGTCTGAAGAAGTTTGTCAAAACAGGCACTACTTTGCTACTTATTAGGAACCACCCTGGATCCATCACTTGGCAGATGTCGTCGTAATACCAAAGTACTTGTAGGAGACCATAAGTACGTTATCCCCATTAAGGTTTATCAAAGCCAACAAAACAATATCAGAGTAAATTTTGTATAAATGCATGAAGCTATGACCGGTAAACAAGTTTGATGAACTATTCTGAACCAAAGCGCAATTTGACGCGAAATGAAAAATAAAATGCATGTACTCCATTAACGCATATGAAATTTTTTTCAAATTGTGTTGAGCTGTACCTGATTTCAACGCAATTTGAAAAAAAAAATTATTAGGCAGTCCCAAATTTAACGCAGTTTGAAACAAATTTTCAAAACGTGTTACGGTTGTTCAAAATTTAACGCAATTTGAAAATTTAGACCATTCTGTCCTTATTTATATAAATGAACTGACAGTAGACATTTGACTCCGACGAACCAGAGGAGCCACCACGGACATGCAGAGAATATAAAATTAATCATAAAAGAGATTATAAAAATATTTGGTTGTAATGAAGCTTTGACACTGTACATAGTGTGGTCAACTGAGATGACAATCTCCATTCAGTTGGTGTGGTAAACCGGTTTACGGACCTACCTCCTTACTCACCATAAAGCACCACAATCAGAAAACACATACTTAACCCTATTGCATTTTACATAATGCCAATTATAAAATATTTGTTAAAGAGGGCATGTGACATGTCTTTAATACTTGAATCCAAATGGCATACAGTAGTCTATACATAATCTATAATTGGACACGTTAAGAAACATGGCTAGTATTACATAATATAATACAAATAACGAAAGTAACGAGTGCTGTGTAACTCAGTTGATAGGGTTCAATATGATATGGTCATCCACGAAAACCTTATAGTCATATATACATACTGTGAAACCTGTTTTACCCGACTAGGAAAGGGAAGGTTGAAAAGTGTTCACTTAAAACAGATGCTCTCTTAATAAACAATAAGTAGTAAGAAACAGAAAAACGTGGACGTTAAGACAGGTGGTTGCTAAATGCAAATGGTCTTTAAAGCAGGTTTGATTATATTTATTTATTTATTTATTTATTCATTTATTTATTCAACATATATTTCAATTTACTTACTTATTTCATTAAATTTGTAAATTAAATTTTGAACAATTGTTTAAAATTAACTTCTGACTATAGATTACTTTGGCCCACTTTTGGGTCATTTTGATTTTAATACTGCTCTTCAAATATTTATATGATATTAGAATTCCAACCATTCAGTCACGAGCACGAGAGACGTAAGTTGTCGAAATGGGCATCTGGTGCACAAAATTAAAAGGTATATATGTTCTATATTTATTTAAATAATCGAACTATAATTTGGCATTTACGATTAGCAATTCTTCGGCATTCTATCTGACCATGTGTTCCACGAAAACAAGCATGAACATACTATAAGTGCAGAATATGTAGTTGTATTATAGGTAATATACAGAGATTTATTAATCTACTTAAACAATTTTACATTCTTTCCTAAACTAATATTTTATTTTCTTGTTGCGTTTCTTTGCTGAATCAATGAAAGTTCGATATAGAGATTATATAAACCAGACTGAGAGGGTTTTTATATCACAATGCACTTATCAATGCCAATTTGAGAACACAGTTGTGAAAGCAATGTTAATAACCAAACTTGTAATAGGATACATAAAATGGTGAGATTAAACACTTTGTATTTATTGCACAGATGGATTATGCCTCCACATGCAAGAATTTCAATCGAAATATTTCTTGCCTCACTCCTGCTTGTCGCATTATCGTTTAGGTTTTCACTATCGATTTCCATGTGTTACTATTTTTGTATTATCAATAGATGTACTTTATCGTCTCGATATTGATTTGTTTTGAAAACCCCTAATGTGTTATGAGACTAATTGAGGATCATGCATAATGAATAGTATCTATTCCATAAAGGCTGATAAAGCTGCTTGCTTGACGGTCATTTTCAAAAATATGACTCGGCAATGTATTTATGGTAATTGTTCGTATTTATAGTTTTAGTTTATGATATTGATAAATATATCGACATCAAAGGTAAAAAGGACTAAACTGAAAATATATGAAGTAACAAATACATGATACTCAGTTAAAGGGTGATTTTACATTATTTATGAAAATTGTATTAGATTTAGAATTTTTTTGAAAATAACTATTTACTCTTTATCATGAAGCATTAATTCAACAGATTTCTCTGTGCTGTAATATTGCAAAGTTTTCTCTTTATTTTACTTCTGTTGTCATTGAGAAAGCACACTTCCCTTTATTTCGGTTAATGATCACAAAAAGAGAAGTATTATGACTAATGGTGTTGAATGATATACAATACCACAACAACAAAACATTTCAACAAAGGTCAATCTCTCTTAATTAAAATCCAATCAAACAATCTCATTTACTTGCTCGATTTTATATTCATCAGACCATTTCTAGGAATGATGACTCTAAGTTTAGATGTACTGATCATTGGCATTTAAAACCGATGTATAATGAATAATCAGCACTACGAAGGACGACAATGTATATTCCAGTGTAAGTATCTTCTGATCTCTTAAAGAATTAATACATTCGTGCAGACATCATATTGTACCAATAAATTGGAAGTTAAGCAATTGTTTTTATTTATTGGGGGAGGGGGGACTGTTTGATATACACGTAAAATAATTACAAAACTGCTCAATCCTACTATATCTTCACTATCTATTTAACGTACATCCATATTACAGGTAATATAAATAAGATCTAAAAATTTCTTTGTTACGTCAAGGTTGCATCTGGTCCCATTTCGTCGGTCATTCTTGCGATGGAGAATTGTACACCAAATATACTCATTTATACGCGAGAGACTTACATGTAACTGTAAGATTTAAAACACTGTGTTCATTAATGTAGATCTTCAAGTATTTTACTTTTTATTCTTGGGGGGGGGGGGGGGGTTACTTTCGATTTTGGGGGTTCTATTATTATAATTATTATTATTTTATTCTATTATTATTATTATTATTATTATTATTATTATTATTATTCTTTTGCTGTTTTTGATTTTGTTTGGGTTTTTTCTTGTCTTTTCGTCTATGTTGCAGAATGGATAAAGCTTAATGGTCTCTCTCTGTGAGATATTTTACGTTTCCGTCGTCCTAAAGTATATTTGTTAGACCAGTTTTGTCCATGAGCAGTATTGTGACTACGGTGTAATCGGACATTTTTATGATAATCTCAACGTATTACCTTTCCGTTTTACCTGGGATAGACACGTTTGTCCTTCACGGATAGAGAGCACCATTGACATATCAGTTTGAATGTAAAATACAGACCATACATGTATAATTTAGGTAATAAATCTCCATTAGTGATACTGAAAGAATTAGAGTATACACCAGTCGGGTAAATACAGTAGTCAATAATAAATCGGAAGGAATTGAAAATTGGTAATATAGTTGGAAAAAGACCCATGATTATAAGAATTTGACAAATATGGTATATAATGTTTTATGCTCTTCCTATATTTTTACTATATCTATTTACTCTTCATGATGATACAATATTGAATGCAGGAAAAACAAAGTAAGAAAGAAAATACGTTTTGCGAAGTGCACTTCTTTGGATCGAGATAAATATAACTAGAAATACAAAATACCTTTATTTGCCATTATTTAAATCACGACACAGATATTTTGTTAATTGACAATATCAATCAGACATATACGGAAAATTAACAGACAACTTTGGCTTTACGCTAATTAAGATTAGATTTAATTGATTAACGCGCCATCATCCCGGTACTGTCCCATTGTGCTTAATCGACTCTCCTGAGAACAAACAAATCTCTTTCATACGATCTATAAAACATTGCTCTTCAGGATATTAAAAATGTCGAATAGATTTTTTTTCATTGTTTTTATGGATTATATTGAGAACGGAACTGACACACAGCTTTCGTGATGGAAGCCAAAAGCCAATGTCTATTCTGATTGGTCCTATTGATGACGTCAGTCATTCCAATATATCTCAATATTATTGTGGTTATTTATCTAAAATAGATTATAGCTCAATAGGTACGCTCTGTAGTAAATAAATTAATTTATTGAGGAATATCAAACAAGGGGCAAGAGAAAACACCTATTCATTAGAAAGGATGTTGACACGAGGAAAACTCATGTTTCATAAGTCGGCATCAGTTGAACAAGCTGATAGATTGTAATGTCAACAAATACAGAATTCAGTAGTCAGTAGTTGGAAAGCCACACGTAAGATGACTTTGGTGTGTTGAAATAAACGACGAAATGTATAATGATCACAAGCAATTCAAGAGCTTATAACACTTTATCAAAGTAAAGAACAGACTTATTTCGTCCATAATGGTTTTTCTTTATATTAACTCTTAAACCAAAATGGAAATAAAGGCTACACACGATCAAAATAGCAGGAACCTCCATTGAACTATGATAACAAGAATAAATAAAGCGTCTCCTGTTGACTAGCCACACCCACCGGGTATGATTCCACTATTACCCATTAAGTGATTATGTCCATTACTTCACAAAATTACAAGACCTTCTTCAACTTACTGACTGACACTTACCTGAAACATATGAAACGATATGCGCAAAATTTGAGATGCATCGTTCTTGTTCAAAATATAACACAAGAGCGCAAGTCTGACTCAATTTCATTTTAAGCTAGATTTTTTTCTTTGGTATTCTACTAGATATAATGGGTAAACATCACTTTGGATCTAGCAATATCCGACATATGATGTTTTGCCGTTTAAATTGGCATCAAATTATTGTGAATCACAAACAAACCAACAACGTCATAATGAAAATCCCGGCAAAAAGTAGTTTGTCGGACATTAGCCCTTAACATGTAAAATAGGCCCGTCATGCCCGACATAAAATGTCTTGCCGCTCAATGTTGCGTCATTATGTTGTGATGTAACAATCCAAACGTTGACATCATAATGAAAATTCCGGCATAAAGTAGGCATCAGGCCCCTTACGTCATGCAAAATATGAAAATCGTGTACTGGATGGAAGGTATATTGACTGTCCTGAGTGAGCACCGTCATTGCAATGGAATGGATTGTTTTACAGTATATTCTTCTGTGGTGGATTTTGTCATGTTATTGAGGTAAGTGACCATTACTCAAACGTGTGACGGTATCCATCATCTTAATATATGATAACATTACAATATTTAATTAATTATTAATAATATAGTATATTCTCATGGGTCTAGTAATTTATATGGACTATGAATTACAGATGTAACATTATTTATTCATATTTTTCACTGAATTCCAATTTGTAAACGGTTTTTATATTTTAAGGTATTATAACACACACAAACGGTTATATATCTTAAGGTATTATAACACACACTGATCATGTGATCAATAGGATCCATATAGAATTAAACACCGATCTCCAACCCAATCACAAAATCATATTGGTTCGATTTGCTACAGTCTGCACTGACGTTTTTGATTTTCATAACGAAAATATACAAATTACTTAGAAATTTTTAACTCGGGGTTATACATACCATAAAATTTTTTCGAAAAGTTCAATATATTTTATGCAAAGCTCTTATCAAAATTCGGAAATATTACTTTTAAATATATTGTGTGCAACAGAATTTCCCATCCGCATTTCTATGGTGATCTTTTATATGAACATAAAAGGGTCAAAAGCTCCGATGACTTCATGCATCAGGCTTTTAAAACAGTCAAATGCCTTCACCGTCGCCAGTATTACCCACACACCATTAAGCATGGACCCCTCTACAGCACTTTACACATTTTTCTGGCACTCTAACAGGGCGGAGGGGACTCTATGATGGGCCTTCTCTATACATCCTCTGAGGAGATAAGGTCCTGAGCCTTTTCTTCTCTGATTTTTGGTCGGGAATCGGATGGAACAAGATCCTTAGTTCGCTTTAAGAAGAGCAGAGTACGGAAGGCTCAAATTGACGTCACTTTTATATCTTAAATAGTTTTTTTTTATCCATTACATATACATTACTCCTCTCAACATGGGTAGCATATTTGTTTTTGATATTCATGGAGTATAATTTATATATATTTGAGTGTATGTCTTTTAATTGTTCTGCCGTTGTCGTAAGTGGGTAGTTTGGACTGTAAACCGGTTAATCACACCGATTAAATAGCGTTATTTCAATTGACCATCCTAAGTCGGTGCCTCATCTGCATTACAGTGGAATTTTTGTGATTTCTTTCAAAGTCTTTGTTTTGCTTTTTTATCTGTAATGACTTTTGTCATACGGCTGAGTCAGATGTCCTTATGCTTTGTTTGTTTATATACTGTTTTTCTTTTTTTCACTTTTAATTTGTTTTACCTCTAGTAAAATGGAATGCTATTTATTATTTATGAAAGAATTACAACCCCCCTTATTCTATCTGAAAATAAATAAATAGATAAATAAGACGAAAATAACAGGGTTCCAGACTAATATAAGCCATAACCACTTTCGATTCCCCTCATAAAAAGTATGGAATTTTGCGAAAATAAAGAAATGATTTATTAATTAATCTTGTAAAGAAAAGGGGGGGGGGTACAAATATTGCCAGTATGATCATAGATGAATACACATGGAATAGAATGCACTGATGTCGATATTGACATGAATAGCAAACCGGCTGCGGCGAGTCGAACGAATTTTAGCAAGAATTTAAAATTCTCTATATGAAATTTAAAAAGAACTTAAACTGGACAATGCAAATAAATAATGAAACAAAACATATATATTAATTTCCTCCAAAATCTTAACACGGTTCTACGGTTCTGATTGTACTTCCCAGTCATCGAATGATACCGGACACGACATTGTGTCCAGCTATATGGCTTTCAGTACTTCAAAACATCGATGACGTCATTGAATGCCTTACCACATGCAGTATGTTTTCAGCATGAGGGCTCATTTCAGAATATAGTAGATCTAGTTACTATGGTATTTATAGTCTATCTTCACGAGACTTATGAGGAACATTCATTATGATGAAATTTGTCATGTTGAAGTTCACAGCCATGTACCAAGTCAAACTTACTGCAGACGACTTATGTTGTCGTGAATTCTTAGTGAGGTGCATGAGTGTTAATCGACTGAAGAATTTTTTTTTTATTATTCTTTATGTTATTTTTATTTACAATACAGTCGTTGCTTGTATAAATACAATAAAAACATATATTTTCCGTAAGTTTCGGCCAGCAGCCTTCCTCATCGGACTTAATTATGTTTGTGTCTAAGAAATTCGGCTGAGGAAGGCTGCTAGCAGAAACGTGCGGAAAATAAAGTGTTTTGTTGTATTTTTGATTGATTGATTGATTGATTGATTTATTTATTTATTTATTTATTTATTATTATTTTAAGCCGGCGTGGCCTAGTGGTATGGCTCTGGACTCCTAATTGGGAGGCCGGGATTCGAGTCCCGCTCTGGTCATGCCCGTGTTCTGTCTTTCGGATGAGACAGTAAAAACCGAGGCCCGTATAAATTCTATAACTTATTCTGTGTTTTGCAAATTTTCAATGATATAACTTTCAAATTTATAAAACGAACGATAAAATGAAAATTAGTCTCTTGCAAATAAACCTTTTAAGTGGTTTTAAGGTATGTGTCCCTTAATAAAATGTACATGTAATATAATTTCACAAAGCCCAATGAAGCCGGCGTGGCCTAGTGGTATCGCGTCGGACTCCTGATCGGGAGGCCGCGGTTCGAGTCCCGCTCTGGTCATGCCGGTGTCATGTCTTTCGGATGAGACAGTAAAAACCGAGGCCCCGTGTCGTGGTATGCATGGCACGTTAAAGATCCCTCACTGCTTCGGGTGGGTCCGTTGCAAAGGTCAAAATGTGTATGCCCCGCATCAGGCAGATGCCGTCACCATATACATGTGACGGTTAGATAAAGTGACAGACGTTACGGGCGCACCTTTCCACTCAAAAATTAAACACAAACACAAACAAATTAAAAAACAAAACAAATTAAACACAAATTAAAGGGCGTTTTGCACATTTTATAGATTACCTTTCATACTGAGAGCAAACACCAACAGGTATTTCAAGCAGCACGTCATCAAAATATAGTATTTATTTATAAAGGAAAAACATATTACAGAATCTAATTATTGAGCGAGTCTTTCATCAGAAATATTTGTAAAAAAGAATAAAATCAGAAGTAAATAAGAAGATCGTTTGAAAAAAGATATTCCAAGACTACATGAGTAATATCAATGTACCATAGACTGATACTACAGAGATGCTAGAGAATGGGCCTTGCAAGGACTTGAATTTCTCGAAAATTCGTTTGAATGGTTCCATGTGAAAATAACGTTCACGCTAAACGTTAATTTAAATAATAAAACGTCACGTGTATATTACTTTAACATAAAACTATGTTTGGCGAATTTATACAGTGCGAGATCATCACAGAATATACACGAAATATAACTGATTTACACTATTGTATATTCAGTCACAGAGTTATTTCCCGTTTGCAACCTTATCTGACGTAAAATGATTATGACGTCGTCGAATTCTACGGAAACCCAATTTCAGGGAAATGACAATCCCACAAAGACGTTTTCATGGCGTCATAATTGTTTTATGTCAAATACCGTCCCAGATGGTATACAAGTGTGTTCAACGAAAATATTCAATAGTAATCGCCGATAAATTTGAAATATGCAGATATTGAGTGCAAGTCACGGAGGTAAAAGTACATGTAAATGCACTATGGCACATCCGATATAAAAGCACAAGTAGGAAATATAACAACAACGTTCACTATTCAAAAATGTCGGATCAACCGTGGGTTAATGCAAGTCGCTAAAGAATAACAGAGGTCAAATATAAAAGCACAAGATAGCGACAAAGGACACTAAAATATTGTTTTTGTCGCTTTCTTGTGCTTATATATATATATATATATATATATATATATATATATAGAGAGAGAGAGAGAGAGAGAGAGAGAGAGAGAGAGAGAGAGAGTTGTATAAATAAATAAATTATAAGTCAATTACTGTTATAAGATTGACGATACAAGCTTTTTAAGTATAAAACCAAGTACACTGAAGGACCATCAAACCAGGTACAATAAAGAACCAACCAACTAGGTATACTGAAAGAAATCAAACCAGGTACGCTGCAGAACTATCCAACCAGGTACACTGAAGGATCATCAAACCAGATACACTGAAGGACTATTAAACCAGGTACAATGAAGAACCATCAAACCAGGTACAATGAAGAACCATCAAACCAGGTACACTGAAGGACCATCAAACCAGGTACACTGAAGGACCATCAAACCAGGTACACTGATGGACTTTTAAATCAGGTACGCTGCAGTGCCAGGATTTCCTAAAAGGGGTGGCACATGTGAAAGTCAAGTATTAACCAAAATACTCAGCCATTTTGGCTGCCAATCTGAAGTTTTACTCATACTTTTGGCGAAAAGTGATGGGGGCACCGCCCCTCCCTCTCTTAATCCACCAATGCACTGAAGGCTACTAAACCGGGTACATTTAAGAACTATCAAACCACGAACACTGAAAAACTATCAAACAAGTTGCTCTGACGAACCATCAAACCACACACACCTACAAACCATCAAACCACACACATTTACGGACCATCAAGCCAGATATACTTACGAATCATCGAACCAGATTACAATGACTGACCAATAAACCAGGTGAACTAGTACTTACAGCAATTAAACTTTATATACCCACGAACCATTTATGAGGAAGTAAAACTTTTTTCCTCATAAAACTAAAGGAAAGGGGGAAACAACCGACTCAAATAGTAATGTGAAGTACTGTTTAATTAACGCAAAACATTTGGCATTTGCAAGGTATAGATACTGTGAAGCAAAGACAGAAAATCAGTGAAATTCATTCCGATACCCTGTCACTTTTTATAAAACACAAGCATGGTAACCCCTAATTGTACCCTTTCGTCAATTATCCACAGCTCTTATTGTTATATTTACGTGGTAATTCTATACGTATCTATTTCAGTGTTAACAGAATTTTTTCCGAATTGTTAATACTACGTATTTGCTGATATCGTGTGTCATATAGCATGATAATAGACAATTACAAATAGACATTTGAATACTGAATTGATTGGGGCAGGCGTGGTGTAGTGGTTAAGCGCTTGGCTTGCGGCGCCGACGATCCGGATTCGATTCCCGCGTTGCGCCACTATGTTTAAGAGGTTGGTAACCTCCTGCTTCCATGTCGCGATATAACTGAAATATTGTTGAAAGCGACGTAAAACACCAATCAACCAACTGAATTGATTTGTATATCTTAGTGTCGATTAGTGGCATCGCGTAACACAACCTCTCTCTCTCTCTGTGTGTGTGTGTGTGTGTGTGTGTGTAGAATAGAGTCATTTACAGTTGTTCCATTAAGTAATAATCTTTATGTGAAGGTGTAAATCACTAAAATATTAAATCGCTTAAAATTATAGTTCTTTGATTTCGTCCGAATTGGACGGAAATCCGCTATATTCACTTAATCTTCACCAGTTTTCATAATTTTATAGATTTTCAAAATTGATGTCAACGAATAAATGAATTAATAATAACATTCTGTCAATATAATGAAATTCCAAGCAATAGTGTTCCAATAACTACAAATATCCATGAATATTGCTTCATTATGGAAAGTCATTATGTCTCCTGTGAGAAGAAGTTTGAAAAAAAATCATACTTTGAATATTTGTACATACTGTTTAAATGTGCTAATTGTTATAAACAGCTTAAATAGCTGTATTCTCTTACATATGGTTAATAGTACACCAGGCCAGTAGCAGATCTTCAGACATGAAATTTGTCCGAGTTTTGTTGCACGTGGAGTTCATAGGACAACCTCTTCCCTAAGACTTGGTATGCCGCTGACTTATATTGAAATATTTTAGAATGAAGTAATAAAGCTTTATTCTTACCCCTTTTATGACATTGCCGCATATGCTTTGATCAACATGCAATTCTTCTGTTCTGTAATAGTGTAGAATTGACATAAAAGCACCAGGGTGTCGGTCAAAAAAGAACTCCTTTTTCTCCGTGTCCCAGCTTTCGTCTGCTTCTTTTAGGGCTGCCAACAATGCTAAACGAGTACCTGGAATTCGCTCCAATGTGCTGAGCCAAGTTTCAAAAGCATGTCCACCTACATTCAACCTTAATCTCCTATCATCTTTATCTTTCTTTTCCTGTTCACGAATTTGCTTAATTAATTCCATGTTTTTAAAAGTAAATTGTTTCCTATATTCCGAAATCCATTTTACGTTTTTACGTTCAGTCTTTTTTCATCTCTTTAATCTATGGAAACATGTGTTTCTTTAGCCCTCATAAAATCACAAAAACAACAACGATGCGTCAGAAACGAGCATTTCAAAGACCATGAGTGCTTCCATCAATATTTAAAGACATATTTAAGTTCTCAATATCATACAAGCAAAACAAGTCCATAAAATCACCCAACTGTCGCAGAACTCAATACTTACTTGATGTATATTTAGTACCACAATAAAGTTAGATTTAATTCATTCGGACGGTTTAAATTCCTTTTCTAATGCATGTATTATTTTCGAAATGATTTTCCATTATGAAATCTTTGTCCTGTCATTTTACACATGCGAGAGAAGACAAATCAGCGTCATTACCATGCTCCTTCTGTTCTTCCTTGATGACAGATTTCATATATCAGATAAAAGTAAATATTCATTGCTACGATAGCAAATCAAATAAAAACGGAATACTCTTTGAATAATTTACTAACGTTTCAAAATCGGGTACTTTTTCCAATCGATAAGTAAAACTTCCTTTGAATGCATATCGATGATAGCTTACGAAATGTCCCAAATGAGAACGAGATAAATTGACATTCAGTTATGACTATCAGCGTCTCTCGCTTTTACCTGTCGCCGAAGATGAATATCGATTGAAAATCGACCAGCCACTCACTACCAAGGGTCGACAAATAAATGCTGTACACCAATTACCCAATACTTCTCCTTTTTATTGGGTAATTATTGAAGCTAAAATTTCTTTTTTTGTTTCCGTGTGATACGTGATACACAGGGAAATGATTTTATATCAAGTTGAACTTAGGCGTTACCCAGATTTTATGTCTTTTGTGTCGGTTTACGCTATCAAGTTCAGATTGATTATTTCATTGCATCTATGTATATAACCGATAATATGGATATGATCAAGCTAGCCTATTCAAGTAGTCAAAACTGACAACTTAGAACAAAAAGGACACAATATAGATATATCAAATGCATTTCATTTTACTGTATTTCTTTTATTCTATTCTATTTCAAAATTTTATTTTGGAAGATTGTGTTTAAGCAATACGTGCTTGGTTTTTTTCAGTCACATAGCAAATTTGAAAAAAAAAAGAATAACAAATGTATCTGACATTTTTCAGGAATCAAACTCGAATTCAGGACTTCAAGTCAAACGCTTTACCACTACGCGAAATCTACCTACAGAAGAAATACGGAAATACGCAACAAATGACAACGTCTTACAAGTATACTGTGCTAGCAATTTTTTACGTGTATGGCATAATGGTATTTTGAAACATATAATTTAACTAGAAAATGAAACAGAATTACATCTTGATATCCAATCTAAAATAACAAGGATTTTATCGTTGCGTCACTACATAAACAGAACGCCGATCTTATCGCAATTATCATCTTATGGCTTTTGTACACTTATGCAGTCTACCTGCAGTTTATGGTGCAATCAATAGATCATTTACGAAGGGTTTTCTCTCTTTACTTACAGCAAACCATCAGGAGTTCTGTTCACATGTTCTGGCCTATAAGCAGCGTGTAGCTCAATAATCATTTACGATTGCTTTAATAATTACTTAAACTTTCTAAAACGAAATCTACAAAACAAGGGTTTCGTCAGGTTCAACAATGTCTTGCGTAGAGGTACGAGTGTATGCGAAAGTAAAAAACGAAGAAGTACCGAAGGGTAAACCATATCTCATAGTCCATGGAAAAAGGGGGACAATATCGTGTTTAGTGTCATATTCAGACAAATGCGAACCCAAATAAAATCAAGGTGAGACCAGGTGCCCGGGAGGAGTAAGCGTCCTCTGGTTGCATACAACACCCATCACAAAAGTCCTGCAAAAACTTTTCAAGTCGAGGAGGCAAATACATCAATATACACGCATGAACATACGAAGGACACAGGAACACGAAGTCAAATTTCCCATTCAAGGCAAGAAATGTTGCCTGCCTGAAATTCCGGTGTCGGAAACGCAGGTCTGTATATACATGTATATACATATTATATGTAGTAAATTTAAACCGTGCGGCGGCTTCGCCTAGCCTACAAAGCATGCCGCATATAACGTTATGCCACGGAGACAACCCTAAAAAGGTTGTTCCAATGACGTACATATATTACGGCATGCTTAGCAGACACCGGAAGTGAAGTTATGATTTGAAATTGGTTGCACGTGGCTCGATTCCGAGGTGGGGATATCACATCCTCGACACCAGCGGACGTCCATGTAGGTGCATATGTTATATATGCTGTAAATTTAAACCGTGCAACCAATTTCAAATTATACGTATTATGTCAAATCAAGTATAGTCAAAAAGTTAAGATGGTCATTTGGTATGGTCAGGTCTCAAAATATCGATTAACATTCTTGAAAGAGGAATCTGTAATTGCAATAGATCACTATAACGACCATAGAACTTCCTCGTTGACAATTTCAAACGTTCCTCAATATATCCTTGTGAGAGTAGTTTAGTGGCAAGAAGCCGTGCTCTCCGGACGAAATTTTCGTATTTAAAGCATGCCCTGGCATAGCGTATAAGTTAAGTGGTTACCGTTTGGTTCAGTCGTCAGTTAATGAAGACAGTTTGTGTTCGTTTAGTTTGGTTGGTTGATTGGTGTTTTACGTAGCTTTCAACAATTTTTCAATTATATCGCGACATCGAAGCAGGAGGTAACCAACCTCTTAAACATAGGGGCACAATCCGTGAATGTGTTCGTTTATACATATGCAAGAATTAGGGCTTTTAGTGTAAAATCTCTGTGTTAATCATTTGTATCGTGAACTATTCTAAACAGACACAAACAAAACCAACCAAACACCCCCCCCCCCACAAAAAAAAAACAAAGAGAAAAAACAAACAAATAAACAAAAACATAAAAAAGAAAAGTAACCAAACAAACAAATAAACAAAAACACACACACAAAAATAAAATTCAACCCCCTCCTCGAAAGTTTAAGAAAAAAAAAAAAGACACGATGTAGGTATTTAACTAATTTACACCCCGTTCTTGAGAACAGAGACTTTGAATCATTTCAGTGTTTGGTAAACTGATTTATATTCCACTAGTATGCAATCAAGCGGAACTAATGTCGCTGACTCAAAGAACACATTTTTAACTCCGTTCTAAATTCGGGTTTCTTCCCTGCATCATGGGCCCAAGGCTGTATTGTTCCAGTTTTCAAAAAGGGAGACTGTGACAACCCCAATAATTACAGAGGCATTACTTTAATCAGCTGTCTGGGTAAACTTTTTACGTCTATATTGAACAATAGACTTCTTCAATTGGATACAGATAATGACATCACCGGTGATGCCCAGTTCGGGTTTAAACAAAGGGTGAGCACAGTGGCTGCGATTTTTGTATTACAATCATTGATAAACCGCACATTGAATAAAAATGGGAGTTAAATTGTAGTTTTATAGACTATAGAAAGGCCTTTGACCTTATTGATAGATGCAAGATGTGGGGTAAACTAATAAATGTTGGTATCCGGGGTAAGATGTTCAGTGTTATTAAGTCTCTTTATGATAACGTAAAGCTGTGTGTGAAACACGATGGCTTTTTAACCGACTATTTCGAATCTATTTTCCGTTTATTACAAGTAGAGATAATGTCACCGATCTTGTACGCCTTATATGTTCATGATTTTGAAATTAACTTTTTATATGATAATTGCCCGTCTACAGAAATACAACTATTAAATATATTTTTACTTATGTATGCCGACGATACAGTTTTGATATCAGAATCAGCTGAGGGATTACAGTCCATGTTGAAATCATCATATTCTTATACTAAGCGTTAGAGTAAATATAGAACATACATGTATATACCTTTTAATTTTACTTATTTGTAAATATTGATAAGACGAAAGCGATGATTTTTAGAAATTGTAAAACACAAAATAGAGTGAATGATTTTTATTTTAATGACAATAAGCTTGAGGTCGTTGACTGTTATAAAGACCTTGGTATTGTACTTAATTTCAATGGAAAATTTTTAACAACACAAAAGTATATAGCCGAACAAGGCAGAAAAGCTCTGTTTGCAATTTCAAACTCACTCAAATCATTTAATTTCAATACCGACCCCTCAAAAATAGCGCCGACTCTGATTTTTTTTTTTCGCCATTTACAAGCACCGCCATTTCCGGAATCGGATTTCTGAAACTTCACATTGTTGTTATTTCCACTGTTTTGAAAACAAATATGTACATGATGAATTATGTTGAACAATACCTTTTATTATACATTATGTATGCCCATCTGAATGTCAAGACATTTTCCATAGAAAAAAAGCCTACCTACCGACACTATATTTTTAGATCATGTTACAGGCAACAAACATATTATTTGGCCTAAAAGTTTAAGAAAATGACACTGCGTTTCTACGGGATTACTACTCATTTCTGTGGAATGATTATTGCAAACCCCGTCGGGGGTTTGCATATTACATTGTTGTCTAATCTGGAAATGCGCATGTGCGACATGATTATGCTGCATGCTGGGAAAACAGAGCCTCCAAAAAATAAGTTGCTTTACTTTACGAGCAGTATAAGTTTTTTATTGTCCATGACATCCATATTTCTAATGCGCTTAAAAGGAGAAGGAATGAAGAAGAATACCCTTGCTTTCAAAGGCAATGAGCATTACTAAATCAATGTTACAGTTCAGCGTTTCAAACGAATAGTATTTACCGTTCTTTCAAGGAGTATATGAGGATAGAGCTTTTAATGGGATAGACATAATGATTTGGGGGCGATTTTCTTAAGTGAATGCATATAAATGATAAATAAATCTTACATGCAATGTATTCTAAAAAATACAAAGTACTTCAAAATACTTATTTTTAAATAAATTAGTGGTTGCCACATGTTTAGATATGAAGGATATTCATATTTTGGAAATCAACATTCGTGTAACCGTTCCCACGGCAGCAGTGGTATAATCCAAACAGAATTTTCCCGCGTAATACTAATTAGATGTTCGCACCTTTTAGCGTATGTACATTATCTGGCTATAGAAAATCTCGAAAAGTTCCGAGTAAATGAAGGCAGAATATCAAGGATTTCTAGCAGTTTAATTGGTGGAGCAATTACTGCGCAGTTTGTAGCATTCTTTGTACTTATGCAAACTTCCCAAGCGATTATTTGCGAACAAGAGGCCTAGACGGAGATTTGTGTTCTTTAGGTATTGGAAGTTGGTGGAGCAAGTACTGCGTAGTTTGTATGATTTCTTCCATGTCTTACTGTACTTAGGGTGTTCGAAATGTCTAAACGGTGACATCTCGATGAATATAGTCAGCTTTCCCAACCCAAGTCTAAATATAAATAAACATTAGAAAGGAGGTATTAACTATTATTTAGACAACCTAGCTATGATTGATTGATTGATTTTTGTTTAACGTCACACCACGAATATTTCACGTATATAGTGACGGCATCTGCCTTATGCGGGGCATACAAATTTTAACCTTTGGACGGACCCACCCGAAGCAGTGAGGGATCTTTAACGTGCCATGCATACCACGACACGGGGCTTCGGTTTTTACTGTCTCGTTCGAAAGACGGGGACACCGGCAGGGCCAGAGCTGGACTCGAACCCTGGCCTCCCGATCAGGAGTCCAGCGCAATACCACTAGGCCACGCCGGCTTAAACAACAACCTAGCTAACATCACAAAAGGGTCTTTATTTTAAACTGACCCACAAATACCATTTTCCTCGCAATTAAAAATGCTACAGGGTTTGCACTCTAAACTTTTTTAAAAGCTAAGATTGTGCATGTTTTATAATGTGTTTTACCTTAAAGTTAAATTAAAATATATAATAGATATTATCAAAAGTAAAAATATTATTGATTTGCATATTATATCAGTCGCAAATTATGAGATCATCGTTGTGGCGCTATTTATAGATATGTATACACAGCGATGCAATGCTCAATGTTTAGTTTATTTTTGGAAACCTTGTTGTACGCGATAGTATAGTAGGAATTACCGGAGAGATTCAGTTTACTGAAAAGATCGTAAAATCTACCGAAAAGAAAATACAGAATAAACTTTACCAGTATTTCCTCTGATTCCTTTTAATTATAAGTGATCGCTGCGGAGATTGTATTCTAAGACGTATATGTAAATTTATGCCAAACAATGATACATATCATGAAGCATACAAAAATATGTTTTAGGTCAGGTTATACCGATCTAAGCCTTTTAAGTCATTGATTCAAATTTTAATCCTATCTCATCATCTATGATTTCATACATATGTCTTAAACAAGAGTGTCATAGGTAGTACAATTAGCTTCCAAAAATAAGAGACGAGATGGGCATAACTTCATAAAACAAAATTTGCTATTGTTTATATAAGTGTTTTCCCAAAGAAATTAAAGTTTTTCATCTGATCTGTATATCATTTCAATTCATATTCAAGTATCAGTAAGAAATTTAGAACTGATACAGAAATGGACTTTCAATATACTTGGTGTGTTACACCTGCCCTGGATAACACGTAGTGATTCTCATCAATACATACTGTTTATTTCAATCAAAGTGTTTTTTAAAAATACTTGGCATGAAATGGCTAAACACATAACATTAACCTTTCCTGTCATTTTGTCTGTCTGTGATAACTAGACATGTATAATGTGTCATGATTTTCCTGCCCTACAACTAGACAGGAGATGCTTACTCCTCCCATAAAACTACTTTCATATCTGGATTTCATCGAAATTGCATCTACATTGCACTTTTCAGACCTTTTTTTTTTATGTTGCCCGCGAAACAAAACATTTGGATCAATTTGTCCGTTGTCCGTCTGTCTGTCAGCCACTCTTTCACATTATTGACCATAATTTAGTATTAAACTTCAATACTTAATCAAACTTGCAGGATTGATTTATTACTAATAGATCTGAAGGTCAAACTGAGACCGTCAAGGACATATTCAAGGTTAAGTTTATGGGTAAATATATGGCAAGCGACATTGTGTTTGGGAGCAATGATTTTTTCATGTCGCCAAATTGCACACAAAGTACTAAGTATTGACTTGCTAATAGTTTTAAAGTAGTTTCTTGGCGATATTTTAGGATGCTATTTTTCAGCATGGAGGGGCATTATCCTATTAGTTATTAGGTTTGTTACTGACCTTACACGGAAATATGTCGGGTTGATAAAGCCCATAGAGGGCGAGGCGCTTGTTTAACTGTTTTATTTTGTCAAGGGCAATTTACCGTACACACGAGTAATCACTTCCAGAACACCAACGTAGTTTATATTATGATTCTCAGTCTAGTTTTGCTTATTGTCCGCCATTGCCGTACAAATTCTTACAACTGACTCTACACAAGAATTTGTAGGTCAGTCACATGACCAAAATCAAGCATTTCCATTGGGTCAAACTAGTCCGAGGCCAAATAATTTCAAATATTATTCAATCATTACCAACAAGTATCACTCCTATCATTAAACTTTTTTTTTCAAATTACAGTATTACTTCTAGGAACATATCATAATCAAACTTGTACTGAGCTTATTGCATGAAGTCAAAAAAGAAAACAGTGTCTAAACAATTGTACTCTATAGGTAGGTCGAAACCTATAGTAATGGAAATTTAAATCAATGAACAATTTAGTTACGGCCTGAAACTTTGACACTTGCGTCAATAGATTTTCTTGTATATATTGTATATATTATGTTTTTGTTTGTGTTTTCTATATGCTGTACTGGCATTTGAAAATAAACTGAATTGAATTGAATTGGTTTCCTTACCCAAGCTCAAACTTAATTACTATCGTTTTCCTATATTCAAGTTTAGGAAGGCTGTAAGTAAGTCAGAAAGAACCCTTTTAAATTCTCCAGAATGCATAAAAATTAAAGGAATAACGGTCACTTTTTTCATGTAATTGGGTTGAAACAATATTTATTATATTATATCATATTTTATATTATTATATTATATTATATTATATTACTCATAAATCTAGTATCCCATTTTGTCTCTTTAAAATTTGAACTATTTATGTCCTATACATAGTTCCGAAAAAAAGGCCTTGAGATTCTAGGGTTCCTCTAAATTTGTGGCTTTTTTCGAAGGGTCCCTAGAGCCAGATTAAACGTATCATGTTTTAAAGCGAAATATCTCATTTCTGATTTCCCTGTATTGGTCGCATTTCCCCACTGCATAGGATTTCATGGTTTTGTCATCAGCATACATTTTTAAGATGGCTTAATATTTTATGAAGCAACAAAAAAGAGAGTCATTAAGACTGCGTAAAACGAACCTTATAAAAAATTCATACAAAGTACTTTGAATGCTCTTTTGTACTGCTGTGCTTAAAATTTTCAAATCATGAATCACCTAATGAATAATTCAAATACTCGTCTTACATATATGCTATTAGAGTTTTTCGAAAATTCATTTTTCAATAAACGCAAGATGAAATCGTTTTCACATGAATTTTTCAGAAATCAATGTATTGATCAAAACTTTTTTGAATTAAAAATTATACATCAAGAATATAAAGATTTTATTTCAAATGATAGTAAAATTCATACATGAATGTAACGAAATCCTGTATTTGTTTTGCTGTACATCAGTTGCTATTATATTTGTTTATGAAATGGTACACTAGTCTTACTTAAACACATTGAAGCATAAGAGAAAGAAAAGTAATAAAGGAAATCATACGAGAGACATTAGCACATTAAAGGCGCTAAGTGGGGAAATTTTATAGACCGCTTATATCTTCAATGCTCGGAGACTAAGAAAAACTCCATCTCATTAATATGGGCACTGAACACATTATCAAACATTTTAAATAGCATTTGCAGCAATCCGGTACCAATTTTATCAGTGTATTTATTTTTATTTTCTGTTATTTGATAATAGCACGGTTGCTTGGCGACTTCCCTACGGTTTCACATTTCATTGTCTTCGTGTCATTGTTCATAAGATCGATAATTACACTGATAAAGTAGTTGTTATTTTGGTAAGATATCGTGTAAATTCCAAGTCAATAAAATAAACGGAAATTCGATTGATTTTACCGCGCGGTGTCGATGGTAACGTTCTTCTGTTTCATTGATCACTTTAAAATTTGCTATTGTACTCTTTGATGTTATACTAGGAAAACAAAATGGCGTATGATCAATTCTAGATGCCACTGCTTAATCTCTTTTCATCTTGTCATACATTTTTAATAATTATAGAAAATAATAAACTTCAAAGAGTCGATAATTCGAGTCACAAGCAGAAAGCAAATTCTAAAAGGAAAGCTACGATGGCATATGTCTACAACCCACTTGTCAGAAAATAATGTCAGCTTAATAGAAACTATGTCGACTTATCACGTATTGTTCTGACTTGTCAAAAATTATATTGACTTGTCAGATGAAATGTCGAGAACGTTGTGAGCAGAATTAAATGTATGTCACCATACTATTATAATATAATAATATAATATTTAGCACTAGTCTATATGATTTTATTATTATTTTCTCTAGTCGAAACAAATAAAAAGATTCGCTGTTGAAACGACCAAAAGAATGACGTTTTCTTTGAGTACCCATGTTTTATCGACCAGCGGTCGCCGCATCTTCTCTACGTCAAGGTTTGAGATTACTTTGCGCTACATTGTAGTGAAGCGCAATTGACATAATCTCAAATCTGGTCCATGTGAAGATGCGATCGCCGCTACATCGTCGAAACTGATCGACTTGGTATTGTTAAAATACTGATAAAGCGGAACCGTGGCCTGTGGAACCAGACGATCGGCAGTCTGTGTAATTCTTCAAAGAGCACTAGGGATCGGTTCGTCGATGGATTTGAATTCGAGTTTAACGGGAAATCTACGATGTCTGATCATCATGTATACTTCGTAAAGTTTGTCACCGCCGCGTAAGGGGACGACCATTTGATTCTGAGGAGGGGGGAGGGGGCTGGCACTTTTTGGAAATAAATATTCTGACCCTGAAAATGCTGAAAATAAAAATTCTGGCTTTGACTGAGATGAAAATAAATATTCTGGCTACTAGCATGTACATATACCAGACAATGCAAATATAAACTGAATGTTCTATAGTAAACTGTTGATATTTTTCCGGCTCGCTTCGCTCGCCAGATTGCTCCCTATACTATAATATGCAGGAGTTTTTAGAAAATGTGAAACTCATATTTCAGCGGAATTTTTAGCACTTGACAAATATTGCTTTTCAATACATTCAACAAAAATTTAATAGAATTAATACTTCTTCTCAAGAACTGCTGAACAGATTTCTATGAAACTTAATAGGAATAAAGTACGCATAGTCCCCTTCAATTGTTGTTGTTTTTGTCCCAATCTGTCAACAGGTGGCGCCACCACAAGCAAAAGTAGGTCACAAATGGTATCCTCCTTTAACAAACTTCTTCAGACCGGGGGCATACAAAGACAAACTGAATGCATAGGAATGATCTAGAGGGATGTGTGAAGAAGTGCTGTTATTTTTGGTTCTTTTCCAAAATCAAATTTCTGACGTTCCTTCAAAAATTTTTGGACTTAGTAATTTCAATGCAGAAAAATGTCATGTTTTTCAGTTAATTGATGATGGCGATTCTTATAGACTATTTTGATCATAATTATGGTAAGGAATATCATTGTGAAAGAATTTTGTCATTATCTCATTTTTTTTTAACTTTTTATCAACCTTTTAAGACTTCCAAAAAAGGGTGGGAAGCCATTTTTCACATTTTCAACTTTTTCTTCAAAACTGTGGGAAGGATTTAGTGAAACTTGGTAGAAATAAATAACTTATTACCCCCTTCAAATTTTGTCGTTTTCGTCCAGATCTCTTTACAGGTGACGCCAACACAGTCAAAAGTAGGTCACAAAAAGGTACCCTCCTTTGACAATCTTCTTCTTCATACAGAGACAAACAGAATGCATAGAAATGATCTAGAAGTATTGTCATTTTGGTTCCCTTCCAAAGTCAAATTTCAGAAGTTTTTCGAAATTATTTTTTGGACTTGGTGATTTCAATGCAGAAAAGTGTCGTATTTCCTAGTAAATTGATAATGATGATTTCTTATGGGTTATCTTGAACATAATTGTGGTAAAGGAATATTATTTTGAAAGAATTCTGTCAATATCTCAATTTTTGGATTTTCTATGAATTTTTAAGACTTCCAAATGAGGGTGTATAGGGACAATTCTTCACATTTTTAACTTCTGCTGTTATGCCACATGAAAGATTTTAATGGAATATGATATACATGAAGTACTATATGTCCTCTATCAATTTTGTACATTTCATCCAAACTGGTCGGCAGGTGGTGCCATCATGGCTAAAAAATGGGTCTTACAATGGGACATATACCACTTGGTAATTAAAACATGGAGAGCAGCGGTTTTAATCCAGCTGTGGTCAAAATTTTTTTTCATTTCTTTACACATCTAAATAAGTTTTTAGATGTTTCTCAACACTCAACATATGAAATTAGGCCATTTTGAATTGGATCTGGACAATATTTGAAACAATTGTTGTTCATAACCCAGACTTTATATCAGTCAACAAAAGGCCCCACCTAAAGAAAATGACAAAGTTGTTGCCCTGAATCACATCTTGCAGAGACAGAGCAATTGCTGAATATCAAAGTCACCTGAATGGAATGTGCAAAAAACTGTTGTTGTTTTTTATTCTGGTTTGAAATAGAATTTGACATATTTTCGACTTAGTCACAGTAATGCGAAAATAATAATTCTTCCTTCCTGCACAACTGATAATCTAGGTACACAGGTGAGCGATATAGGCCCACTTGGGCCTCTTGTTATGTAAACAAGATACACGTGTCAGTGAATTGATTCGATTTTACGTCATGTACACAATCTCATAAGATACATGGTGATAAAAAACAAGAACGCTTATTGCTAATTTCCGCTCAATGTAAATCAAACATACAAAACAATTACGAAATCGGAACTCAACCCAGTTCTTATTACGATGTCATTGTTTTCTGTTCACTCGATCAGTAACAAGAGAGGTGATTTGAAATTAAAGTTGATTGATGGATGGATATCCTACCTTTATTTATAAAATGTCCGAGAAGAAATTAATGTTTACAGAAATCATATTTCACCAAGGATTATCATTTTTAGGGTAGGGAGAAGAATTACCGATATACGTATTAAGGAATCAATCATATAGTTGGCTCAGTAGATGGAGGTATGATTAGATTAATTTCGTATCATTTTATTTTGCCCTTCAGTGTCAGTATTTTCAAATATCAGCGTCAAAAGCGAGTTTCTTTTGGAAACTAATTGTATCGAACACAAGAATAAAAGCTAAAAAATGCATTCTGATGTGACGTCAAAGAAGAAATAATTTTGTTGATGGAAGTATACCAAAACTTTTTGCCAATAAAATGCCCCATTACATGCTAAAATTACATGATTGTGTAAACATTAAATTTAAAAAGAAATACTCAAAAATTTAAATAAATATAATTTTTCTTCAAATATAGCCTTTGTTGAATGTGCTTTAAATAAGCTTAAATAGCCATTAGTGTACAGAAATCTAACTGAGTTGTACTCTTTGGACGTACATTATACTGTCCATACCCGTATGCAATATATAATGTAATTATACACACTTATTGTGTTAGATAAGTCGGTATCACTGTGCTTGAATGCCGAAATCACCAAATTCAGGCACTGAAATAACCAACTACCAAAACCCTCAGGTATTGAAATTACCAAGTACCGAATTCATCAGGCACCGAAATTACCATGTACCAAAATCATCAGGTATTGGATTTACCAAGTACTGAATTATCAGGCACCAAAATCACCAGGTATCGAAATCATCAGGCACTGAAATTACCAAGTACCGAAATCACCAGGCACCGAGATTACCAAGTAACGAAATCATCAGGTATCGGAATTACCAGGTACCGAAATCATTAGGCACCGAAATTACCAAGTACCGAAATCATCAGGTATCGGATTTACCAAGTACCGAATTATCAGGCACCGAAATCACCAGGTATCGAAATCATCGGGCACTGAAATGACCAAGTACCGAAATCACCAGGCACCGAGATTACCAAGTACCAAAAAAAAAATCAGGTATCGGAATTACCAAGTACCGAAATCAATAGGCACCGAAATTACCAAGTACCGAAATCATCATTTATCAAAATTACCTAGTACCAAAATCATCAGGTATCAAAATTACCTAGTACCAAAATCATCAGTTATCGGAATTACCAAGTACCAAAATCATCAAGCATCAACATTACCTAGTATCAAAATCATCAGGTATTGGAATAACCAAGTACCGAAATCATCGGATACCAAAATCATCAGGCACCGAAATTACCAAGTATTAAATCATCAGGTATTAAAATTCCCCATTACCAAAATAATCAGGTATCGACTTCACCAGGTACTGAATTCACTAGCATTCTTGCATTGGTGTCGATTAGAATTAATGTCCTTAATATATATTCATGTACATTATGTTGCATAAATCTGACTCCGATAAAGAACGGGGGTGTGGCCAACATACAAGATGTATCGCTTCGAATCTGGTTCAGATGAAAGCAAATGCTAATAAGTACAAATAATGACTCTGTGCCTTGGAATGTAATTCCCAAGTGTGCTTACATATTTTAATGATACATTAAAATATCGCTATGCCTGAAACAAAGACAAAATGATTATGAAATATGCATGGACATTTCAAAAGAACGTTAAAAAGCGTCCAAACACATTGCTTAAAAATCTCTAATTTATTTATATTTTACAATTTGATCTTTAAGTGTATTTCTTTTCTTTTTTGGGGAGTAAATGACTATTTAATTGCAATTTTTGAAATGCTGATAAATTCTCCCTATTGATATTTCAAGCTATCCATGGCTGATGGATTCTGTAATAATAATAAATAAATAACAAGAACTTCTGTAAAGATGCATCTTCAAGTACAAAGAGAGTTTTTAAAAGTACCAATACATCTTTGGTGACCGATGCACCATTAAATGGTACCGCGGCTCTATTACTAGCCACCAGATTTCTTGGTGTGTGTGTGTGTGGGGGGGGGGGGGGGGCTTGTTTGTTCTAAAGGTACGTGACGACTTTTCTCATACTGAGTTCGATGTCTTCTTCCCGTCTATGGATCAAAATTAACATAATATAATCAAGATCCAACTTGAACTGAAACATATTTATATGTGTGTGTCGATTGCCTGAGTCCTGTACATGTGTTCAGTCAATAAGAGAATGTATTGGCCTGTTTTGAATTTTTCCAATAAATAACACCCGCAAAAAAAAAAATAATAATAACAGAAGGAAAAAAACGTAAAAAAAACCATAGGTCCATTTTCATAGATGAGCGTAACATTTTTGACGTCATAAACAATGCCTTTTTGTGATTCACAGAAGTTTACATAAAAGAAGTAATCACAGAAGTGGATTCATAATCCTATAAAATAGACTTAATAACAGCTCTGGATTTTGACTGGGTGAATATGTGGTGCTTATTACCTCCGCTACACCTCGGTCAATATTTTCAAATCTAGTCAATATAACAGCTTATTCACTCGGTCAGAATAATATATTATGAAGTAAAATACAAGGTAACAAAGTATAATTAAAGGCTTGAAGCGCCACAAAGGCTTTGAGTTAAAGATTTAAAGTTGTCAAAAGTAGCAGAAATTGATCAGTTGTGTTCATCACTTGTGTTCATTCATTGTTGAATTCCGATAATTTCTGGAATAGAGTAAAGATAAAAGCTTAAGCACCAACAGTCATAATGTTAATGAAGGCTGTCAGAGGGCAACATAACTCTCCGGTGGGGCTTTGTCAGAAAGGAAGATGTATGTTAAACAGTTTCTTGATGGGGTCCGTTGTCATGAGGAAGTCAAGGCCAAGGGTTTAAGAAGTACTGATTATGACATCATAATAAAATCTTATTGTTTTTTACGTCATTCTTGCAGAAATATGATTCATTTCTCACCTATACACGTATACTTGGAACACAGTTAAGAGCTGTGAACCACATTTAAAGCTGTATACCCTATGTTTGCTAGCTAGTACAGTGCATATTATAGGTGTATTTATTCTAAATTGTTTTCATTACATATAATTAGATAGCGCATAGAGAAACGCTCAATATGTAGCCAATTGAAGAAAACAGTTTTTATTAGACTAGTGCTTTGTATATATTTTCTATCTTTCTTTTCGTGTCTTTATATTTGTGTGAGTGTTTGTGTGTGTCCTGAAGAAGAAGCAGATTGCTTCGAAAATTTGGCAATTTTTTAATTGTTTTAGTATCGTTATCGCTTACCTGTGCTTTTATATTGACCCCTTTTTCTCGAGCGATTTGCATTAACCTTCATTGAGGTTGATCCGATACTTATGAATAGTGAATGTTGTTACAATTTCCTTTTTTGTGCTTATATATATATATATATATATATATATTTATTTATATTCATATATATATATATATATATATATATATATATATATATATATATAAAAGCCTAAAACATATTAAAAAGGACTCTTGCAAATGTTGTGATCAGATTCGTCGTATTAAGTGAGATATGACTGTCTAAAACGCGATGTTTGTAAACAGGGGCCAGTTGTTCGAAACTTACACGACTGATTAGGCTAACCGGTGGTTAAAGTATGCAAGACAATAATTTTGATTTGTAAGAATTATGTATAAATATCTTCATTATGTCTCAGTCCTGGTTTCATTTGCTACAAATCAGTACACCGCCTATGATTTTAAGTCTTCTCATTTCAAAAATATAGGCAAATGAAATTTAACCGTTGGCTAGCTTAACCAGTGGTTACAGTTTCGAACAACTGGCCCCAGAATGTTTAAAACCAATGTATCACGTGATCTAATTCGGAAGTTGCATATCATGGAGGGCGAGGTAAATTAACTTGACGAGTAACTTAAAAGATCTGTGTTCAAGTCTGCTAAAGTTAGCATTTACTGAAATTGTTTTCTTTTGGAGTATCTCTTCCACGTATTTGTTTTGATTAAACTGCGCATGCACAAAGTCAGGTTATGGTTGTATTTATAGAATACCCTCTTTATTTACGAAGTATTTTATTTTTATTTTGATATCTCCGAGGGTTTGAATCAACAATAATGTTATTAACGCAAAGTTAATAACTTCAACTTACATGCCCTATTTTTTGAAACTATACCGAATTGTAGGGTATACAACTTTAAGGTCAAGACTGCAGGTTCAAAAATGTTGGTGCAGACAGAAAGTTTCAACCATAAGGAATCAAAGACATAGACTGAAAGTAGTCTATGTCTCTGTAAGGAATGCACGTGTGAAATAGTAAAGCTCTAGCTATTCCTACTAGTTTATCAATGATCGGTGATAAGCAAGATTAAAGTTTTTAAAAAATGGGTCATACTGTAAATTTGCAGGGTGACAGTGCGGACAGACCAGGCAGAAAGGTCTATTCATTAGGAACACTTTTTTGAAATATGACAGCCCTTATCCTAGTTGTTGACCAGTCATGGGCATGGGTTAAGCTATTGAGAAGTGGGACAAATTCATACTGAAGGTCAAAAATGTTAGTATGGACAGAAATGTCTATTCATAAGGAACATACTTGTGAAATATGAAATTCTTTACCCTTGTAGTTGATCAGTTAAATATTTTTTTAAAAGCATGTCAAATGACTTATCACAAAGAATGTACATGTGAAATCAATTGGAACATCATCGCCATTTCTTTACAAAGATAGAAACGGACGAATTGTTATCATTGCCTGTAAAATATGGAAGCCTTATGCTTAATTTGTTTTAAGATATGGTTTAGGTTACAATTTTTGCCTACACTACTAACACTGACACTAGGGATATCAACTTCTATATATCGTCCTAACACAGTGGTAATCATTCGGTCGTTTATTGTATGTGCACATGTGTTAGGGCTACCTAACGCCATGCCATTCGCCGAAATGATGTAAGCCGATTGTGAATCACAATCGCACTTTATCGGTTGATTTGGAATAAAAACTTCACATGTGAGCTCTACTTAATTTATTTTTCATGCCTCCGATATAAAATTCTGTCTTAATCGATACTATCATCCTTTATATCTGCATTAAATTTTGTAGGCGATTTGAAAACTTTCTCGGACCCCATTTTCTATGCCGACGTGGGAACTTTTCCAAATATGGGGAAGACCATGTGATATATACACATCATCTTTATTTCAGTAGGACACAGGTCCCTGCAAAAAAATAATAATAACCCCCACCGCCTTCTTTCCCCCCCCCCTCTCTCTCTCTCTCTCTCTCTCTGTCTACTCAATAGCTGAACTCGTGAAATGAAAAAAACTTCTCTCTTTGTTTTTTTCATTTCACGAGTTCAGCTATTGAGAGAGAGAGAGAGAGAGAGAGTCGGGAAAAAAAGGGGGGGGGTTGTATTATTATTTTATTTGCAGGGACCTGTGATTTAAGATCGACTGGAGTTACCTGCTCTTGTTTGCTATTGCTGCGCGAAAAGACAAGTGACCACCGCTATTCTGTAGAGGCTATTCCCTCTCCAGCTAATTTTAATTATAGCACCTGCGGCAAGGGCAGGTAACAAGCTGTACACAGTGCACTGCGTGCAGATATCTAATTCACCTGCAGTAGCATACACAGCATTGGTATACAGTACCTGATGTAATTTACGAGAGGCTCGTGATATTTAGCTTCCAGGATGTAATGAATTTTGTCGATATTTGTTGATTCTAGGTTAAATGAATGAAACAAAACGAAATCCAGTGAGATAAAAATAACCGATAACGTGTCACTTGAACCTAGGTGAGCCTCGTTATGAATTAGTGGTGGGCCTCGTGTCGTGGTATGCATGGTACGTTAAAGATCCCTCACTGCTTTGGGTGGGTCCGTTGCAAAGGTTAAAATTTGTATGGCCCGCATCAGATGCCGTCACCATATACGTGAAATATTCGTGGTGTGGCGTTAAACAAAAATCAATCAATATATATTATAATTATCATTATTATTATTTATATTTCGAAGTCGATCGCGCGATCTGTTTCCATATTGGCGCTTAAATGTGTCAAATTAGACCTTGATCGGTGTGTTACAAGCTTCTACTACGATTTCTCCAAATAAGGCAATATGTCACGTTGTCTTCTCTTTGGAAAAATTCCCATGAAGTGCGATTGTAATTCATAATCGGTTTGCTTATTACGGGGAATGAATATTTAACACACACAATAAGCGACAGAATAATAACAAGTGTTTTAGGGCAATATATCGATAATTCAAGTTAAGCACACCTATGCTTAAGCCTATTTCTGTGCAATGAAATGTCAGTAACAAGGATAACAAAGCCGGTGTTATATAGCAGTTTTCCCCATAGTAGCCCCCCCCCCCCGGAGAAAATGGCTATATACATGTAGTAGTTTTCCTCCCATGGCGGAAAAACTGCTATATAGTAGTCTTTCCCCCATAGTAGTTTTCTCGCTTACGTAACGGTTTGGAAATTATACATGTTCGTCCTTGTATCAATCAGATAACATTTGCAATACAAATGTATTATAGAAAAAACCCGGTGGATCAAACCGATGGTGTTATGGTTAAGGGGTTTCTATATACTGGGGTTTTTTTGGGGGGGGGGGTTGATTTAATTAATTTTTTTTATTTATTTACTTCCAATTCTTTCTTTTTTACATATGTACCATAGTATGATATTTTCTCCTATCATTTCATTGTAAAAATTGTCGTTTTCTTGTGTATAGATGTCATTCATGACGTCAGGCTGTGACTGAAGGTTCGATCCCAGGCAAATTTTCGTAATACATCATAAGTAAATTAGGAATTTATCAATCAAAGTGTTTCAATGATAAATATAAGAATTGAACGTGCAAGAATTCCTTGCACATTCAATTCTTAAATAAATTAAAACTGATGCAATATATATATCACAATATCACTCATCATCTACAGAGTACATGATGAACATGAGAATAACCCATCTAGGTATCCACGATTTGCAATTTACGACAAGGCTTGTCTTGTCGCAGATGTTGTAAATCATGAACACAAGAAAGTGATTTTCTTGTCCCTCATGCAAAGTATGAAAGGTGTGGAAGATATGGTCAAGGTTAAAGTTTTTGAAAAGTAGGTCACACTTCAAGGTCAAGTTCATTAGGTCAAAGGTCATAGTCCTAAATGAAAGATCTTATCACAAGTAATCTATATTTGAAGTTCCAAACCCCTACCTCTTTTGGTACAAAGGATACAGCCAAAATTTAAGTTTTTGAAAATACGTCGAGCTCCAAGGTCAAGGTCACTAGTTAAAAATCATGGTGTCAAATGAAAGGTCTCATCATAAGGAATATATATGTGTAGTTTCAAAGCCTTGCACCTTTTGGTACAAATGATCAATGTTTTTGCCACAGGGTAAGAGTCACAGACAGGTCAAAAACTAGATGCCTCCAAATTTCATTCTGGGGGCATAAAAGCGAACTTCATTTTCTCTTTTTCGTTTGTATATATAAAGATTTCTCGAATTAAATAAAGATATCTCGAATGAAATTCTAGTAGATATATCTCTATTCTAAATATATATATATATATATATATATATATATATATATATATATATATATATATATATATATATATATATATATATATATATATATATATATATATATATATATATATATTACGGAAACGTATATGGACCCCCTTTATTTCGTGAAAACAAGTATGATATATAAGAAAAAATAGTACTTATATGTTATAAAAGGAAGATATTTCGTCTGTTATTCTTATTATTTGTAGCAAATACATGCCAGTTTTTAATGAAGTCATGTTTGAAAATAAATATATCCATAGAGAGTCACACAATTAATTACAAATAAAGGAACCATTTTTCGATGTATATAACTTAGATAAATAAATAATATAAAATTTTATAGTTGACTATTTTTAATTTTTCAAAAATAAAATGACATTCTTTGATCTTTGTGTTTTATAAATGAATATATCTTGATGGTTGTGTTCCCTTAAGGAAAATAGGCTATATAGTAGCTCTTTTCTCTTTTCAAGCCCTTGTAGACAAGCTAGATAGTAGCTTTTCTTCTGGCATGACGGTCTAAGGTCACGATCCTAATGTCAAGTTCACAATCAACAAGTAGTCAAAATTTGGGTCAGGCCCAGAATTCTTGGATCTGGATAATATTAGTAAATACACATTCTTGTTGCCCATGGCGTAAGAGTGTCTTGATCTTGAAACAAAGTCATTACTTTAAGGTCAAGGTCATAGTGCAGACTTAGTTGTAATTTGTCGTCTTACTGCCTAGCCAGAACTGAATAATATTTGATATGATACAGATTACCAAAAGATGTACAAAGACACAGATTAAAAAATTAGGACACACATTCAGGCAGTAAAAATTTGTGTGCAGCCCATAACTTTTTAACAACTTTACAAGTGTTTTACTTGACCACTGGATGTCATAGTTTTGAGGTAAGCCCTGAAGGTGATACTAAGCATGTTATCACTCGGTTAGTTTAATTAGTTAGATCTATCTACCAAATTGCCATTCAATACTTATATAAAAGAAACATAACAAGGTATTGCTATAACTAAATGAGTGTTTTAAAAATGTTACTGTATGTTATCCTCTATCATTCTAGTGTATGAGCATTTATGTTAATTTCAGTCAGTCTTGGAACTTATTAGGTTGATAGTCCTTCTCAAGTAGATGACTCCCATTGACATTCTGGTAATATGTCAAAGGTCGAGGTCATTCTGATTGCAACAGAGACCTATGTCTTTACACAGGTTCAATTTTATGACAAGTACATTTTCCCCGCACATTAATATATTTAGTAGAATTTGACTGCAATTGGGAAACACAGCATGTGCAGTTTTATGGCATGTACATTTCCTCACACATTAATATATGTTAGATGGTTGTCAGTTGTGTGTTGAACTAAGTTACGGATTAGCAGATTTCATAATGGCTAATAGTCAGTGGATAGACCGCACCATACACGAATCGAAAGCAATGAATCTGTAATTTAAACTTAAATTGTTACACATTATTATGTAACTGAAATATATATCAGTCCTATATTACACCAAATATATACATATGAAATAAACAAATAAAGAATCAATATGAAGTAGAAAGGAATAAATGATAAATACTAGAAAAATTTTTCAAAAGTTATGTTTAAAAATATTAAATAACTGCATCGATTCAAAAAGATATAAATATTATTATTATATTTATCTTTATGAATTGACAACATTTGGGCAAGCATTTAAAATATAAAAAGCTAATCATTCATTTTGTTATCTTCTTGGGTTATATTTCCAAAATAAAGGGGGTCCATAAACGTTTCCGTAATATATATATATATATATATATATATATATATATATATATATATATATATATATATATATATATATATATATATATATATATATATATATACCGGTATATATATATATATATAACGATACTAAAACAATTAAAAAATTGACTGATATATATTTCAGTTACATATGGACCTTGGATCTCCGAAGAATTACCTGTAGGCAATTTTTTAATTGTTTTAGTATCGTTATAGCTTACCTGTGCTTTTATATTGACCCCTTTTTCTCGAGCGATTTGCATTAACCTTCATTGAGGTTGATCCGATACTTATGAATAGTGAATGTTGTTACAATTTCCTTTTTTGTGCTTATATATATATTATGATATAAAGCACAAAATAGAATCAGTGAAACACCTGGGGGTACTATGGACCTTGGATCTCCGAAGAATTACCTGTAGAAAATAAAGACAAATTAGACAAACATATAAAGCACAAAGACACTACAGCTAACAAGGCACCCTATATTTCACTTATATTCATTCCCCGTCTGGGACTCGAACCCACGACCTATGGTACCGAATCACCTAGCTGTCATGCATCAGACCCTCCAACCGACTGAGCTACCCGAGCTCCACAAAAAATGAAGCTTTAATAGCCAATCATTAGCTTATCGCATGCATGACAACACGGCCGTGGAAAGTGAAGGAATTTACCCGACGTAAACGCAGGCGGATAATCTGAGAGAAAACAACACTGAAAGAGAAATAAACATATAAAGCAAAAATAGAATCAGTGAAACACCTGGGAGTACTATGGACCTTGGATCTCCGAAGAAATACCTGTAGAAAATAAAGACAAATTAGACAAACATATAAAGCACAAAGACACTACAGCTAACAATTTCACTTATATTCGTTCCCCGTCTGGGACTTGAACCCACGACCTATGGTACCGAATCACCTATCTGTCGTGCATCCGACCCTCAAACTGACTGAGCTACCCGAGCTCCACAAAAAATGGAGCTTTAATAGCCAATCACTAGCTCGGGTAGCTCAGTCGGTTGGAGGGTTGGATGCATGACAGCTAGGTGATTCGGTACCAGAGGTCGTGGGTTCGAGTTCCAGACGGGGAACGAATATAAGTGAAATATAGGGTGCCTTGTTAGCTGTAGTGTCTTTGTGCTTTATAAATATATATATATATATATATATATATATATATATATATATATATATATATATATATATATATATATATATATATATATATATATATATATATATATATATATATATACATCTGTATTTAGAAAAGAGATTAGAATTGAAGACATTTCTATTTAAGAAAATGGGATATCTCTAAATTCATTGGATATATCTCCGTATCAAAAGTTGAGATATCTTTATTTTAAATAGAAATCTATATATTATTAACAAGGTAACAAGCTGGATTTACGTATTTATGAAAAGAAAATCCGGAATTTAACATTGGGGGAAAATTCACTATATAGTAGTTTTTCCCCAGGGTAAAAATGGCTATAAGAGGGGGGGGGGGAGGGTTGGCAATATAGCCAAATTTCACCCGGGGGTAAAACTACTATATAGCCATTTTTCCGGGGGAAAACTACTATATAGCCATTTTTCCGGGGGGGGGGGGGTGGCTAGGGGAAATGCTACTATTTAACACCGGTTTTGCAAGAACTTTTACTACTTTAGGTATTTTAAATAAGGTACTACTTTGTTAGGTGAATTGAGATTGGCGGTGCAGAGGTAAAATCTTTACGATCGCTGGAAGACTGTCGAGTAAATGCTCGACGCCTTAAAAATTATTGCCCTTCACGTTTGTATAGTGGCAGACCTGGTGTACATTTGTTAAGTGTTTGACATACGGTACAGGCGATACGGGTTCGATTCTCAGATTGCGCCACTATGATTAAGAGGTTGGTTACTCTTCTTTCATGTCGCAATATGACTGAAAAATTATTGTAAACAACATAACATACCCGCCAACCAGATCAGACCTATTAGGTATACACGGGCCTCTGGAGAAACAAGAGACATTAAATGCCATGGAGGAGTAAGTCACCCCCTAACATTCAATTCAGAGTAATTATTGCAAAGATATTACCAGTTATTAAAAATTTGGAAAGAAAATGACAACAAATGTAGCAAGAAATAAAATACTTCATTTGACTTTTTCAAATCAAAACCTATGGTAGGTTATAAATAGACATTATTCTATTATTCTGTGTCCGCTTTAAGATGCATTTTAATCTCGGAATAGAATGAATGTCCCGGTGGTATTCATTGTATTATCGATTCACGAAGTCATTGTAATGAACCTCATAAATGAATTAATCAAGATCGTTCCACATTGAACAAGAAATAAATAAAACGGTCATGTGTACTGTATTTACAATAACATCAAAATCTGAGGTTCATAAAATTTAATCAACTAACAGACTGGGACCGTCTCATATACATTTTTAAACTGGTAAGTGATAAACCAAAAGTATTCAAGACCGGAATATGGTTCATTAACTGAGAACAAGATCAGGCGTCCAGGTTATAAGTGCAGTCAGCATTTCCCGTTGTCTAGAAATGCACAACCCAAAACCCCCATCTGATCCTGATGAAGCACAAATGTTATCTTTGTTGACCTCGTCTTTATACCCAATGATACGCCTAACTCGTGTTATCTTTGTTGACCTCGTCTTTATACCCAATGATACGCCTAACTCATGTTATCTTTGTTGACCTCGTCTTTATACCCAATGATACGCCTAACTCATGTTATCTTTGTTGACCTCGTCTTTATACCCAATGATACGTCTAACTCATGCTGATAAGAACATTCTCTTAATGAGCAGGGAGTACCAAAAATGGACAAGTCTCAATCTACTGTCCACAATCTTCGGTCCTAGAAGAAAAACAAGAGGCCCAAGTGGGCCTATATCGCTCACCTGAACACAAAGTGCATATTTACAAGCAAGCAAGAAATTCTGTGCAGGGGTTCTGGAGAGGAAGATGAAAATGTGTCAATAAAACAGAGCCAATGGCGGCCATCTTGGATTACGGATCGGCATGAAAAACCTATACTTGGTAGAGGACCTTGAGTACTTACTTTCTATGCAGTTTGGTGAAATTTTGTGCAGTGGTTCTGGAGAAGAAGTTGAAAATGTGTCAACCAATCAGAGTCAATGGCGGCCATCTTGGATCACGGATCGGCATAAAAAACACCAAACTTGGTTGAGGACCTTGAGTACTTACTTTCTATGCAGTTTGATGAATTTCTGTGCAGTGGTTCTGGAGAAGAAGTCGAAAATGTGTCAACCAATCAGAGCCAATGGCGGCCATCTTGGATCAAGGATCGGCATAAAAAACAAAAATGTGGTAGAGGATGTTGAGTACTTACTTTTAATGAAGTTTGATGAAATTCCATGCAGATGTTCTGGAGAAGAAGTCGAAAATGTGTCAACCAATCAGAGCCAATGGCGGTTATCTTGTATCACGGATCGGCATAAAAAACACAAACTTGGTAGAGGACCTTGAGTACTTACTTCCTATGAGGTTTGATGAAATTCTGTGCAGCCGATCTGGAGAAGAAGTGGAAAATGTTTCGACCAATCAGAGCCAATGGCGGCCATCTTGGATCACGGATCGGCATAAAAAACACAAACTTGGTAGAGGATCTTGAGTACCAACTTCCTATGAAGTTTGGTGAAATTCTGTGCAGCGGTTCTGGAGGAGAAGTCGAAAATGTGTCAACCAATCAGAGCCAATGGCGGCCATCTTGGATCAAGGATCGGCAAAAAAAACCCACAAACTTGGTAGAGGACCTTGAGTACTTACTTCCTATGAAGTTTGGTGAAATTATGTGCAGCAGTTCTGGAGGAGAAGTCGAAAATGTGTCAACCAATCAGAGCCAATGGCGGCCATCTTGGATCAAGGATCGGCATAAAAAACACAAACTTGGTAGAGGACCTTGAGTACTTACTTCCTATGAAGTTTGGTGAAATTCTGTGCAGCAGTTCTGGAGGAGAAGTCGAAAATGTGTCAACCAATCAGAGCCAATGGCGGCCATTTTGGATCAAGGATCGGCATAAAAAAACACAAACTTGGTAGAGGACCTTGAGTACTTACTTCCTATGAAGTTTGGTGAAATTCTGTGCAGCAGTTCTGGAGGAGAAGTCGAAAATGTGTCAACCAATCAGAGCCAATGGCGGCCATCTTGAATCACGGATCGGCATAAAAAAACACAAACTTGGTAGAGGACCTTGAGTACTTACTTCCTATGAAGTTTGGTGAAATTCTGTGCAGCAGTTCTGGAGAAGAAGTCGAAAATGTAGAAAAGTTAACGACGGACGACGGATGGACGACGGACGCTGCACTATGACAATAGCTCACTTGAGATACGCTCAGGTGAGCTAAAAAGGTATTGCAAAAACTGAGCATAATGAATAAGTAATTGAACAGGAAAGATTTAACTTCAAACTTGACACGTCCTTCTATAAATATATCTATATTCCCATTTGATAAAACAAACATAAAATATTAAAGAATGTCAACAGGACTAGGGAATATATTAGATATTCTGTTTACAGTAAATAGGTCCATGGATCTTTAATTTTTCGTGTCTACCTTTTCTATAGAGAGAAATCCAAATGATTATATGCTGCTCATTAGAACCCTACAATTAATCATTGTAGAAATTTATCCTACACCTACAGGTTGGCTTAAAAGACTGATCTCTGCCTGTATCATGAATTTATATGATGTCATATGTGAACGAGTTTGCTTGTTCAATGGCTCAAGCATCATTAGATTTGTTGAATTTGGTGGTTTACTTGTTCAATGGTTCAAATCTAATCCAGATCGTTGGAATTTGGGGTTTACTGGTCCAATGGTTCAAGCTTCATCGAGTTCTTTGGAATTGGGGATTTACTGGTTAAAACCTCGTCGATTTCATGGTTTACTGGTTAAGTCTCATCGATTTCCTTGGATTTTGAGGTAAACTTGTTCAAGTCCAATCGAGTTCGTTGGATTTTGGGGTTTTAGAGACATACCGATAACATGTAATTCTCTACTAAAATAAAAGAAATACAAAGATGGAATTCAAATTAAAATGAAATGACACGTGGCATCAGCCAAAACGTTTTATTTAAAAGTGACCGTCAACCTGAACAATGCCTTGGCCCATATCAGGAAGTGTATCATCACGGTTCATAATTGCTATACACTAAAGTCATTGCAAGACGTGCTTTTTTGTGTTTGTTCGTCCTGTAAATCGCTAACACTTTCAGAATCACATATAGGAGTACAATGAAGCCTGTTTTAATGGCCACCTGTGTAATGATCACTTGCTTGTAAAGGTAACTTTTAAAATTCCCATTCTCTGTTTTATTGCACAATAAACCTTTGCATCACGGTCACTTTCAAGTCTTCCGAGTTGACTTTATTATACGGGTTTGACTATATTATGAAGCCTGTCGTAATGATCACCTCCATGGAGGTACCTGCTTATAAAGTCACCTTTTTAATTCCATTCTGTTTTCCTGCAAAATAAACCTTTGCAAGAGGAAAACTCTGTATAAAGGTCACTTTCAGCTCTCTCCTTATATGACCTTTATAAATGAATTTGAGTATATATCTACCGATAAGTTGGTTTGGATATTGTACGGACAGGTACTTAACTGTCATCCAGGAACCATGTTTTCACTACAGTTTTACAAAGGTGTACATGTAGTTGTTGTAGCTCTCAATATTAGTACACATTCTCCCCATTTCCTAACAAAGTATATCCAGATTTGGTTTGAATATGATGTAGGATATTTGAGTGATCTGGAGAGTATGTTTTGACCATATTCTCAGTCTAAATTCAAATTCTGAAACCTTAACCTTACATGTAGGAACTCGAACTTTATTACCATCTTCCTATCTTCATCACTGAAAACATATTCAAATTTTGTTTGATCTTTGAACTTGTGTTATTGCAATACAGAGAAAGAATAGACAAACAGACACACACAGAGTGATAGATTTACAATATCCACCAACAGGTGACTGAAGGGTAAGATCCTTCAGTCTTGTATGAACTTGTATGAAATCTGATGTCCAAAACCCATCATGCAAGATGTTGTTCTTGGACAGTGATTACAACATAAGACCTGGTATTTCCATGATTATGTGAAACAAAAGGAAAATAACTTATAAAAGACATACAAAATATTAAAATAAACAAGAGGCCCAAGTGGGCCTATATCGCTCACCTGAGTACCTAGATTATCAGTCATGCATGAAGGAAGAATTCATTTATTTTTGCATTAATGTGACTAAGTCAACACAGATGTTGAAAATATGTCAAATTTTATTTCAGGCTAGAATAAAAAACAACACTTTTTTGCACATCCATTCAGGTGATTTTGATATTAAGCATTTCCTTTGTCTCTGCAAGAAGTCATTCAGGGCAACAAGTTAGTCATTTTCTTTAGGTGGGGCCTTTTGTTGACTGATTTCAAGTCTGGGTCATGAACAACAATTGTTTCAAATATTGTCCAGATGTAACTTAAAATTGCCTAATTTCATATGTTGAGTGTTGAGAAACATCTAAAAACTTATTTAGATGTGTAAAGAAATGAAAAAAAAAATTTGACCACAGCTGGATTTGAACCGCTACTCTCCATATTTCAATTACCAAGTGGTATATGTACCATTGTGAGAACTGCTTTTTAGACATGGTGGCATTATCTGTTAACCAATTTGGATGAAATTTACCAAATTGATAGAGGACTTTTAGTACTTCATGTATTCCATGTTTCATTAAAGTCTTTCATGTGGTGTAACAGCAGAAGTGAAAAATGTGATTGAATTGTTCCTATACACCCTTATTTGGAAGTCTTAAAAAAATTCATAGAAAATCCAAAAATTGAGATATTGACAAAATTCTTTCAAAGTAACAATCCTTACCATAATTATGATCACAATAGTCCATAAGAAATCATCATTATCAATTAACTAGGAAATATGACACTTTTTTCTGCATTGAATCACCAAGTCCAAAGAAATGTCAAAAAAAATTCTAAAATTTGATTTTGGAAGGAAACCAAAATGACAATACATCTTCACTCATCCCTCTAGATCATTTCTATGCATTCTGTTTGTCTCTGTATACAGCCCGTATGAAAAAGAATATTGTTAAACGAGGGAACTCTTTTGTGACCTACTCTTGACTATGGTGGCGCCACCTGTAAAGAGGTCTGGACGAAAACAACAGAATTTGAAGAGGATCATAAGTGACTTATTTCTACCAAGATTTATTAAAATCCTTCAAACAGTTTTGTAGAAAAAGTTGAAAATGTGAAAAATGGCCAACCCCCCCCCCCCCCCCTTTTTTTTTTGGAAGTCTTAAACATAAAATTCCTAATTTCATATGTTGAGTGTTGAGAAACATCTAAAAACTTATTTAGATGTGTAAAAAAAAAAAAAAATTTTTTTGACCACAGCTGGATTTGAACCGCTACTCTCCATATTTCAATTACCAAGCGGTATATGTACCATTGTGAGACCTACTTTTAGACATGGTGGCATTATCTGTTAACCAATTTGGATGATCCGCACAAAAAACAAAACCTTTGAAAAGGACTATGAGTACTTGCATCCTACCCAGTTTTATCACAATCCTTCAAGTTGTTCTGTAGATCAAGTTGAAGATATGAAAAATTGTCCCCCCCCCCCCCTTTCTTGGAAGTCTTAAAAAATTCATAAAAAATTCAAAAATCGAGATATTGAAAAAATTCCTTCGCACCAGCATTCCTTACCATAGAAATGATTAAATGAAACCAAATGAATGCATCAATGTTTACTAAAAGAAAATAATAACTCTTTAATGCATTAAAATAACAAAGTCCAAAATAAAAATGAAAAAACGTAAAAAATTTGATTTTGGAATGGAACCAAAAATATCAACACTTCTTCCCATATGCCTCTAAGTCATTCCTATGCAGTCGGTTTGTCGCTGTATGCACCCGATCTGAATAAGAAGTTTGTCAAAGGAGGGTACCCTCTGTGACCTACTTTTGTCTTTGGTGGTGCCACCTGTTCATGGATCCTGACAAAGATGACCACATTTGTCGGGGACCTTGAGTATTTGATGCATGCCAAGTTTCATTGAATTCCAGCATGTGGTTCCGAAGAAAAAGTTCAAACTGTGAAATGTTTACACCAATTATCCCACTCCCCTTTTTCTTGAAAGTCTTAAAAAATTCATAAAAAATCCAAAACATAAAATATTGAAAAATTTTCTTCGCAGTAGTATTTCTTACCATCAAAATGATCAAATTAAACCAAATTAATGCATCAATGTTTACTAAAAGAAAAAAATACCTCTTTTCTGCATTAAAACTACCAAGTACAAAAAAACGTCAAAAATTTGATTTCGGAACGGAACCAAAAATAACAACACTTCTTCACACATCCCTCTAGATCATTCCTATGCATTCGGTTTGTCTCCGTATGCCCCCGGTCTGAAGAAGAAGTTTGTCAAAGGAGGGTACCCTCTTTGACCTACTTTTGCCTGTGGTGGCGCCACCTGTTGATGAATCCGGATGAAAAACAACAACACTTGTAGGGGACCATGAGTACTACATGCTTATCAAGTTTCATCAAATTCTGTTCAGTGGTTCTGGAGAAGAAGTCGAAAATGTGAAAAGTTAACGACGGACGACGGACGGTGATTGATCACAATAGCTCACTTGAGCCTTTGGCTCAGGTGAGCTAAAAATACACTAAATAAACAACAAAATCTATCGGTCATTTATTGCCGTAGATGACATTTACAGGTAAAATAATGATATTTCGTAGCATTTTTCATTTACAATATTGTGTTTTATGAGTACACTATTGTTGGCAACAGCAACTACTATATGAAAATTACAAGTATTATATGAACATAAATATCAAAATAAAAATTTCTTTCAAATACACCACCACATTCCCATGTTAAAATATTTAGTCATTTATTAAGTCCACAGTCAAATGTTGTGACCAAGGTGGAAGCTAGTAGCCAATGTGAAAAGTAATGTCCCTTTAATGTAAGTAGCATGTGACTATTTGTGCATCCACATTCATTTTTGATGAAAAATTGAAAAATATAAGGGAGAGTGTTTTGGACAGAAATGTTTGTAATGCGTCAAAGAATTTTACCATTTTAATATTTCCTAGAGAAACTTGAAATAAATAATTAATCTCTCAGCTAACAAAGGCAAATAAGATTTGCAGCATCCTGTTTAACAGTATACCTTGTATTATGCATAGAGATCTATTGATGTGGGACTAAATAACTAAATGTATATGTAAGTATGTACATTTATTATACATATATATATATACACATACATACATATATATATATATATATATGTATATATATATATAGGTATATATATAGATATATATATATATATATATATATATATATATTCACGCGAGGATGATATAAAAATGGGGATATGTCTTGTACAGTATTACAATGAACAATAAAAACACAATAACCATTATTTTATTCATTTCGAAAATAGAAAAGCTACAATCAGCTTATTTTGTAACAATAACTTCATTTCCCTGAAATCAACTATCACACCTTTTTTTTCAAACAAAATAGGTCATCAATATCTTTTCAGGATCTTTAATTATCATAAAGCTACAATTAACAGTGATTAAAACAGCCTTGAATAAAATATCAAGTCATTTATGTACATCACTTCAAGTCAATGATTTCTGATGACATGCAAATTAGATATCTCTGCCCTCAGTAATTGCACGCTTGATGAATTGGAAGTATATTTCTTCCTGAATGACTTAAGGTGAACGAACAGTCAATGAAACCATTTGGCTTTTATTTCGCAGTATTATTAACTTACAGTGCATGTGACCATAATGAAGGTGACAAAATGATAAACAAATAAATAGCATTTTTATGTGCATCTCACATTTTGTGAGATTAAACAAATTAAGATGGAATGCAATTACACTTTTATACCACTAATTATGCTAGCGAATCGATTTTCACTTGTATTTGTTTTAAATGGGTCATTTACAATCTAACGAATGCACTAATTTTACATTTCTATACATGTCCAAACTACAATACATAAAAGTTCTGCATATCTTAACTATGCTTGCAAAGGTCACTTGCACCACTTCAGAATTTGGTGTAACAAACACTGAGCGCAAAATAAAAAAGGTCACTTGTATCTTCAACAAATAACACCAACTTGCTGCCAGATGATATAGATGTTATGGGAGAAGAAAAACCATTTACCCTTCACTACAAATTACCATAACAATCACAAAACATACTGTAGCTCTTAACACTTGGTACTACTCTCTTGCAGTATGACATACTGTGCTATATACCTACATTTTCTTTTGCAAATCTTGGTATAGGGCCAGAAAGTCTCGTTTACTTTCCAATGCCAATTTTGTTATTTTTTCAATAATAAAAAAAGTGGTAAGGGAGATAGATTGTATTAATTTAATTTTCTTCCTATGACAGTGTCAAAAAACTTTTATGCTAGTGTTTTATTAAGATATATATGTAAAAATAGTTTGTCAAATATCAGAATTCCAGACCTGTACAGAGCTTGGCTTTACGCAGCAATGTTGTGTAAAGTACTCATATACTCTCATTGGTTGCATGAAGAGACTTGCCAACCCCATTTCACATTTTCAAACATAAAAGTACAAATAAGATGTTTAAAAAAACTCTTTCTCTAAATCAATCCTAGATTTATAACTTTATTGATGCCATTATTTTTAAGCACATAATAGGCAATATGATATGATATGATAAGATATGATTGTCACAAGAAAAAAACATAAGGTAGATATTACTTTTAAAATTTCTTTTTTTTTGATTGAGGATAATACAATATAAGAATTTCTGTATAATATAATAGACAATTAGAATACAATGATACCAGTTATATGCGCAAGTAAATATTTTCTATTGAAACCCAACACAACCATGAAAAGAATTAAACCTTATATATTGCTCACCTTGTATATGGACGGAGTGAGTGAAAGCTAGAACATGAGATATAAATTGATAAAATAAATATTTGATTATATATGGCTGTGCATCTGTATTAAAGATTTAATAGACTTTTATTACCTTTACATTTCTTTTAAACCAATCAAATGAAGTTATCGATCAAATGACTCAAAAAGTACATTACCTATTCCATATCCATAACCAATATAAGTTTCAATGATTAACTGACTTCAACTTTGTTAAGACTCTTTCAGATACATTATTTATACCATAGAAAGAGTTATCTCTCTTAGCAAAATGACAGCATTTGGCAAATAATTTACTGAATAAAAGCATACACTCATGCATATACATCATTTTCTAAACGAAAAATAATTCTGAAGCTTATATATAATATATATGTAAGCTACCCTGGGACTAACATTAATGGACGCTACAAATTAGGACTATTGGTACTGCACATTTATTAGGACTAACGAACTGTACATCAAAAACACTTACCTGATAAAACCAAGTAACTATATAAATTATTTATGTAAACCTTAATATTAATACAAACATAAAAAGTCATGACAATTACGAACAATAAGTATAAATTTGGCATCTTGATTTTATTTCCTATCAAATTTGGATGATGATATGAAGTAAAACTTGCACAAATATAATTTTATTGCTATATGAAATATTATTACTTTGAGACCCCAAAAATAAGAAAAAACCCAAGAAAGCTTTTGTATCTATTTTAGCATAATTAATATTTTTTTCAGGAGCCATGTAAGAAGTTAATTAACACAACCTGAGAAATTGTACTATTTGGTATCAGAAATAGGCAACATGAACAAAAACACAGATTTATCAAAAATTCAAAATATATTTTGAAAACAAAATGCTATGGAATGTTGTTTTGCTGTTGGAATGAACTTGGACCCTGACTTTCTCATGTCACAGCTATTGAAAATGAAGGAATGAAGGGCTAATGGATGACATTTCTGCTATGAAATGGACGCTTTAGATGGTTGGTCAACAACAGTGGTTAATCCACCATATTTCACATGGTAAGTCTTAGTGCCCCACACAATTGTCCTAGGTTGTAATATGGCTTCAATGTAGATGTAGATTGTCAATAATTCACGGAATACCCATCCCGCTAGGAACTCAATACATGAGAAAAGCAAAGAACCATTCTGCAAAGAAAAGAAAGTTTTCCCTTCTAAGAAAAAAATACAAATATAACATACACTGAAATTTTTCATAATAATTCACAGATACATTTCTTGGACATACATATTTAAATGATGAAATAAAGAATTCCACATTTACTATATAATTCTTATATAATATCTTGTATTTTACTTTAATTTTGAATGTTGAACTCCTAATATTTTAAAACAGCTATTTCTAAAACAATATGCAAGATCGTGATTACTGATTGACCGTTTTCACTCATGCTTTTATACACACCATTTTTTTGTTCTCCAGTGGGCAGAAAAACTGCCTAAGTTTAGAACAATAGATTTGGTAGGTGACTAAAATGCAAAACATGAACGGAATGAGTATTTGCGATCTTGCGTATCGCATTAAATTGCAGAAAAAAGAAAAAAACATTTTGAAAACAAAACAAAGTTGTCTCTTTCAAAACATTTACTTTAAATAACTATAAATAACAAAGGTCTGTCTTGTTCTATTCCACGTAATATTTGTTTTATTTGTATTTTAATATGACTCCAGGATTACATCACATATATGGTGGTTACCGAAGTTTAGTGGTGGTGGAGACCACAATATCAAAAGAAAACCATCAACCTTCAGGTAAGGACACTGACCAAACTTCTTTTTGTCTTACTTTAGGATCATCATTGTAAATGTCTTTTATGTTCTGGTATATACATGTAATTAACAATTCACTTTGCTACAAAGAGTCCCACCTGAATCAAGAGGCCCAAATGGGCCTATATCGCTCACCTGAGCACAAATTGCTTATTTACAATAAAATGACAGCTCATTTCATTAGAGAATTGTGATTTTTTTCTACAAGACTTTCCATAAGGTTTGATGATATTCTATGTAGTCGTTTTGGAGAAGTCGAAAATATGACAACCAATCAGGGACCGTGGCGGCCAATTTGGATTATGGATCGGCACGAAAAACACAAACTTGGTAGAGGACATTGAGTACTTATTTCCTATGAGGTTTGGTGAAATTCTGAGCAGCGCTTCTGGAGAAGAAGTCAGAAATGTGTCAACCAATCAGAGCCAATGGCGGCCATCTTGGATTACGAATGGGCATGAAAAACACAAACTTGGTAGAGGACCTTGAGTACTTACTTCCTAATTGGTTTGGTAAAGTTCTGTGCAGCGGTTCTGGAGAAGAAGTGGAAAATGTGTCACCCAATCAGAGCCAATGGCTGCCATTTTGGATTACGGATGGGCACGAAAAGCAAAAACTTGGTAGAGGACCATGAGTACTTACTTCATATGCAGTTTGGTGGAATTCTGTGCAGCAGTTCTGGAGAAGAAGTCGAAAATGCGTCAACCAATCAGAGCTAATGGCAGCCATCCTGGATTACAGATAGGCACGAAAAAAAAACAAACTTTGTACAGGACCTTGAGTACTTGCTTCCTATGAAGTTTGGTGAAATTCTGTGTAGTGATTCTGGAGAAGAAGTCGAAAATGTAGAAAAGCTAACGACGGACGACAGACGGTGATTGATCACAATAGCTCACTTGAGCATTTGGCTCAGGTGAGCTTTTAACATTTTTTTGCACATCCATTCAGGTGATTTTATTTGCTTTGTCTCTGAAAGATGTGATTCAGGGCAACAAGTTAGTCCTTTTCTTTAGGTGGGGCCTTTTGTTGACTGATTTCAAGTCTGGGTCATGAACAACAACTGTTTCAAATCTTGTCCAGATCTAACTTAAAATTGCCTCATTTCATATGTTGAGAAACATCTGAAAACTTATTTAGATATGTGTAAAGAAACAAAAAAAAATTTCAGAGCTCAGCTGGATTTGAACCACTACTCTCCATATTTTAATTAACAAGTGGTATATGTACCATTGTGAGACCTACTTTTTAGACAAGGTGGCATTATCTGTTAACCAATTTGGATGAAATTTACCAAATTGATAGAGGACCTATAGTACTTCAAGTATTCCATGTTTCATTAAATCTTTCATGTGGTAGAAGTTAAAAATGTGAAGAATTGTTCCTATACACCCTCATTTGGAAGTCTTAAAAAATTCATAGTAAATCCAAAAATTGAGATATTGACAAAATTCTTTCAAAGTAACATTCCTTACCATGATTATGATCACAATAGTCCATAAGAAATGATCATTATCAATTAACTAGGAAATATGACACTTTTCTGCATTGAAATCACCAAGTCCAAACAAATGTCGAAAAAAAATTCTAAAATTTGATTTTGGAAGGGAACCAAAATGACAATATGTCTTCACTCATCCCTCTAGATCATTTCTATGCATTCTGTTTGTCTCTGTATACAGTCCGTATGAAAAAGAATATTGTCAAAGGAGGGTACTCTTTTGTGATCTACTTTTGACTATGGTGGCGCCACCTGTAAAGTGGTCTGGATGAAAACAACAGAATTTGAAGAGGATCATAAGTGACTTATTTCTACCAAGATTTATTAAAATCCTTTGAACAGTTTTGCAGGAAAAACTGAAAATGTGAAAAATGGCCAACCCCCCTCCCCCTCTTTTTTTGGGAAGTCTTAAAAAATTCATAAAAAATCCAAAAATTGAGATATTGACAAAATTCTTTCACAATAATATTCCTTACCACAATTATGATCAAAATAGTCATTAAGAAATCATAAATATCAATTAACTAAATAACAGGACACTTTTCTGCATTGAAATGACCAAGTCCAGAAACACGTCAAAAAAGCGTAAATTTCTAATTGACGAATCTTAACCCCGAACACAATTTTCGATAACCCATCTTTATAGATTGTTGAAATGCAATTAGTTTCCCCATTTATGTACTGGTTCTGGAGAAGAAGATGTTTGAAGAGGGGTACCGTTTTGGGCACTTTTGGCCCTGCCCTGGATCCACCCCTGAGGGAATCTAGATTCCGAACACAATTTTAGTAGGGGACCTTGAGTACATCATTTATACAAAGTTTGATCCAAATTTGCAATGTAGTTCCAGAGAAGAAATCGAAAATGTGAAAAAGTTAACGACGGACGGGAGGCGCACTATGACTATAGCTCACTTGAGCCTTTGGCTCAGGTGAGCTAAACAGGAAGTAATACCCAACATGTATAAAGTGGTTACATACCTGCACCATCCGGAGCTGGATGTAGTCTAATACAACCATGGACACTACATGGAATGCAAACACATAATAAGGATTGATGCCGAAGAAATGATTAAAGCTCCAGCCCATCCATATTCCCATAGGGAACACATCACCAAGTGGCTCTAAAATACCACTTACAATGGGCATCATATTCAAACGTAAGCGCAACCATCTGAAAGCAAAAATTTTGCCGTCAATCAAATTATTTATTTCAGTTATCTTTTTTTATACAACAGCATTCTTAATTATTCCCTGGGAAAACTCACTTGTCCATTCTATATTTGCAAGTTTTCCCAAATATTTTTCATGCAAAATTTATTGAGTAAATTATTATACATAACTTTTCATTCTGAGACCAATTTCTATCCCTAACTTTGTGTTTGTTCTGTGCTGTAAGGGAGGTTATGAGATTTTCAACTAATGGCAAAACCATGTTCCAAGTTATAGTCCTATAGAACAGAAACCACCAAGATTAATTAGAGGAATTTCTTCTGTCCAGACTCAATGATTAAAGCATTTCATCACAGACCTGTAAACCACTGTTTACCGTTGTATGTTACTATTTTCAAAAGTTATACTTTGGGGTTTTTTTTCATCACACATAGATTATTTCACTCATATAGAGACAGGATCTGCAATAAGTAGTGAGGTATCTCAATCTGATTGAAACCAAATCTTTATTCCTCTTCTCTATTTGTCCAGTCGGATAAAGATCTGGCGAAACCCCATATAGGGTCATGTTCTGGTGAACTCTAATTTTCAACCAATTAATGGATTGACTGGAATTTCTCAGGAATGAAATAAATATCCCAAGTGTTTGTATGATTCACTTCAGTATAAGAGTGACCTACATAGTAGTTTTTGAACAGTGTTTGTTACATATTGCATCATTTATGTATGCATACCCGAGTCATTGACTTGCAATGGGAAGTAATGGTTTCAGTGACTTAAACATCCCAAAGTTCACCAGATTATGACCTATTACTTGGTTCTGCCAGATCTTTTTCTGACAGGACAAATAGTGAAGAGGAATAAAGATTTGGTTTTAATCAGATTGTGAGGTAATTATGTCATCTACTGGACATGGGAGCTCAGTTTTCAATGTGTCCAAAAAGCTGCACAGACTCAAATACTTAGCCATGAGCCAAACATGTTACACACTAGGCCATGTTGGCCAAAAAGAAAAAAGAAATGCATAAAATTTTTTAAAAGTATCAGTGATCTCATAAGGGAGTCTGGAGGGAAATATCAATGTCTTAAACTCATCATAAAATTAAATACAATTAGGCTTAATTTATTTTCTCTTTGAATTTCTGTATTAAGTAAGAACTTTTTCTAAATTCCAGAATTCATTACTCAAGTGAATAGATATAAAAACTTACTCTGTGTATCTGTACGATAATGTAATTTGTAAATTTTGTTACTGTTAGTATTTTGATTACATATTCCCTGTCCTTTTGGTACATTACTTTTACACACATTGCTACAATTTTCCAGTTTGTTACTTACCTAACCATTCTATCTTTGTAAGTTTTTATCGATGCTGTGGCAATATTTTGTTGAGCAGGTATAGCCGATACGACCAATTTGTGACCTCTAAAAATTCAAAATATACAGAATATATAATGTATTTCTTTATCTTATATTAAGAAAAACAAGCAATTAAGTTTTTGTTTAGGACAAATAAACTGGGGTTGGGTTTTTTTTCATGAGTCGTATAGAATGTCTTGGATTGCAAAGATAATAATTCTTTGTTGGACAGAGTCAAACTTCATAACATGATATTTGATAACCAGAAAGTTTTTTTCATGTGTTTTCCATATAATATATATTAAATATGTAGATGAAAGAGGAAATTAACATAGCCTCTAGTAGAGGTGAAATAATTCATCGCAGCACATCAACAAGAGCAACGCTTAGCGTGGCATAATACGCCCGTCGCTTAATTCGACGGGATAAATTTGCATTTGGCATGAGTTTTATGAAAAACATCTGACGTTTACTAAAGTTAATTGCGTTTCATAGCATTTTATCAAGGAATAAGTCCAAGGGCAATAACTCCTGCAAAAATGGTCCTATTAAACCCATTTTCGAACTTGACCTGCAAGTCCAAGCCCCCCCCCCCTCTCCTACATCCCCCCTCCTAAAATTATAAATTTCTCTAAAATGAAGAAAAAGATATCAATACCTGTAAAATATGTGAAAGTTGGTACATTTTACTTGTTTCATGCTAAATTTCATAATGTTTTACAAAACTTAGATTTTTAATGCATTTTCCAAAAAAAATTTCTAAGTCCAAGGGCCATAAATCCGTCAAAAGTCATCAATCGTAACAAAACTTGAATTGGTACTGATGTCGCTTGATATAAAGCAATATACCAAATTTCAATTCTATATCTTGAAAGATGGCAAAAAAGTACGGAAAACATGACCTTGGACAGATGGTCAACCCCCCCCCCCCCTAAAATTATAAATTTCTCAAAAAATAAAGAAAAAGATATTAAAACCTGTAATATATGTGATAGTTGGTATATTTTACTTGTTTCATGATAAATTTCATAATGTTTTAACAAAAAATCAATTTTAAATGAATTTCTGAAAAAAATCTTGAAATTTATAAGTCTAAGGGCCATAAATCCCTCAAAAGTAGGTCAATTGTAACAAAACTCGATCTGGTATTGACATCACTTGAAATAAAGCTATATACCAAATTTCAACTCAATATCTTGAAAGACGGCAAAAAACAGTCCAGAAAACATGACCCCGGACAGACGTACATATGTACGGACAGCGCCATAACATAATACGTCCCATCTAATGACTGGGCGTATAAAAACTATGATTTGTAAGAGGCCTAGTTAGAAAATGATCCATCTTGATCAGTCTAATTATACAGTAAAATATTAAATAAAATGTAACAAATCTGAATGGCTCATATCAATGTTTAAACCAATCATGGTATAGGTCTACAGTGATAATACTGCCCATGTTTATAAACACGACCAGTCTAAATTAGATCATAACAGGGGAGACAGGTTTATCATGGTCAAATATTCCTAAAAGGTATATCATTGCTTTGAATGATAGTAGATGTTTGCCTCTGTTCACAGTAGCCGCGATGGCGTAGAGGATGAATACACCAGTTACCGCTAAGCCACATAGACTCTTATTATGATGTATAAAACACGGCCATTTAAATGACTATTGGTATGTTTGTTTGTTTGATTATTGTTTTACGTCACTCCACGATTATTTCACGTATATGGTGACGGCATCTGCCTGATGCATTGCATACAAATTTAGACCTTTGCAACGGACCCTCCCGAAGCAGTGAGGGATCTTTTACGTGCCACGCCTACCGTGACACGGGACCTCGGTTTTTACTGTCTCATCCGAAAGACAGAACACCGGTGTGCCCCGGGCGGGAGTCGAACCCGCGACCTCTCGATCACGAGCCGAGCACCTTATCCACTAGGCCACACCGGCTTACTATTGGTATGTATAGGAAGATATAAACTTTGTTAAACACCCCTATAATCTGATAATGGAATCTTTCTTTTGATTTTTTAAAAGCCCAGATGAGCACAGTTATTGCTGTAGACCTATAGTCAGTAGATAATTGGTCAGTTTGTACTGAAAGTGGAAAAAGTACCCCTCCGCCCCCATTCATAATAAAGGTTTTTTTGTTGAGAAGGTAACCAAAAAAAAAAAATGTAGTGAAGAAAGACATTAGGAATTCCCCAATAACCCATTAATGTGGGGGAAAAAAATTATTTCTCTCAACTGTCCCCTGCCACTAATGTTGCAAGTGAAAAAGTTTTTCAAGGGAAGGGGATATACTGTCAGTGCCCAAAAATCAATGTATCAAGTAGATATGTTGGTGCTCCATGCAAAAAATTCATAAAACTTATTACCAATAGTAGATTTTGTTTTAAATCATAAAATAAAATATTTAAACTCTAGTCAACAGAGAGTTCTACCTTTATTAACTTTACAGTGTTTTTGTTTGTTTGTTGATTTGTTTTTCACTTTAGCAGTCTTTTACTTTAAGGCTTTACGCTACCTAAAATCATGGGCCATTCATTATATGGTTAAAATAGTTACCACTGCACACTGCATAGTGTACACACAGATGTTTTATTGTTCATGTGACCTTGTTGTTTGCATTTTCTTCTTTCTTTCAATGAATATAAATTAAAAACACTCAGGACAAATATAATATGCTCTTATCTATCAATCTGGAGGCATAAAAATTAATTTTTGTCATTGTTTATTAAGTAAATGAGACAAGAATTCAAATTTTTAGGTGAATTCTATGACCCAAAACTGAAAATAATCTGGACAAAGAGTTGAGTAAGTACGAGAAACATTCTTTATTCCTAGCTGTACATTTAAAGTGTTTCTAGATAGTACACTGTATTTGGAATTTTGGGGTTTTTCTTGCCATTGTTTACTAGAATAATTGCTGGTTTATGATTTGAAATTGGTTGCACGTGGCTCGGTTTAGAGGTGGGGATATCACATCATAACTTCACTTCCGGTGTCTGCTAAGCATGTTGTAATATATGTACGTCATTGTAACAACCTTTTTTGGGATTGTCTCCATGGCATGACATTATATGCGGCATGCCTTGTAGGCTAGGCGAAGCCGCTGCATGGTTTAAATTTACAACATATATAACATATGCACCTACATGGACGTCCGCTGGTGTCGAGGATGTGATATCCCCACCTCGGAACCGAGTCATGTGCAACCAATTTCAAATCATAACTTCACTTCCGGTGTCTGCTAAGCATGTTGTAATATATGTACGTCATTGGAACAACCTTTTTTGGGGTTGTTTCCGTGGCATGACGTCATATGCGGCATGCTTTGTAGGCTAGGCGAAGCCGCCGCACGGTTTAAATTTACAACATATATAACATATGCACCTTCATGGACGTCCACTGGTGTCGAGGATGTGATATCCCCACCTCGGAACCGAGTCACGTGCAACCAATTTCAAATCATAACTTCACTTCCGGTGTCTGCTAAGCATGTTGTAATATATATATGTCATTGGAACAACCTTTTTTGGGGTTGTCTCCGTGGCATGACGTTATGTGCGGCTTGCTTTGTAGGCTAGGCGAAGCTGCCGCACAGTTTAAATTTACAATATATATAACATATGCACCTACATGGACGTCTGCTGGCGTTCAGAATGTGATATCCCCACCTCAGAATTGAGTCACGTGCAACCAATTTCAAATCATAACTTCACTTCCGGTGTCTGCTAAGCATGCCGTAATATATGTACGTCATTGGAACAACCTTTTTTGGGGTTGTCTCCGTGGCATGACGTTATATGTGGCATGCTTTGTAGGCTAGGCGAAGCCGCCGCACGGTTTAAATTTACAGCAAATATAACATACTGCTGGTTTAGTTTGGTCAATTTGGTTTCACAGTGCTTTAAATACTTTGTTACATATACCGAGAGAAAAGCAGAATTTCAACTTACTTTTCATGCAGGGCTGACGTAAGGAAATAATCTTCAGCTAAATATTTCCCATAATACACCAGACCATTTACTTCGTCTAATAAGGCTTTCTTAAACATATATGACATGCCAGTGGCACAACACTGGCCAAGTATATTGAAAGCAACATAATATCTGGCCAGGCAGCAACCAAAGTATATCTGAAAAAGGTGACAAAATCTTAAAATGTCTGAATTACAAACACAAGCTAACAAAGAATCTAATATCTAATAGAGACAAAATATGTCACGAAAATTCTAAGCCTCTCCAAACCTCTGATGGACAAGATTGACATTTCTGAAAAATACTATTGTGTATGACAGAGAACAGATAAATCATATTTGATTTAACAGCTATACACACTGGAAAATTTTCCAAGAGTTGTGTGTCTTCCTCTCCATACTTTTTAACAAGTGAAGCATTACATGTTGCAGATGTATGTTATAAACTTTTTAGTATATTATACCATTGTGAAAATGATACCCATAATTATATGGAAAAGTCTGCATAAGTATACAAGAAAAGCATGCTTGCATAAGACCTTGAAAATATAACAAAAAGGTACAAATATGTTCACATAATTCATGAAGAAACCTTGAAGAGTTTCTTCGAAAATGGGCTAAATGCAAAGTAATTAGGATTTAGAAGCTGATCAGACTTGATAGAAAGTTACCTTATCTACTTTAAGAATATTCACAATTGGGTTAAATGGCTTTTTATCAAAGGAGATATGTTTCCATCATTATTGAAAAAGTTTTACACCTACATTTGTTATTCTAGGGATGACAGGTAGAACATTTTACTTTTTCATACACACAGTAGAATTTTACCTTTTCAACAGTTGCTGCAAATCCTCTGAGATCAGTTGTGAAGGGCATTTGATGAACTAAGGCAACATTCGGTGGCTGGAGTTTGTTAACTAAATCTAAGATGATATCGGTGGAAGCTGAAATCATAAGAATCCATCAAATGATTTGACTGTCAAATGCAGACTTCTGTGTAAGACAGGAAGACAACATCATTTGCCAAAAGGAAACCATTTATTGAAAATGTTATACAGTACTCATCAAAAATATCTGTATCTCATGAAAAATATCTGTATCTTATGAAAACTTCGTCATATGAAAGCTGCATGCTCAGTGAGCACTTCCATACCCATAAAATGCCTTGGCACACAGTACAGTTAAAAGATTGTGAAAAATATTCTTTTTGTAGGGATCATTTGAAATACAACGGAGCTCAGTAAAAAGAAAATCATCGTATTAAAATTTCCTCATAATCCATTTTGTCAATTTTTTTTTTACTTTCAAATCTGATATGGTTTCTATTTTTGCTCAAAGTCAAAGTCATTTAATAATTAAACAAGATGACATTTAAAGGCTATCTAATAATTTTCAATCTCAATACAGAACTGTGGGCTTTACTGTCTCATTCAAAGCTACTACCACAGTGTTCTGCCTAAGTGTTTAGTAAACGTGTTCTGCCTAAGTGTTTAGTAAACTTACCTTTGATTCTACTTGTACTGATCCATATATATTTATATTTTGCATTCTCATATCCTGGTGCCATATTGGAAACCATTGGATTCACTACACCTTTCTTACCACCTATAAACAAATGTATAGTTCACAAATTTATATATGTATGTAACATATAATTTTAACATAGAAATAGGGCTACATTTCAAGTACCCTTTGTTATACCCTGTGGCCAGTAGTATACCATACATAGCATTGATAAAACAAAGTTTTAATTGAATGAATGTCTGGGGAGTACATATACATGTGCAAAAATATCACAACATAAAATCCTTAAGGTCTATTCTAAACAATTTTAAAGTAAGTGTACATGTGTATAAATATCTTTAATCTATTGTTCTTTTCTTTAACTATAGCTTTGAAAATCAAATAAGAAACCCCAAGAAACAATACACTACTAAATCATGAAATGAAATATAAACAAAGAATAATTACAAAATAAAACCACAAATCTGGAACTAATTATAACCCATTAGATTCTAATACCTAAAGTACCAAGAAATAATTTTTGTCTGATATTTTTATATATAAATTATTTTACCCAGCTAACTTGAAAAAATAAAGTTTCCTCAAGGTAGGCACTATGTATGCCCCTTTTTCATCACCATCACCGATGTAACCTCAATCCTACCAAGTCTAATCAAAATCCATTGGATTGATTGTATAAATCTAAAGAATAATATGTAATTGACAAACTTAATATATAATAATAAAAGTCCATTTGAGTCGTAGATTAAAATGGGAAAAAGACAGAGCAAGTGAAAGCATTAAATTTACTAATAATAAATTTATGCAGGGTGTCCTTTAATATACTGAACAATATTTAATTCAATTTTTTTTTACTGAACTTCGTGTTCTAAACCTGAAAGTGTTAAACTAATAAAGCTGAGTGTAAAATCTCTTGAATTTACGTATGTGTTTATTAATCTTATTCATGAGTAAGTTTATATAAAGAAAACGCACATTCTCACAACCTTGAATAAAAAAATCTTTTTCCTATATGAAGTAAACTAACATGACCTCGTCTTTGTACTCTCTTTGAGGTAATACACAGAATACCTATGTCAGTAATACTATTGTCTAATCAAGCTTATCAATAACACCAAGACAGGACTAATCTATGATATGTTTATACACCACTGTAATGCCTTGTCTTATCTTGAAAACATGCCAAGAGTTGTTCATATGACCAATACTCAGGTGCTTATTTAGGAGATAGAAGAACAACTCACTCTATTTTTTTTTTCACTTTAATGATACCACATACTTATTTCCTACATTGATGGCTTAGTTCATAACTGACAACACTCTCCTTGGTAGTAATTAAATAGGTGACAGAAGCAAAATTAAGTCTGGGTATTTGATGATGCAGGACTTCCTGAGGCACATTTCAAAAAGATTACAGATGTAAAGAAAGTTCAGATGTAGTATCTAAGCTACATTTCCAAATTGAAACAAAACTGTATGTTTCAGAAAATACTTCATGTATCTTTATACTATAAATTAAATTCACAGAACATATGTAATGAATATATGACAAATCACAAAATACACTCCCCAACCCCCCTCCCTCCATCCCTGTACTCACTTTTGGAATGTATTATACAATTTTTTATTGTATTTTGTAAACGCAACATTCATTATCCATTTCACTGTTAAAGCAACATAATTCAACTCTAAGCTTGTGGTGCTCATGATCCAGGTTTAATATTCAGATTATCCAGATTGTGCCACAATGTTTAAGAGTTCTGTTATATTCTAATTCCATGCCATGAAATAGCTAAAAAAAACTGTTGAAAGCAACATAAAATTCAAATTTACCACACCAAACTTCACCAGTAACAGCTGCAATATGGCGTTTATTGGAAATGCATTACACATACTTGATAATAAGCCATTGTATGAACATGACAACCTACATAATAGAATCACTAATGTCCTACAAATTCAGCCTTTATCAAATAGCAACTTAAATTGACAGAATCAATACTATTCTGTCAATATCTTTTATGATTGGACTGAAAATATATTGGGGCCTATGAATAATATCTACATATATACACAGACACTTTCCCCTTCTTCACTAGTAACTAACAAAAGCTGCACTGCTCTAAGGAAAACATATACAGCCAGCTGTCTACATAGACAGATAAATGACGAACTGATCTCAAGGTGTCACTATACTTTACAGATGACACCAAACTACCACATCACCTTAAACTGTTTAATTCTTTTTACAGTTGAACATATATGATGTACAAAAACATCTCTAGGTGTCTACATACAACAATATTTCTGTTACAATTTATATCAACTACAATGTCCTTTTATATATCCACATATCTGATTAAAGTATATAGGTGTAAATACATGTAGATGTAAATACTGGTAAATGATAAAATGTACTGGGAAATCCTGCATGGACATGAGGATCACACTTGAGCTGTCAGATCTATAATCAAATTAGCCATTTCAGAATAATTCACTCCTGTCTTAAATTCTACATCTAAATTTAGAGTGCTAACCTCCATTTTTTTTTGTTTTAAGGAATCACAACCTAATAGTATATTCTACAAGTGCTTAGTTACTACTACTTTATATTGATTATAAATGGATAAATACTTACATCAAATTCAATCATACATGTATTTTAACTTTTGTTCACTTGACATGTTATCTATTCAACAAATCTAAATATATACATATGGCTTACTGAAACTTATCTTGTTGGTCTGTTTGCATTTTGTTAAACACCAAAGCACAGCGTGATTTTGAAGAGATGTAGTAAATAACCTAAGGTCATAACCTATTTTGAGATTTGTCTTTAAGACATTGGATTTCTACCAACAAAGCATATCCACAAAATGGCAGACATTTGTGACCTCAACCTTTGATCTTTGACCCTGAAAATCCATAATTTATCCTCTCTCCTTGGTAAACAGTTGGGGAAAGTTTGATGAATTTACATCGAATAGTTTGTCTTCAATCATGCTACAAATTCCTGGACACAAACATCCCCCCAACACACATCCACACACACACTCAAGACACAAAATACAGGGATGCAATATCCCCTCTGAAATTATGTGCAAGGAGATTGCAAATTCCCCACTATTATAAAATTTATATATACACGTACCTGTAAATAAGGTGCAATCTACATCTGGATATTTATCTTGTAGACGCATCACTAATGCTATAGCAGGATCCTGGTCATCTGGGACACATAATAATAGCTCGTACTGAAAATAAAACAACAGAATTATTCCACCATATTATACTAATGATCCCACCAAAAATACTTCAGATCCCATCAATCCTGGATTTACCATTCATTAGAAAAGCTGGACACAATTACTTATGAAAGATACCCTTTTATCAACTGGATTTGATCAAGATCACACTGCTATTACATTGTATCATGACAGATCAAAAAGGATAGATTATACATCACGTTGCCCATATCTGCATTTCAAACTAATGACTGGCCTGATGATGTTTATCTTAGAAAGAGGGATGAAATAGTAATGCAATATAGGCGGATTCTACACAAATCTGCACCATTTGTGTGCTAGTCATGTCAAAAAATGAATGTCTGAATTTGAACGTATATTTGCGTTTTTGGCAAAGAGGAAAATGTAAATGATTTAATCCTTAAATGGCTGGTCTAGGCTACTACCCAGAAAAAAGTTATTGTATTCAGAATGAAGCCATCAAACTTTGGAAAGACAGATACGTTACAGCATGACATGACTCATAAATTAGATATACCTTCGTTTACTTGTGAATTGAATGTAGAGCTTTTTATGCAAATGATAGATATGCATTTCAGGAATTAAATGGTGCATTACATGAGGGAAAAAAATTGCTATTTCTCATAATAAAAGTACCGATTTAACAGGCATTACCATTTTTTTTAAAAACTTATCTTAAATCAGCTACTTACAATAAGCATTTATTTTCTTAAAACTAAATTTCAATCATGTGTTTATCCACGAGTAAAGCAAGAAACATTATAGAAAACCAATAGAAATTATTTTTTGGTTCGAATCCATGACAAACAACTGCTTTTGATTGATTAACAATGTTGGTGATAAAAGTAACGTATCTGTTACCAATACAAAAACATGGTTTTCCATTGATTAAAAGGTTTAAAGAAGATGAATACATCATGGGTTGTCATTATCAAAGCGACCTATGTCCTTCTCTTATGAAATTCTTTAATCAAGTTGATAAAAAATATTGTGAAACTGTAAAACAGATACGTTACTACTTTAAAACCGATACGTTACACCTAAAAATAACGATATGCTTGAAAAGGAGTCATAGGCATATCAACTAAACTATTTTATTTTGTTAAATACATTAAATACAAATATCTAAATCATTTTATATGAACAAAAAAAGAAAAGATATATTACTATATCAAATTTTACTTTAACATTGAAAGGATTTATGAAAACTGATTGTAGTTCAGTTGCATTATCTAGATCTTCGAACACATGTGCTGTTGAGTTTTTCTAAACTTTTTATCAACCGGATATCAACGTTATATACCGACAAAATGGAATATAGAATCAAATCCCACTATTATTCAGGATTCATGTGTAAATATCAATGTTATGCCAATTTATGTGAAAAATCAACTAAAAATACAACGTATCTGTTGACAATGTATCTGTTATACATTTTTGTTATTTGGTCTCACACTCTTACAAACGGGAATTTAAACATGGGCTTTATATTTTATTAAATTGTAAGGGTAGTGAATTAATATTTGTATTGTTGTTTCCTTACTACGTGCAAATTGGAGAAAAACTGACAAAATCAGGTAACGTATCTGTTAATTTTAAAAGTAACAATCGTAATTCAGATATATTCCAAGTTACTTATTTTTCTATGAAGAAGAGAAGAAGAATTGATGGGAAATATTAGAATATTAATATATGTGGTACATCTACATCTTTCTAAAACCTGTGTAGTCCAGAGAGGGAATTTGTAATTCTCATTTGAAAATGTGTAACGTATCTGTTTGCAATTTGAGCGACATACCCGTTATCTAAATTTCCGATAAAAAGACACAATCTAAAACAAAATTTCAACTTTTCATATCAATTGTAAACCTTTTGCATGAAATAAAAACCAGAATTTTAGCAAAATCGTGTAAATTATACTTCTATTGCACTTTTCTAAAAACATAATCTTTATGATAAAAGCGACACATCAAAATAGATGATTTTAGGGTATTCAAACCATCAAGTAGACGAAATGAACGACATCTTCCCCATCAATCTTTATTTTTCAAGTGAAGGCATGTTTACTTGTGACAAAGAGAACAAATGGTCATGTATCAACTTTATAGTACCTCTGAAAATGGCGACCGACAGCAAAAACTGCAAATGGTGCAGATTTGTGGAGAATCTGCCTATAAGCCTACACAAAGAGATATCTTTATATCCTTTAAAGTGACAGAGGACAGAAGGATCTAGTGTGTTTCTAGAATCCAAGGATAAACATATAGTTTTAGATTTCTTCTATTACCTATATACAGAGCTAAGCTGAGCCAGGGAAACGCTTGCTCCCAATTATATAAACCACAGAATATCTGTCAGAACTAACAAGCCATGTTTTTTCATACCCATTCTTATTCACCTTTTGCACATGCATCATTTTATGGTTGATGAAATTGCCTCCAATTTTCCCATTGCTATGAAGATTGACACTTTCCCATATTTGAGTACTATTGAGATCAACTTATAAAACAGAGATAGAAGACTTTAAGAAAACTAGAGCTGACCTTTTACCCCAAAATCAAGATCTTTCTCTCCTTATACTTATGCTACATGTAAACTCAAAAGAATCAAAACTGTGACTTCATGAGTATTTGCAAGATTTTGTTACAGACCCCCATACCCACACATACATGTGCCTACCCACGCACACGTCCACACATAACCGGTACGGTTATTTTATCTCCTGCAACGCTGTTGCGAGGGGATAATAATCCAGGTTAGCTGGGGATGTTATATCATGACTAAAGATGTCTAGATGTTTCCCTCTCAGCAAATTAAAACCAGGAAAAAAAATAGTAAATCAGAATTGTTGTCATATGCCTCTTCCAAAGCTTTTTCATCTGCATGAATAACAAGACTTGTGATTGGCAAAAATTCAGATCTGCTGCCAAAAGCCTCTGAAGGAGGCAGCCAGAAAATACAACTTGATCAAGGGACATGAAAGGTTAAAAACCAGTTTCTGATTACGAGATCAACTTGCCAACATTGCAACTTTTTGCCCGTCATGGATATAATGTGATGTGCAAATACGTTTGTATGCTTCGAGCTAATGCTAATACAAATACAACAAGAGCAACGCTAAGCGTTGCATCCCCTCTGGTGGCACAAAATTAAAATACACTTAAAATGTTGTAATTAATGTAAAAGTTACGGCCCGGACAAGTTTTTACCATTCCAGCCCATTGTGACCTAGACCTTGAGAATTTGACCCTGAGACAGCATCATGACACTTCCTTGAGATGTAAGCAACAATCATGTATAATATTATTGAAATCCATCAAGACGCTAAAAAGTTATGGCCCAGACAAGTTTTTAGCATTCCAGCCCATTGTGACCTTGACCTTGAGAATTTGACCATGAGACAAGGTCATGACACTTCCTTAAGATGTAAGCAACAATCATGTGTAATATTATTGAAATTCATCCATCAAGGCGTGATAAAATTATGGCCTGGACAAGTGAACAAGTGATGTTTTTGATATGTTCTATACTATAACCAAGGTAATCTCTGCTTCTTAAGTATTAATCTACACCAGTTGACAGGAAAAAAGAAATACACAAATTATCTTAATACAAAAATAAAATATCTTTCCTCCAGATTAAAGAACAATGGAAAGAAACAAAAAAATGCCCTTAATTCTTTTTCAAAGATGTTTCAAGATACATAAATTATCAAGAAACTTAGAACCAAATTTCAAAGTATGGATTTTCTTATCACCTTCCTCTTTTTAAGTTTGAATGATACCTACTATACTCTGTTGAAGGAAGTGTGACGAGAAACTTCTTGATCATGAAACAATTCTTTAAATAAATACTTCTTCTGAAACAATGTGATGTCATTTCCGTTCTTAATGTCAATTGCTATATTATGACTTTACTACACACAAAGAAAGTCATCACTCCTTAGTGTGGGAAGACTTGAATTCACAAGGTGCAAATAAATCAATGTATGGCAACCAATATGCTTTCTTGCTATGCAAGTGATATAAAAATCAGGAGATAATTACATTTAACTTATGCTAATATCAAAGACTTGCACTATAATTTCTTATTTATTCATTCCTTAACCGTCACTTGCCTCTTAAATCTAGCCTGTCTTCAAGAAATACTAAAAGAAAATCACAAAGGCAATTAATCAGTGACCTCTTCATCTAACCTATTGTAATAAGATAGTAGAAGTGCCATCCACTCTATCAATTATTCATCTACAGCGAATAACATATCACCAAAAGGTGTATTTATTCTCCACCCTGTGGAATACCTTCATCTAAATCCATTACATCAATAATGAGCAGACGATGTCTCATCAATGCTTATGCAAATACTGCCTGTAATTGAAGTCATTGCAACAAAGATACTCTCCAATAATTGAAGTCAGGAAATGAGACAAATGCAAAAAAAAAAAAAAAAAAAAAAACCCAAAAAGTGAGGGAAGAAACACAATGTCACATCTGAATAACATTCAAATAGTCTATTCATTTCTGATGCACATTTTATGAATATTCAAGCCTCTGATGTTTAATTGAAAGAGAGTACATGACTTGTGAGTGCTCAAATTTTTATGAAGATCAAAGTCTACGTCATCAATTACACTGAATATTGTTCCTTTATGTCGTTGGAGTCCTGTCCTGATGCTTATGTGGGATGAAGCCCTACGCTGGAACTCAGCTCTCAGCTGTGTCAAGCCTGGGGTCCTATCTTGGTGAAAGTTACAGGGTAAGTATACCAGTGTACTTGACTTGCATCAGGCTTTGCTTCGAGTGCTCCAGTTTTATCAATATAACGATATACTATGATTGGATGTATCTGAATACAGAGGCCATGATATGATACATGATATTAGGAGATGCTCAAATAATAGGACTATGATACTGTAATGCCTTTTTTAAAATAAAATACGAATGTTTCAAAAAGAATTAATTATGTAAATAAAATAAAATCTAAATAGATTATCAAAATATTTTTGGATGCTTATATGTCTATTTGTGCTCATTTCTGGTCAAAGTTGTTATGTCTGCCCCTTTTTTCAACAACTATTTTGGTAAATTATAAACCTGATTTCTTGACAAAGCAATTGTATCATGATACCTATGGTACTGTTATTCAAGTATTGATATATGTATCGTATCATTTCATATCACTGTAAGCTGTATTGTCGTATCTCTCTATCCAGTTTTATTCCAACACTAAAAATGGGCACCACCATATTAAGGGAAATACCACACTGTTTCCCAAGAAGCTTGGTTAACCAATTACAATTCCATGACATCAAGACAGTTCCTTACACCATTACCTTAATATTATTAGACCTTTCTATAAATAATGTATTGATTTATTATCATCAATGAAGACTAATTACTTCTGAAGGTAGGTCCTATTCCTGGCGTATTTTGAAATGCATGTATAAGGTACTATGACAAAATTCCTTAAAGCAAACCTACATTAATATAACCTGTCCTTCAAACTTTGCAGGGTTTAGAGTACATGTATGCAAGTCAAGTAATCATATACGGATAAAAACTGTTTGACTCTGAATGGTTCACCTGCTCTCCTTCAGAGCAATATAAATTCCAGGAATTTTCATCATTCTACCCTGAAAATGATTTCATTTCTCTCACAAAACAGACAACTTTTCTTCTTAATATTTACATTTTGGACAGAGTTTAAAATAATAGAAAAGTCTTTGTTAGACATTTACCAAGTCTGATACCAAGTCTTTATCTTTTACAAGCCAGGTAACAAGAGCAAAACTAAATAAACATTATGTAACATTCAGCCTGCCTGATATATTACACTGCCGCTATCGCTCTAACCTGCACACTCATGCTATTTCACAAAGTATTTATTACCACTTCTTCTATTAAAGAGCATTTAAAATTGTTACAGAACATTGTACTTCAGATTAAAAATAAAGCAATCATTATATGCATTTGTTAAATTATTGTGTGGGGATAAATTTCATTTGGTGACATTTTTTCAAAAGCATCAGAGTGTCAGTCTCCAGAATGCCATGAAGATTGAAATGAACAAAAGTCATTGGAATATGGTTGGCCAACACTTGGGATACTTAGGCTGTTTAACATCATTAATATATTATGCAACAGTTGCAGAATGATCTCATTGCTCTTCAATGTCAACAGGATGACATTTTATGATTTATGGTATGTAATACACAATTATCACATACACACAAAATTTTATAGTAAAATTTCTAAAACTCCACTAAGATTACATCACACCTCATTAAAACCTTTCATTCAATAAGAAAAAAACGACTTTTTCAATGAATCATTTCAGCTTTCGTATATAGACTCTCTCAGACAGCAGAATAGAGGATATATGATCAAAGCTGTCAAGATAACATCATGTACTGAATATATAAATTATAACTTTATTATATAAATTAGATTCAGATTGGAAGTATGATGCACATCCTTGGGGAAGAAAACTGAAGGATATAGTACTCATTCTTAATATACATGTTTGATGGAATTTTTTTTTTCATTTTGAACATGCTGCATCCCATGCAGTGAAGCCAAACTGCAGACAATCTTCTAGTGAGGATGCTGCATCTTCTGCAGTGAAATCATGTGAAGCCAAATTGCAGACAATTTTCTACTGAGGATGCTGCATCTTCTGCACTGTGAAAGCATTTGAAGCCAAACTGCAGACAATCTTCTACAGAGGATGTTGCATCTTCTGCAGTGAAAGCATGTGAAGCCAAACCACAGACAATCTTCTACTGCAGTCTGAGCTCATTAAATATGCAGAGATACAGTCAAGGTCTAGCCTTGTGATCAATACACGGTAATCCTCACCTTGGGGTAGTTTAAGGTGAAGTGGCTCTCTAGATTCTCCTCCAAGTAGGGATCTATTCCCATCAATGGCTTGATTATTGATACACCTGGTAGACTATCCTCTAACACTAGGGAAGAAGTTTTCTTATAGAAGTGGCAAAAACTGCAAAATAAAATCATAATGAAGAGAAAACCTGTTCAGTTCAATAGCATCAAACTTAGATTAAAGGTAAAAATAAAATAATGACAAGTTTAATCAAAATGTTTGATCAAAGCTACATCTGACTTCTATCATATACCTTTACGGTGTATATATGAAGATCACTTTAACATCAATTTTACAACAGTGTGCTCATGGAAGGTTGAACCTTAAGAGACTAAGAGCAATGGTATGAATGATTAGTGGAATGAAAACATTAAATAGAATTTCATTAAGCTTAAATTGGAACCATAGAAATTCATTTCACCAGCTTTTGAGCTACCCTTTACTTGAGTATATAAGAATCAGCTATAACTATTTATTCATAGTATCTCATCTGCTGATGTTAAGAACCTCTTTTTTACCCATATATTGTATTAAAACCAAAAGCCTTTTAACTTAAAAGTTAATGTAAAATATCAAGGATGATGTAAAAAAAACCAGTGATAACCTGAAGATTACATGAAATATAGAGGATACACTATTCATTCACTTGCTCGTTTGAATGAAATACGATCTAGTAAACAAAACCATATAACAGAAAACAACATTTTGTTAAATATAAATATGAATAAATATGAATATAAACTGAAAGATTTTCTTTTTTGCTATTTTCGCTATTATCCTAAGCAAACAGATAATTTATTGTAGCCTAACAGATATATCCCACCGGATGTATAGTCTACTACACATCACATTACTCTCTGGTATGCTAAATTTTACGCAACAGCTATATTACCCACAATAAGCATATTAAAATGTAAATTTTCTCTTATGAATTAATAGTATAACTATAATTGAATGAAACAAGAAAAGTGTAGAATTTAAAACATGTCCCATTCACAATTGTGCTTATTTCTACTTACAAATCAAAAAGAATTTTTTTTTACATCCAGTTACAACGACTTTGTCCTTTACTGGATTTAAACCAATCTTAAATCTTTTCTCATTAAATATGTAAATAATCATGAGAATGTATACATGTATCTCGATAAACTACATTTCCTGAATAAAAGTCGTTTTTTTTCCAATAATATCTGCATTTTCATCAATTCTTTATCATTTTTTTTTTCAAAATAAATAAATTTCTCATAAAGATTCTAAGTAGCCCTCCAAAGGGAAGTCCGGTACATTAAAAGTAAAAGAACACAAACACTCTGAACTGCAAATTTTCGGCCTCACAGCCTTGATCAAGTCATCTCTAAAAATGGAATATAGAGTGTTTGTGTTCATTTACTTTAAATAAATTTGAACTGCACCTGTCTGATTTCTTTAACTTTAAATAAATTTGATCTGCATCTTAAGTAAATGTACATACACATTTGTATCACCTATTTCAAATAGTTCTTAATATTTAAATCAAATCTGTTATGATATCAAGGTTATATTGTTTGATTCAATTTCAAAGTCATCTTATCCTTTCTTGCACGTACTTTATAATCACACTTGCATTCGTAAATCTATACTATTTGGAATAGCATTTTCTCCCATATTCACAAAGATATTCTCATATTTACTGCAAAAAGATCAGTCTGTCTTCCAAAGGGGGGTGGAAGATAAGCTACACAACCTATTTCGCGCTCAATGTTATCATAACATCATAAGCAAACACAACAAACGTCAATGTCAATCAACCGAATTTTTGTTCATTTTCCAACAAAACGGAAGGGAAAATGACAAATTTAGGGGCAAATAATTGAATGGGAGAAAAATAATCTACCGCTATTGTCCGATGGTGACAGAGAAATCAACCAACCCGAGTGTCAAATTAGCTTAGTCCATACCGAGGCTTGCCGAGGCATGGACTATGCTAATTTGACACGAGGGTTAGTTGATTTCTCTGTCACCACCGGACAATAGCGGTAGATTCTACTAGTCATTTTACAACTAATACTCCCACAGAGAACACATCTGAGAAGATGTCCATAATAGGACTTGGTAAAGCCTTGCTTGTAGTTATATGTAGTGTTATATTGCTCACCAATGATGTTAAAAATTCCAAACAAGGTCAAGGTCACTAGGTCAAAAGTCATGGTATCAACTGAAAAAAATAAAAAAGAACCTGTGTGAAGTATCAAAGCCCTATCCCTATTTATTCAAAGATATAGCCAAAATTAAAGTAAAGGTAGGTCAAAGTCTGAAGTCAAAGTCATTAGGTCAAAACTAATGGCAAAGTCTGAAAGCTCTAGAAAAACCTAATTGATGAATTACTGAGATTATGTTTCAATCAGAAACTAAACCAAATATACAGACCGGAATTGCTTTCCACTCTGGCCAAAAATGACCTTTTGAACCCAAATTTAATACCTGGTACCAATCATCCTTATCTCAAGGAGAATCGTGTGTGAAGTCTCCCTCCCCCCCCCCCTCCCCATCCAACTTTATGGTAAGAGATACAAAAACAGAGAGTATAATGCTTGTTACAGTTTGATACTTGTTACTCTAATATATCAACATATACAGTTACCACCATAATGAAAGAGAATCTCTGTGCTTCATTGTGCTGAAACATTGCACTGGAGCTCACTTTACCTTCTATCTTAAATCTGAGCTTGATACTTGGATAAAGTAGATTTAAAAGGTCTGCTGAGCAAGTGTAGCTAAATTGGTGAGATGTTTTTCTCAAAACTGAGAGGTACCAGGTTCGAGTTCCAATGGTGGCTTGTCAGATGAGACAATAACAAGAGCAACGCCTAGCGTGGCATAATACGCCCGTCGCTTAATTCGGACAGGATCAATTCGCATTTGGCATGATTTTCATGAAAAACATCCGACGTTTACTGAAGTTAATTACATTTCATAGCATTTTATCATAGGAATAAGTCCTAGGACAATAACTCCTGCAGAAGTGGTCCTATCCAACCCATCTTGGAAATTGACCTGCAAAAAAATTTTTTTTAGAACTAGCTCCCCCCCCCCCCCCCCCACTAACACCTCCCCCACCTCCTAAAATTATAAATTTCTCAAAAAAGAAATCAATACCTGTAAAACATGTGGAAGTTGGTACATTTTACTTGTTTCATGGTAAATTTCATAATGTTTTTACAAAAATTAGGTTTTTAATAAATTTTCAAAACAAAATCTTGAAATTTATAAGTCCAAGGGCCATAAATCCGTCAAAAGTGAGTCAATCGTAACAAAACTGAAACTGGTACTGACACCGCTTGGAATAAAGCTATATACCAAATTTCAACTCAATATCTTGAAAGATGGTAAAAAAAAGTCCGGAAAACATGACCTGGGACATATGGTCACACACCCCCCCCCCCCCTCTAAAATTATAAATTTCTCAAAAATGCAGAAAAAGATATTTTTACTTGTTTCATGAGAAATTTCATAATGTTTTGACAAAAAATAGATTTTTAATGAATTTTTAAAAAAATTTTGAAAGTCCAAGGGCCATAAATCTGTCAAAAGTAGATCAATCGCAACAAAACTCGAACTGGTACTGACGCCGCTTGAAATAAAGCTATATACCAAATTTCAACTCAATATCTTGAAAGACGGCAAAAAAAAGTTTGGAAAACATGACCACGGACAGACAGCGCCATAACATTATATGTCCGGTCTAATGACAGGCATATAAAAACCATATCACAGTAAGCATGGAAAGGATCCCGGGTAGGTTTGTCATGTAGGTCTAAATTTCTGAGCAGGCAGATACAGTCAAAATGAAAGTAAATTAATCCTGACATCAAATAAAACAAGAAACAAACCAAATAAATAAAGAGTCAGTGTCTGCATATCAAAAGTCAGTGGCTATCTCCTGGAACTCCAGTTGTCTCCATCCCTTAACACTACAAGACACCCTCCCCTAACTCAACACACACAGGTAAAATCAAAGGACTGAAGGTCCTGAGTGACACTCATATGAAGATGAGGAGGAATTAGTGTTATCAATAGTATTAATTCAGGACTAGTTTCATTCTTAGAATTAACAGCACAAATTCAAAATGACTCTTGAATCATTATTGAGCTATTTAAATCAATTTTTTTTTTAAAATGAAACAAAACTGAAGTGAGAATAGTTATACGAAGCATGCATTCAAGTCTGCATCCCAAGATGAACCATTAGCGCATGTTTAGGAATTTTCACACTCTGTTCATTTGAGGTGAATTGGCATACAGCCAAAAGTATTGCAATTAGGCACAGACATGCCAAATATGAAGGCTCTACATGTACGTGTTACGATTAAAAAGTTAAAATCAAAGTTATAGTTTTTGTGACAGACGGATGGACAGACAAATGGGATTTAATATTCCCACACTTTCATGAAAAGCTGGGGACAAAAAGTATGTCAGGTACAGCTTGAAACATGTTTTCGAATCTACATCCCAAGATGAATAATTAGTTAGTGTAAGTTTGGTACTTGTAGTTTGTCCAGAACTGAGGTACCCCAAAAGGCTAACTATGCCGCTCAAGCCTAAAAATTATGTCACATGCAACATCCAAAGCATATAATCAATCAGTCTATATCTCAAGAAATTTCTACTTGCAACATTTGTAGTTTCTCCGAAACCGAGTTTTCCAAACAGGTTAAATGGTTGTGGATGTCAGGCCTATGGCACAAGATCATCTAAACTATGTCAAGGTGATCTAAAGCTGTCCTTGTTCTAAGCATTTACTGTGGATTTGATGTGAGCAAAGACAGAGAAGACATGGTGAATCCATGTTTGTAATTAGGAGGGGGTTGTAATTGTATGAGGGTGTTCCAGAGGATACATAAATGTCAAGAGGAAACAAGCGAATTCAAAGAATTCTTAGATGTCAAAAGTAAAGACCTCAAATGGAAGGTCTCATCACAAGGAATCTATATGTGAAGTTTCAAAGTCATACCCTACTGGATCAAAAGTTATAGCCCAGGTTAAAGTTTCTGTGACAGACTGACAGACGGAGGAATGACATTTAATGTCTCCTCACTTTCACAAAAGTGGGGAACAAAAAGTGATGTTATAAAGACATTCTAATTCACTTGTTTTGTTTTGACAATGCTGATTGGTCCAAATATTAGCATTCAGACATGTAAAACCACCACGATATACCATCCTCAAATGTATTACTACACTGAACTTACTCTTTGTCCGGTCTTTCGGATGAGACAGTAAAAACTGAGCACCCGTGTCACAGTAGATGTGGCACGTAAAAGATTCCTCACTGCTTTGGGTGGGTCCTTTGCAAAGATCTAAATTTGTATGCAATGCATCAGGCAGATATATAGAACATTCTTACGTGTAATACATGGGCGCAGCCTTCTCTGATCACATGACTATCCGCCATTAAGGTACTGAATATTGCTATCATCAGCCTAGTCTTGTTTCATCAGTCAAGGACTTTTACACAAGTTTATTACTCATTATTATTAGTCCTTGCATCAGCTGATCCTGATCCAGAAGCTGGGGTTCGAGTCCCGCTCTGGTCCTGCTGGTGTCCTGTCTTTCAGATGAGACAGTAAAAACTGTGGCGCTGTGTCGTAGTATGCATGGCACGTTAAAGATCCCTCACTGCTTTGGGTGGGTCTGTTGCAAAGGTCAAAATTTGTATGCCCCACATCAGGCAGATGCCGTCACCATATACATGAAATATTCGTGGTGTGACGTAAAACAAATCAATCAATCAATCATCAGCTGATACTATTTAATGGTTTTTTTTTTTTCAGCATTCAGCATCAGGTTATTTGCTATGGGTTGCCTTAGTAACATTACTTTACAAAACCTAAATCAAACGGAGCTGGATCCAATCTTATCGCTTATAATGTAAGTTTTTTTTTTTTTTGTGAATAATTGACTGTTTAGTACTGATTTATTAAATTAATTTTTTTCAGAGACGTAAGTCTGATTATTCCTATGATTATTACTTCGATCCATGTCTCCATTTCGAGAGGCGAATTTGGTCAATTTCAACAGAAAATGGGCCAAAATACAGGGTTTTGGTACAATTTTGTCCCAAAATAGCTCTTCCGTTGCAGTCGTAACTAGGGGGGGGGGGGGCAGGGCAAGCGCCCCCTCCGCTTGTATTCAATTTTCACAGAACTGCAGGTCATGTTCCAAAAGATCATATACAATTTTTTTTTTAGTATTTTATGAAACTTTCAACCCCTGCCTTTGCAAACAGGGATAGTCTGAAATTGGAAATAGTAAAGTAGATGGGATCTCTCATCCCGGATTCTAATGAAACGGTCGGCTCATACCGGTGAAGGTATAAGCCTACCGTTTCAATAGAAATTACCCGGATGCAACAATTCACCTGCATACTGAAATTTAGTCATAACCTATCCGTGTAAAAGTTACAAAAAATCTTCGTTTGTTGTGAAAACGTCTGCTGGTTTATGTCATGAATATATTAATTATGAGACATAGACAAAGTTTTGAAAGTAGTCTATCATCTATGTCTCTGATACTTATATAATAAGTTTTATCATTATTTAATAATTATCTTATTAATCTATAATACATAAATACATCATTCAATCATATTCACCGATCGGATCATTCAATTAAACGTTATTAACACAAATATTGTTTTAACCACTAGGTCCATAGGTTATTTTTACTCTCTTTTTTAAAATTTCTTCTGTTCCGTACTGGCGGAGACGATCGCGACACCTATCGGTAAAGGGCAGATAACTATTGAGTAACTGCCCGGTAGAACGGTCTATACGTGAAATTATCGTGGAGTGACGTAAAACAATTATCAATCAATTACCCTACTCTTTGTTCACATTGCCTCCGACTCCAACTATCAAAAATCCTGTCTGTTACAACTTCGTTCAGTGTTATTAACGTCCATTTTAAATCTCATTCCAAGGACGATTTGCAAGTTCTATCATTCAAGTGCACAATTATTACAATCAAGTTGAACCAACAAAACTGACAACGTGCATGACATGATGACATGACATACCACCATGCAACATGCTTTCCAGCATGTTATTTATCTCGCCGCGCCGCAGCAAAACTGCCTGTTCAGCTGTTTACGATCAAGTCACTCATGAATGAATCAATTTGTGATTCAATCATAAAATTTTAAGAATATGAAAATAAAGAAACTTCTTATGTCGGTGCACTAAATATCAATTCGTTTCTCGGAAGAATTTTAAACATGGCGCTATTCGTCCCTTAGCAACGAGGAATTGGGGGGGGGGGGGGGAGCAAATGTAGGTCACGTTAACACCTAGCCCTGGTGAAGCTTACGCAGAATTTTTACAAATAGGAAAGAAATAAATTTAACTTATACAGTCTGTTGTCACACTTTATTAATCAATTTTTCGGCCTAACGTCCTCAAAAGCATGTTGTTATTGTGATTGTCAAGGGTCGTCGGAAAGGCCCGAAAATGTGCGATAAGTGCGTAGTAATCAACGACTGAATGAAAACATAACTTACATGCCAGTAAGTCTCAAAATTAATCATCCCGTTTGTTCAGCTCTGGTATAAATATTCCATACATCTTCCTAAATAATTTGATGAATATGTATTTCTTAACACACAAGTAGTATCAAATGTTCATGAATATTTGCAAATTTAATGCAGATAACCATGGACCTATTTTACTTAGCGTAGGAATACATAAGCAAAGGGGTAAATCCCAAGAATTCAATATGGCAGCGTCCAGAACGCCGGTGATAACAGAGTCACACTTCATGTCACAAAAATGTTACTGTGCACTCTAAGAATTACATACAAACAAACAGCAAACTCTATATGTACATATATCTATATACTTACACTCCAAAGTGAGAAACCATAATGAAGAACATAGACATGCCATAGATGACAAAAGCCAGGACTCCGATGAAAAACAGGATATAGTCCTGGGTCTGTGGGTCTAAATAATACATCTCCTGAAATACAAACAAATTGAATGAAAATCTTGTAACAATCTCAGTACTGCCAATGTAGCTAGTGTAATGAAATCTGCTTACGACCATGCTCTATAATGGAGAAAACAACGTGCCTTACTAAAGGTCTTTGCAATGCGATAATTATTATATTGATATCTGTCATATAACGTGAGTATTTTGTGTTGAGAATCAGAGATGTGTGGTCCGTAACTGTGTCACGTATCTTAGAAATAAGCAAATGGAAAAGAAGTATGTGAAAAAATCATTACTTCATGAATATTACATAATTAACCTGTCTTTGTAAAGAAGTACCATGTACGTTAAATAAGTCAATGAGCAAAAACTATGTTTTCAAGTATAAATAAGATGTCCAGCAACCAGATGTATAACATGGATATGAAATCTCATTATCCGACATGGTATTTAGAAGTCAGTAATGTAGTCGTACAGTTGAAATTTATCAAATTACAGAATAAATATCCAAACTAATAATGAAAATGAACTTCCACATTCCCAATATGCCACGAAACAAAATACAATGGAGTAAGTAATGGTCAGAAAATTACATTACATCAGTTACACTAGAGTAACATAGCATCTCCTCTGATGAAGCAGACCAACTTACACTTCGGCCAACCCAATCAAGAATAATGATGCAAATGACACGCAGCCACTGAATTACAGAGATTTATTATAGGACGTATTTTAACTTCATACATTAAAGTACAAGAAATAAGTGTGAAAGGTCTGGATATTTTGACTTTAAGGTTGCTAACTTAAACAATTCCCTCCCTCCCTCTTGTGTGCCAATCAGAAACAAGTCATTCGTTAATTGGGATTTAATAGTAAAGTAAGTGTTCAGAAGGTTAGGCAAATGTGTGTGATGGACCCCTCTGAAACAAATATCTGGATCAGCGCCTGATACCCAATGTCTACTTATGCTCTCTGACTGCATACTTGTCACCAGTCACTAGTCTCCCATCTACCCGAAGTTAGCATTAAAAGTGGTCAATTATCGCGGTTGTAAAGGCAGCACTTGCTCTGTGATATATCGATCCAAGGTTTCCATTATCGTCTGATGTGTCATAAAGACCATTATATAGTAACGAGTTTATAAAAGAAAAACAGTCCGAGACCATAATGTTTACATTGCATGTGTATCATGTTTTACTTTGCATTGTGCACCAAACACGTGCACGATCGACTTTGGAGTTTATTGCAATCATCAATTTTTTTACGCGTTTGGTTTTCTTCTAGGGATAACTTCTCGCTGGTATGTCTTTCCGATACCCTTTTAAAAATTATCTTTCCCTATGGTGGTAAAATCTAAGTTTTTGATAAACACGTCATCTAAATGTCTTTTACTGTGTTGAGCCTGAGAACGATGCCTCATCAGAGCATAAAGAAAACGACCTATCAAATGACGTTGATAACCTTTAGTTTAAAATAACCTTCGCACAAAAACAATTCCGATTTAACGACCAAAATACGAGCAGACTAAACGGATGAGTGAAAACAACAAGTACACCATTGGTTTTATTTGTTTTGTTAATGCATGTCCAAATCATCGTTCAGAAGATTCCATCCTGTTGAAAGCGGCACCGAGGCTGATGAATAATACAAAAGCTACACCTATGTCTAACACTCTACACATATTGTCGAACATTTTTCTATAATGTCTGACGTCATCGCCCACAGACGTACATAGTAAGAATAACCTTTAGATTTTGAAGATTTTTAATCTTTTAATATATGAGTATATTTTTTAATCCATCAAAACATTTGATCTGATATACCATATATCTTACTCAGACTTCTATCAACTATTCCAATCACTGAGAACGACCCCTAGGGATGCTGACAGAATGTGACTATGAATCAACAGGGACTATATATTTCACCTCCATCGTCCCAAGTGGCTACAAGTTACCTCTTAAACAAATTTGACCAAAACTTCTCAAAAAGATAAGAATGCTAAGTACCAAAAATGAAAGAATCCTGAATGTAGTTGCATAAAGAGGTATAAAAGGAAGTGTTTCCCCGTTACGTGCTAAATGTACACCTTAGTATCAGCATTTACAAGAACAAATGACGTATCCCCAATTCACTCCTTAATTAGGTTCTTGTCGTAGAAAATGTCTGTCAAAGTACTTCCCCATCCGATCATTGGTGATCTCTATAACTTCGCGGTACAGGTCGTCATACAAATGAAATTCTTCTGGCGAGGAATTAATCAACAAGTTTCATGTACTTAGTACACAAGAGAATGTGTTACCTTTTAGTATATTTGGTAAATGACACAGTTCCATTGACCAAAAACCTGTTAAAAACTGACGATACCTTCATGGACATAGTTATTCAACTTCTGCCCAAATGTCACATGTTTATGTCAAGAATGTCTATTTACAGGACATAAAGTTGTCCTATATGATGGATTCATGAACAATTTGCATAATCTCAAAAACAGCACAGTGTCGAGACTTACCATGCTACAAATCGGTTTTCAAGCGTTCAAGTTTAAAAATGCTGTATGTCGGCAACACCTTGTTCAGGATACAAGACGTCTTGACTTTATCAATGACTTGACTGTAAATACGGATAAAACATAAATGTATGCCAACGGTCTCTCAAACAATGAAAAAATGTCACAATACTTTGCTGGCCACACAACAAAGTAATATTTGGGCATAATTACCCCAAAAGAATCACGTCGTAAAATGCGTTTTCTCTTTGAATAAGGTATACACATATTCGATTTTTTTTTCAATTATATCAAATCATGTCTGAAGGATTAAGGGAACTATTACAGAATGACGAACTTTTTATAACTCTTAAATTACACGAAAAATCAACATATTGTACTTTATAGGTACCATCTGAAATGTACCTCTTGACCAAGTAAATTACGCAGCGGATACATGTACAAGCTTCTGAAAAGTATTTCGAGAGAGAGAGAGTTAGTTTACTTCAAAACTGGACTGGATCCAGCGTATGTCAATTGGTGGAATGCTTGGCTCGTGACTGAGAAGTCCTCGGTTTAAGCCTGACGGTGGCTGTATATAGTCTTTCGGGTGAGACAGAAAACTGAGACCTCGTCTAATGGCAGAAGCGGCAGGTAAAAGGTCCCCAAGAAACACCTCATACCCATAAATAATCAAACGACACAAAGAACTCTCAGAACAGGAAATCACATACAAATACCTTTTTCTCGCACCAACAACCACCAAAACTCATTTCTTCCAAAAACTATACGTGACTGGAATTCACTACCAGAAGACATTAAATCTTTGACCTCAATTAATTCCTTTAGAAATTATTTAGATAGGGATAAACCATCAGTCCCAAAATATTTCACGGTTTGTTAAAGAAAATACCAAATCCTTCACACACGCCTTAGAACTGGGTGTAGCTCTCTGAATTCTGACCTCTTCAAAAATCATCTTTCAGACACGCCCGAATGTCAGTGTGGGCATAATGAAACAACACAACATTTCTTCTTGCATTGTCCACTTTATGCCACAGAGAGAGCTAACACTATCAGTACTATATTTGTTAATCTGAATACTGATTTTCTTTTAAACGGTTGCCCTATGTACAGTGAGAATTTCAACAAATCTATATTCTTAGCTGTTCAAAACTTCATTAAAGATAGTTATACTATAATACTATGTAAATGACTAATAATTCAAGCTGTTCTAAGCTAGTAACTTTATTACCCTTTTATTAACAACATCAATATTGCTCTTACTTACAGATATACATAATTATCCACAGTATTATTATGTACTTTGTCTTCTCTGTTCCACCATAGTTTGTAATCTCTATACAGCTCATCTTGCTTTACTTATTTTTTTTCTCCGACTTGACCTCACTCTCCTCTCAAATATAATTTCTTTCATCTTTAGCATTTATTATAATTCATGGTCTAAACAACATTATTTTTATGTTATATGTTTTTTTCTATAAAAGGCCAGCAAATTCATTCATCAGTAACTATTTTATCAGGAGCGAGCTTAATATAAAGTCTCCTTGTTGATCAATCCTGAATCTTTCTGTAGGTACTATATAATCCGAAATAATTTTATTTGAATAAATATTGTTTAAACCTAAACCAAGGTCCCTCACTGCTTCAGCGTAGGTTCGTTGCATATATGTCTTTATTTCTGTGTACTTTTCCTCCACAAAAGTGCAACAATACTGGAGTAACGTATAAGAAAAATAAAAAAAAAATTGGGATGTGTCAGAACAGAAATGATGTACTAACTCTTGATAGAATATGTATTCAGGTGTTCGACTAATGTTAACTAATAACATATGGTTAACGTTTTCCTTTAATCTTTAAATAATAATGTAAACATGAAAAAAAAAAGAAAACATACATAAAGCTTCAATGATTTCATGTAAAGAAGAATCTTTTACGTAACTGTTCCTTTACTTGTTCCATGTTCGCAATAAACGACTTATTACAGAAATTTCCGCGTTATTTAATGAAGCATCTTCGTCTTATGAATTCTACCCTCTAGTTTCCATTTTTTTTTTTCACCTTTAAATAATCTCACTTCTTTATCGTCTTTAAATAATCTCTTTTCTGTGTTATGGTGTTAGTTGTTTCCGTCCAGTCAGTTTCTACTTTTTTGAAGACATTTAACATGGTGAAGCATCAACCTTCATGAAACCGTCATGTTCAGTAATAATTGCGTAAAGGTTATCCAGCACCAGTAACTAAAAGACACTGAGATCAAGTGAATGTGTATACTATTACAATCTTATTTCGAAATCATATACACATACACAGTGGTGACAAGGGGGGGGGGGGGGGGGTTTGACCCAGCAGCATTGCACTCGATTTCAAATCTGAAGATCCGGGTTCGACTCCATATGTCGGTTCTGATTTTTCTAAATAAACCGAGATCCCGTGTCATGATAATACATTGGAATGTAAAAGATACATGAAATAAGTTTGGTGTGACGTAAAACGAATTCAAATGTAAACAACCACCCCTTTTTAGGTCATAAAATTTTACAGTAGCGAATTCAGATAAAAATTCATGATTTTACAGCAGAATCAATTTTTTATTTATAGATAGATCAAATAATTTCATCCAATCACAGCTCCTGATATACTGAAATAGTAGTCCCTCTCTCCCTACATTACATACGACAATCACGACTCTCGTTAATTACTGATTTGTGGCCTGAAGATGTACATTTAGAATGTAAGTGTATACTTGTTTGTTTCAAGTAGCGACCACTTGATTTCTTTTACATGATGACGACATTTGTCTGATACATCGCACAGAACTTTCGACCTATATGTATTCCAACATACACCGTGACAAGAAACCTCGGTTGTTACTGTCTCATCAAGCAAGACATTTAACCTCGGTTGTTACTGCTTCAACGACCGTGACGATAAGCCTTGGTTGTTACTGGTTCATCAACCGGGACAAGAAGCCTTGATTTTACTGTCTCATCGTAAAGATAAGACACCCAAAAGTCGTCGATGGGACTCGAACCCAAGACCTCTCGGTGAACATTATTATGAAATACATGTGTTATCATTTTAAGATATGAAAATCGTAGTACAAAACAAAACTGTCGAAAACGTACATACCCTTTACCTTCAAAATAGCTGACTTGTCCGGAAAATTGCTCACATTTCTCTCTACATCAGAAGATACGGAAATGAATGAAATTAATCGTATCCGTTTACAAATGCAAACTCAACTAGACAAGATCGCATACTGTATAAGAGGTGTTGCTTCATACATTGAAGTAGACAACTACACATAGTCTTATTGATCCCATTGAAAAATTTATTGGCTATCGTCATGCGTCCATTTCCACCTGTAAAGTACCGCAAAGTACGTCACTGATGATGACCGCTTTGTCTTTATCCTGCTTTAAGTCAACAAGAGAGTATAGCACTGTCCAGGTGATGCCATCGGAATTCAATAAATATGAATTTCAAGACGCGACGAATCAAAGACGTTTCAGCTCTTCGGGGAAGGTTTCGGGTCTAATCACAGATAATCAAACACTATACACTGTGAATGTCAGATTGTGGGATGGACTTCTGAAGAGAGGAAACAATAAACAAATATGTCGTAATTCATAGTAGGATTACGATTTGTGCATCGTAGAGAAGAAAACCAGAGTTAATCACCACCCATTATGTGTTCCCGCGCAGACACCAACATTTTGTTGTTTGAACAGCTGGAGATGACCTTGACATATTGACCAATGTGTGATGAGACATAACTGACCACGTAAAGATCGCAATTGTAAGTACATAGTAATCCTGTTCAATATTTGGCCGTAGGGATATGACTTACACCATAAGCACGACACTAACTGACCTGCACATGTAAGCGTCACTTGTATTAATTTCCTAAGTCCACCAGTACCTTAAATATATGGTGCGATCGGGAATCGAAACCGATTATCTTCGCACAAAGCAATTAACTATAAACTAAATCTGTTCATCACAACTCACTTAGCAAAATAGCATTATCATACCCACTATGTTTGGCATCAAGCGCCAAGAAAAATCGTCAACTACAGTATGAGCGCATTCTTCTCTAAAGTCTTGCAGATTTCCATGTAGGTATAATCAAATAACAAAGTAAACCTTCGTTATCAATGCCAATTGCCTATCACATAATCTATTACATAACTAAAAGTGATTGTATATAATGTAAACGCATCCGTATGCAAGAACAAAGTCAAAATGCTATATCAATTTGTATTTGTCAGAACGGTTTAAATATCACCATGTACTGCAGCTGCGTAATTATCCAGAAGAATTCATTCGTCATGCCTGGTCATTGACCAATTTTATTTCAGTTCTTCATATTTCTGTAGAACTTTTACCCGTTTCCGCTTTAAATAAGTACATTGGCGGAATTAGAGGGGGAAAGGGCGGGGGGGGGGGGGTTGCAAACCCCCTTGGTAGGAAATTTTACCAAAACAAAGAGGTAACTTTCGACCATTTTTAGGGCTAACAACCCCCCCTCCCACCTTTCCAGACCGATAGTCATTTATCAAGGGAGACTGCAACCCCCATCCTTTCAAAAATTTCTAGATCCGCCTATGAAGTACTTGCAAATAATTGAATAAGATATTGAAGTCTGAAGTTTGCCGTTTGAAAATACATGCGCATGCTTCTCTACAATTAAAATGACTAACTACGGACAGAATGATAATCTAATTACGTGAAAATGTATAACACAAAAGTAGCCTGATTTGTCAAAACTGCATAACAGATCAAATTTTTATGAAAAGAGATCAGATTTCCAGCATGCCATGCCGTAAGATCGCGAAATATTTATACCAACACTAACAAAGTCATTTTATTCTCTATTAAAGTGAACAGAAAACACTGCCACTTACAAACTCGTATATTTAGAGTTTTTCAGTCATTGATATTGATTAACAATATGCCAATATGCTAATCTATTGGGCTTATTGTAGGATGCGCGCATGCAGTACTCTATGGGGATAACGAGGAGGTTGCTATGACCCTAGCTATGATTAGGTTTTCTTTAGATGGTATGAAAAGCATGCAATGACCAGAATAAGTGGTCTAATGAGAGCAATCAGCAATCTATTAGCCATATATATTCAGAACACAAATTAATAGAAAATAAGATGATTCTCAAGTCTAACTAAAAAAGAAACGCAGTCTCACCGATTCAGTTCTGAAGATGGCACTAAAATGAATATTGACTTAAGAGCATGAACGTGTATCATAAAACAAAATGGCTATATGTATATATTTTCAAGAAAAAGTTTGTTGGAATTGATAAGCTGAATACATGATAAAATCCAGTGGCGGATCCAGGATTTCCGAAAAGGGGGGGGGGCAAATGGGTTTTAGCCAAACTTCTCAGCCATTTTTGGTGCAAAATCTGGATTTTTACTACTAAATTTGTGACCAAAAGGGGGGCCCCCCCCTCTATATCCGCCACTGAAATCAACTTCATTTACATGTTCGGAGCTTGTCTATGTTGAGTGCACTATACGAGAATTCTCTGATATATCAAAATAAAAAGTATTATGAAAACCTGTCGAATACAATTGTCATCCCTTACTACATTCCGGCATATTGGATATATGGTCAAATACTAATAACGGTTCTACCCCTCCCCCACGAGAATTCCACCTTCGTAATGCTACTTACTGTTGTTGTAAAGAAATTACTCATCATCTTGAGCTTTAAACTTAATAGCATCGAACTTTGGACTTCCTTGGATTCAATTCACATTTTATGCATAGTAAATACTCACCTCTGACTGGACAAAGGGAATGATTGTCAGATAATGAAGAAAGTGGGTGCTAAGGCCATCGAATCCACTGAGTCCAGAGATTTCAAGCCCTTCTTTCACAACATCATGCATGAGTATACCGCAAACACCAGTCTATCACTGCTGCAAATAGTAGGAAGCAAAATTAAATTCATTGTTTTTCATCCCTTCTCATCCAATTATATCTAAAAGCATGTTTCTTTGGACTACTTTTGTCCTTCACACTGGATCAAATCAATACGCGGTATATACAATTCGTTTTCTAATGAAAGACCTTATAAAGGAATTTAGAAAAAATAAGTGTAAATGCAGGTACTGAAATACTACATATACGTACAGAATCTAAAAGAAGTAAGTACTTCATATATTATTTAAACCATGAAGAACAGAAAGCAAAAAGTCTGACGTCAAGTCACACTTTTGACGGATGCGCCCGGTGTCGTGCAATGCTACAAGTATACATTCTTAATACATACACAATAAACAGAACGACGATGTAACAGCTGGGAAGATGTGGACATCCTGTCGTGTTACATGTACGTGCAGACTGCTGGATAAATAATTTCTTTTTCCACACATTAAAGAACCCGGTAAAAATGACTTAATGTTCATTTAAATCGACTGAAAACTAGCATTATTACACGGTTAACCGACTTTTGAGTTTTGTACAGAATACCCCATGCCAAAAATGCTTAAAATGCTTTATCTGGGACATGGTGAATCATGCTTTGGAACAAGGAAGGCCTCGGTCTAAAACGAAACTCACCTTCTCGGAAATTCCACGTCCATGCCTTTCACTTCGGGGAATGGCATGCTATTCCACGAGAAAGAGTTATTATCTGATAAACTTTGTTTATGTATGTTTTAAAGCCATACCAAGATAACTGCACTTACATGGCGGTGCTATGTCTCAGACATGACCTCAGATTTATACCTATGCAACGGACCCACTCGAAGCAGTGAGGAATCCTTTACGTGCCAACGTACAAGAATACCATGACACAGAGCCTCGGTTTATACCATGACAAAGAGCTTCGGTTTATACTGCCTCATCCTACGGATAGACAGAAAGGCAGAAGATTGATTGACTGATTGATTGAATATTATTTTACGTCACTTCACGATTATTTTACATATATGGTGACGGCATCTGCCTGATGCATTGCATACCAATTCAGACTTTGCAACGGACCCACCCGAGGCAGTGAGGGATCTTTTACATGCAATGCCTACCGTGACACAGGACCTCGGTTTTTGTTGTCTTATCCCAAAGAAAGAACACTGGTGCGCCAAGGGCGGGAGTCGAACCCGGGACCTCTCAATCACGAGCAGAGCACCTTATCCACTAGACCACACCGGCTTAGGGAGGCAGAAAAAGATAAATCAACTTAGTAACAGAGATGGCACTCTCACTTAATGTTCCAATGCACAAATGCCTCCATACAATATCATTCCCTAAGTCACAAAAGCCGCGCTTCTTGGGTTCCACACTGGAAGAAATCATACAGGGCAGTGGTTAAAAAAAGATTTTACGTTTGATATTTCTACAGCTATAGATTGGAGCACATGGATGCATAATTTGAAACGGACTACGAGGCCATTTTTTTCAAGAAGACAAAGCAGACAAAGACATTATGAATGAAACGGTTTGCTTCGCATGTTTTTGGTTATGACAGCTTTATCTTAAGTCTTAATATTCAAACTTACAAAGAGACCTCTATGCTGTATCAAGGTACCATTTATCTTATACTAAAGTCTAAAACATTTATTATATATAAGATTCTTATAATAAAGTTTAAACCTAATAAATTAATGTTTTAGACTATAGTATAACATATACATATAGACGACGTACAGGTATACGAATGGAGAGTTCCAAATTCCGTGACTTGGATATGACGTCATATGAATACAAGTATAATTCGTACATGTCAAGACAGCCTCAGTGACCGATAGTGATAGCAGCTCAAGATAATACATATGAAGAAAAGAATACATGTGGGAGATAAAAATCTAAATTGTCCAACTGTTTGTACCGTATTATACCAGAGTTCATATAGTACAATTTATTTATACATACCTATTATTATGCCCCAAGCAAACGAAGTTTGGAGGGGTTATATAAGAAATCACCCTGTCCGTCCGTCTGTACGGTAAATAAGTTTAACAAAGCAAATTCTCAAAATATACAAGTGGGACAGCCATTACACTTATACCAGTGATGTATCTTGGGGGGTTGCATTATTGCATGTTTCCAGTTTGTTGTCGAGGGGGTGGGGTGGGGTGGGTCGTCCAATTTGGACAGCTCTAGTTATTGCTCGGTTTGTTTCTTCGTCACACAAGCTATCGTATATTAGTCGGCATCTGCCTTGTGCAGTGCACAAAAATTTATACCTGTGCAACCAACCCACCTGAAGCAGTGATATATCTTTTACATGTAACGTTTAAAGTGTCTTGGAACCTGTTTGTACTGTCTCTACCGAAATGAAGGACACGAGCCAGCGGTGGGAGTCGAACCTCTGACATCTCAGTCCCAAGCTAAGCCCTTTATTGGTTAATATACGTCCGCTATATTACCATGACAAGTCTCATGTCCAAAACTCCACCACGGTTTCTTATCAGACAAGATACTCGCAGAGCGACTTTTTTAAATGTGGTATTTACGTGTATATATTTCGGGAAAACCCCAAAATGCCATATACCCGATTTGTTCTACATTTAGTTTCAGTTACTCTGAACAAAGGAAAAAAAACCCGCTGACGTAAAACAATTATTAAATTGATTATATGCCCATGTCGTTAAACCCACGAACGCTTGTATTTTAAAGTCAATAAATGCATCAGATGCATATAACCCGTTTATCGGTCACAATGTCGGTCTGATGGTGCAGTAAACGATTTTTTTTTTCATGCAAGTTATTCAGAACTGGAATGAAAAATGTATTTGCAAAGTTAATGCAATTATATTGAAATAACGAAAACGGATTAGATGATGTAGTCAGAATGAATTTCATATTTATCAATTCCACGTGGTACCATAGAGAACACTTTTGGAAAAGTTAGTACTTTACTCAGGCTTGCTCGCTTCCGCAATCCCCGGAAAAAGGCAAATGTATAGAACAATTGATAAAAGCGAAATACAGTTGGCTAAGAATACACATAAACACAGAACTGCCATGTCAACATCTGAAGCAGTTTTTCAGTCTTAATTCAGACTAGCTTCGGATGACAATGCTCCTTTACCTTTACACGTGAGGCAAATTATTTCATTTTATTTTTAAAACAAGCCATCTATAACTCATGCAGAAAAAAATATGGTTTTATCGCTGTCATATCAGAACGCCTGGACCAGTGTGAGTCACTGGCTGTACTCTCACAAGCGACATTCCTGTTCGAACCATTATCCCACCTCAGGCAAAAAGCTCGAAATCTGATTGCTTAAGAAGAACCAAATATTCCATTGTACTCGACTACCGACCATTCTCCAACAACCGTATATTAGTTTAATATACCCCCTCCGCCGAATATACATTTGATATACCTCCGCCTCGATTTGGTGGCGTAATTTTATCACCAGACGAGAGTAAACAATATGGCGGAGGGACGGTTTGCAAACAGAAGTGAGGATGAAATTGACAGAATTTAAAGGCAACTCAACTCGAACACTATCAGGGACGTATATACGTCCCTGACACTATTAAGAGCAACAAAAAGGCAGCGGGGATATTACAATTGATTATTGTTTTACGTCATTCACGATTATTTCACGTATATGGTGACGGAATCTGCCTGATGCACTGTATACAAATGTAGTCCTTCGCAACGGATCCACACGAAGCAGTGAGGGATCTTTAATGTGCCATGCCTACCGTGACATGGGAACTCGGTTTTGACTCTTTCATCCGAAAGACAGAACACCGGTGTGCCCAGGGCGGGAGTCGAACCCGGGACCTCTCGATCACGAGCCGAGCACCTTATCCACTAGGCCACACCGGCTTAGGGATATTACGAAAACATTGATACGAGTCCAAAAATGTCTGAAGTGAAATAAGTAGGTTATACAGTGTATGACAAGGGAGGATACGAAAATACTGAGTGCATGAAAACAGTTGTATTGGGTGAAAAAGGGCCGTCGGTGTGATAAATTCGTTATACAGTGTTTTACAGGGGGGATACCAAAATGTACTGGGTCCAAGAAAATAAATTGTATTGTAAATACAACTTTTTTTCATGGACCCGATATCTTTTCGTATCCCCCTGTAAAACACTATATCACTAATAATTTCTTCCCACCTATACGCAGGAGGGAGCTTGGTGTAGTGGTTAAGACCTTGGCATGTGATGCCGATGATCCGCGTTTGATTCCTGGATTGCGCCACCATGTTTAAATGGTTGGTTACTTGCTGCGATTTCACTGAAAACATGCCGAAGCGATGTAAAACCCCATCAACCAACTAACGGGTTCAGACTTCTATACAAGGAGGATTCGAACAGATAATGCTGTTACTTCAATCGCTATTTTGACAAAATTATGCAAAATGTTATGCCTTTATTCATATATGAAAGAGTGAGCTGTCTAGGGCATTTCTCCCGATCCCCCAGACCCGTGTCCGGTACTACCTGATAACAAGTCAAAGTACTGAACAATAAGTATTCTTCAAGTGTACATGCACTGATACAATGTAGATTGTATGTTTTGGAGAATACGTGTTTAAAAATTTTGAGAGAAGTGTCCAAAACTTATGCTTGTACACTGGTAAATAATGTTTGTTATGTCCAACTCTCACCCCGAGAACATCTTTCAAATACACATACTGTAATATGAAGCAAAGTATTCATGAAAACGGAAATATATTCATGTAGTATTTTATACAACAAAATGTATAGCTATACTCAACATGTATTCCGCAACACCTTCGACAGACTAGTCAATAATGGTATACATACAATGTACGTGTGTGACAAAACTAATATTTGGCATGTAAACCTAAGCATATTGAAAATTCAAATTAATAGAACCGAACCATGACATCCTAGGAGATCCATACTTATCCTTCAAGGCAGATATTGGTAAATAATCAAGTTCGTAATTTAATCATTACCAAAATTACAGGTCTTCGGGCACAGCCAATAAATCTATAAATAGAACATACCTTCAAAAGTTAAAAAAAAAACACTCAGACATTTCTTTTTCCGGTTAAAGTAGACGACTGGATCGACGGACAACATTTACACAACTTCAAAGTTCAACAAATCAATGATCCTTGAATTTTAACTTATTGAGAAATCGGTGTCATGTGCCGAAGTCGATGAGTCACACGGTATTCATAGTTCCGTGCCAATATGCAAATGATCAAAACTCCCAAAACGTAGGCGTTTCCTCGTGGTATATCCTTTCCACTACGCATAATCATAGACATTTTAAATAAATAATGACCACACCATACTCAGACCATGAAAAATAAAGATAAACAAGCCCCTAAGAAATCTAATTATATCGTTAGTCGTATTGCTAGTGTGTATGACATGTGCGAGATAGGCCAATGTATTTTATAATACGATTACGAGGGCACGACTGACTAATAGACTGAAAGCACGCAATTTCGGCTAAAATTGTCGTAAGAAACAATTGACTGAAGTGCACAATGTACTTCGACATGTATACAAATACTTCACATAGCTTACCTGTCTTGCAGCATCAACATTCAGAAACGAAAGTACAGGTGTAATATGTATAAACATCGTCTCGAAATTCTTTCTAATTTTACGTTCAGCGAAATCGCTAGGAAATGATTTAATGAATGTAAAACAATCAATGTGCGATAGGATTACCTGTTGTTATCGGTTATATAAAAGCTATCCCTTGGCGAAATCGTTGAATGACACTAAACAAAGTTGTATTATTCTTGGAAATTCAACAAATCGATTATCAATAGTAAATTCCAATTTGTCGAGTCCTCGTACAAACACGTCGAATATTTAAGGTACACATGTATAAATGTGGAATGCGTAAAACATGAGACGCCGGTAGCAGGTAAACCTATATATCCTGACTGGGTCAGAACAGTGAAGAAACAGTGTATGAATAAAACGACTTCCCCACGCCATTCATATGGAACTTTAAACAAATTGTAACAAGAATATACTTGCATGGACATTTACATTCAAAAACAACTCAAGCGCAGACCACCCTGGTTTAATTACACAAACAACAAATTTTAAAGGTTTCTCATTATGCAATTATTTATCAAGCTGTGTTAATTCAATGTCGGTTCAATCAAATACCGTCGGACATGATCAGAGACTTGTTGTATTTATTATTTACAGAAATACCGGTAATGCGAGCGTCCTGATTCGTAGGGAAACCTGTTCTTTTGTCATCTTTCTATTGTGGAGTTTGATTTATTTGAAAACATTAGTATCACGTGATATGAACACCAGGGATGTTATTAAACGGTTAAAACGCGCATGTGGTACAAATCGACTTATGAATGAATGAACACGTCGTCAATGTACTAATATCAGGGACTTATATAACACATTTACATGTTATATACGTCCCTGGCATGTATGCCTGTTTATTTTTGGGATAACATGCACCGGGGTGTATCGCATTTTGATTCAATTACGAGAGTATATCAAAACACTTTCACACAGGTTGGAAATGTCAATCTCCCCTTCCCTTTCAACTGAAACTTTTACCGAGTCATAGCGAAGAGGTAAGTTTTGTATAATATATAAATGTAGGGACTTGCAATACGGTACATCCCATCTTCTGACAAGGCAAATAAAAATTCATATCTTGACCCCCTTTCTTAGGGGGAAAAAGTTGAAAAAGTACATACTTTTTTCTGTAAAAATATTTTGGGTCTGAAAAAGAGTACATCTAACCTTTTGTTATATTGCGAATTGGGCAGATTTCCTCTGGCCATTTCACGTAAAATTAAAATTTTTAAATTCTGGTTAAAGCTCATGTCTACGACCAACTGTATCCTCAGGGCTTGTTATTGTGATATGGTCGAACGTAAGGATGCATGGATTGTGAGCATTCAAACTGAATTGAACAATATTGGCCTTTCATATATTTTTTATGAGAACAATTGTCATCACAAAAATACTATATTCTTAATTGATAAAAGGCTCAAGGACATGTACCAACAACAACTATTACAAGATATTTCGAGATCGTCAAAGGGTTATTTATATCAACATCTTATAGATAATTTTACGATGCAATTTTATCTACTTAAACCCATTCCCTTAATATATAAAAAGTACATCGCAAAATACAGAATGTCATCTCATAATCTTCAAATAGAACGTGGAAGATATGATAATGTAAATAGAAATGATAGAATTTGCACTAAGTGTAACACTAACGACATTGAAGATGAATACCATTTTATTCTTGTATGTCCATTTTATACCATACTTAGACATCGATATATCAAGCCCTACTATTATGTGAGACCAAGTGTTTTTAAAGTTGTACAGCTATTAAGTGTGAATAATTGCAAAGAGCTATTGAATCTTGGTAAATTTTTGAAACTTGCAAGCAATCTTAGAAATTAACTACTTACTCACTCTCCACCAACTATATTATTGTACATACCTACGTAACTGTATGTGTGTGTGTGTATGTGTGTGTGTATGAATGTGAAGGAGTGTGTGTGAGGGTGCAAGTGTGTAACTGTGTTTAATCTCTTTATGCTATATGTTCTTGTATATATTGTACATATTATTGTTGTTCTGTTTTTCTATGTGCTGTATTGGCATGCGAAAAAAAAAAAATAAACTGTCTTAAAGACTTGCAAAATATACATGCTTGCAAATTTTATAAATGTTCAACTAAAAATTACATAAATTAAATATGTATATGTAGCAATGTTTTCAAACTGTTACAAAAGTTCATCTTATGGCAGTTTTAAATCAGTGTCATTTCGTAGTAACTTGAACATGATACGGCGTTTACCTGTATCACCTGCTACATATTGTATAAATACTTCAGCTACATATCCAGATTGGTACTATGATATATAATATTTATATTACTTACCAAACCTATGCTATCATACATTGCAGGAGGCATGATCATTGTATTACGTCATGTATAACAGCGTTGCACAATAACAAAATTATAATCATTTTAGCAACCCCATCCTAATACAAAAATGGTGTGTGTCTGTGTGTGTGTGTGTGGGGGGGGGGGGGGGAGGGGGTTATTCCTAAGATTATTTCATTTCTATGTTAGCATCAAATGTCAAGTTATGGAGGATGACATTGAGGGAGAGCCATCGATCCTCGGCAGTCAAGCAGAAGGCAAGTCTTCCCACTTGCAAGACAGAGGTTCGTCTCTACATCCAACATGAGGCAATTCAGTAAGTTTCAGCACAACGATCTGTGAGCTTATAAAATCTCACAGAAAAATAAACTATACAGATAATTAAAGAAATGAAAAACCTACTATTAGTTTTAGCAACCCCATCCTTATTTCTTTAGTCATCATTTGTAATAAACTGAGCAGACGTAGTTCACGTCCCAGTCTAAAAATGATATTAATAAACTTAGAAGAAGATGTGTTTGTGAAACACTATGCCCTCGACGGCAACATGAATTTCGCTTAAAGGCCATGATCAAGGTCACGAGGTCACTGACCTTGGTGTAATCTAAAGAGCTTCATTAGTTGAGTATGCATGCTAACTATGGAGTCTCGATCTCTCATGGTTAAAAAAATATGGCGAAGGATAAAGTTGACAACACATAGATGTGGATTACACGAACACAAAGTCTTTCTTCTTACCCTAAATGTGGATACAAGTATATGCATTAATTTGATGTTACCAAAGAGGCAAAAACTTTACAAATCATCTACATGTTCAAGATTATATTGAGGGTGTCTACCTTTCAACGTCACCTTCGTCAATCAGTGGATAGTCACGTGACTAAAAACGATGGTAATACGTGTACACGTTACACAATATGTTTATTTCTACTGTCACAGTGGTTCAGAGACATAGACTACTTAGTCTGTCTCTGTATTGATTGCAATGATTATTAGTGCATTTTTTTCGACAATTTTGCTTTTGCATTTATATTGAAGTCTGGACGAAGAATCACAACTTTATCAGAGAATTGTAAAAACAAACAAACTCACACCCGGAACTCTGTTGAATAGTTCAGAATGTTAAACCATGCATAGAACTATGACCCGACACTTCTGTCGCTTACTACATGTAAAGTGATTGATTGATTGTTTTATGTCACTCCACGATTATTTCACGTATATGGTAACGGCATCTGCCTGATGCATTGCATACAAATTTAGACCTTTGCAACGGACCCACCTGAAGCAGTGAGGGATCTTTTACGTGCCACGCATACCTTGACACGATACCTCGGTTTTTTACTGTCTCATCCAAAAGACAGAACACCGGTGTGCCCAGGGCGGGAGTCGAACCCAGGACCTCTCGATCACGAGTCGAGCACCTTATCTAATAGGCTACACCAGCTTTTCCCAAAGTGAATTGGTATAGAAATGCACACGAGTGCACAACTATATCTATTTTTAGTCGTGTATTCATGCGCATTTCAATTCCAGTGCACCCGAGTAATCGATACTTCAAACTAACCGAAACTACATGCCCCAATAAAACAGAAATAAAAATGTCGGTTGTCCGTTTTCCAAAACGGCGTCATTCTGACATGGAGACGACATTAAACGATTCTGCTGCTAAATATTCAACGTGAAAAACTAATACTATAATGACATGATGTCACTATCTACAACTCTGAGCAATAGATCTCTCGCTTGTCTATAAAATGAAATATCAAGAGGCAAATATTTCAATGAATTACAAACTAATCCAGTATATGCCCATATAATCACGATGATGTAATGGCATTAAATCGTTATTTTTACGCCACAGCACAAAAAGGTGTCTAACATATATATTGGATCAAAGATTCAGCCAAATGTCTATTTTCGGACTTAACACCAGGTGAAAAAATCTGTATCAATAATGCATAGGAAATCAATGGAAACCAAATACTGGTAAAGCAAAAGTCCATAAGCCAAACAATAGTGATCTGAATAAATCATGAAGGGTACCAAAATGGACCACCTGATCATCTAGTGATATTAACTGCGGCGTGAAGATAATTTCATAAAGTTTACTTCTGAATGAACGCATCATAACACCAGGAGAATGTGACATACATGTAGATAAATCTAAATATAGGTTATACATGTGTACATACGTCTGTGAGAAAATAAATGAAATTCAGCCTTTTTTTCATGCAATAATATATATAGAATATTTCAAAATGCATGAATTCAATCCGGACATACGCTCTGATCAATTTCAACACCTTTAGATTAAAATACCTTGTTTCATACGCGCGAAAATAGCGGTAGTGCAGACCTTTCAGTCTGCAAGCTTTGCATTTAACCCATTTGTTCCAAAGTTTTCAATGATGCCACGTTTTACTTAAATCCAGTGCAGAAATCAGTATTGTAAAACTAATTTTAAAGATGATCTATTTAGAGCTAATTACGAGTGACATGTAAACACAAAAGTCAATTTTGCGGCGTGGACGATCCGAGTTCGCTTCCTGGATTGCGCCACCAATTTTTAAAAGGTTGGTTAAAGCTTGCTTCCAAGCCGCAATATAACTTTAAAAACTACAGCTGTCCTAACGGGACAAATACACCCCCCCCCCTGCGGCAACAAAGTGGAGACATGCAATAATTCACCCCTTTATAATAACACACGAGGCATCCATAGAGAAGGTATAATAATCCTAGGTGCTATTTACTATCATAGAGGTCAAAGGTCAAAGTCGAGGTCACAGTGACCTAGTTTTGGTACATGACACATCTCCTTTCCATGATGCATCCACATGTAAGGTTTGATAAACCTAGGTGCTATGGTTCAAAAGTTCTGCTCCAAATACGAAGTGGCCCAGGTTTTACTATCATAGAGTTCAAAAGCCAAGGTCAAGGTCACAGTGACCTAATTTTGGAACATGACACATCCCCTTCCCATGATGCATCCACATTTGTTTTGTCATGAGGAATAAGAAAATATGTGGTTTAGGGATGGGGATTTGAACCAGTTTTCAGATAATTGGAGATTCCTGAAATGAGAGGGTGGGGATGGGGGTGGAGAGTGACCCTGGGGATCCCCAACTTATGCTATACAACTCTTGTCATGAGGAATCAGAAAATATATAGTTTAGGGGTGGGAATCAAAAATAGCTGAGATAAACGAGGTTTTACCATCACGGAGGTCAAAGGTTAAAGTCAGAATCAAGGTCACAATGACCTAATTTTGATACACAACACATTGCCCTCCCATGATGTATCCATAGAACAGGTATAATAATCCTAGGTGCTATTTATAATCATAGAGGTCAAAGTCGAGGTCAGAGTGACCTAGTTTTGATACATGACATATCCCCTTCCCATGATGCATCCACATGTAAGGTTTGATAAACCCAGGTGTTATGATGGTTCAAAAGTTATGCTCCGGACACGAAGTGGCCCTGGCTTTACTATCAAAGAGGTCCAAAGCCAAGGTTAAAGTCACAGTGACCTAATTTTGGTACACGACACATCCCCTTCCCATGATGCATCCAAATACCAGGTTTGATCATCCTTAGTCCTACGGCACAAAAGTTATGCTGCGGATACGAATTGGGACGGACGGACAGACAGACGGACATATGGATTCTTCGTTTGCGGGAGGTATAAAGATATACTTTTGAAAACACGAATGCCCCCGTCGACAACGAAGTAGAAAAACAACTATTCTGGTTTTAAGGTCAAGGTCGTAATGCCATTAACCCTGATTTCATTGCAAGAGTTTCATTCGTTGAGTATACATGCCGAACATAAAGTCTTTATCTCTTACTATTCAAAAGTTACGACATATGTTAACTTTTATTTTTTTTTATCTCTACAGACAAACAGGCAGGCTAAAACTAAATCCCCAGAATCTTTGATATAGGGGGCATAAAATGTTCAAAGCGACTTAAAACAACAATATCCAACCAACCTTACACAATGATAGGCCCTTTGCTTTTTATTTTTTTAATGTCACAATATGATTATTTCACCAAGATGGCAGCTGCCACTGTTCGGTAGCAAAAGGAACTGCTGCAATTAAACACAGATATAGAAATTGACAGTGGTAATGATCTAAAGCGGATTTCCAAGTCCAAGTGTTATATATATATATATTCTCTTTTCGTGAGGTGGTGTCTTTATGATAAGAGATGGTGGTGCCTGTATATCAGGTTGTTAAATTTTATAGGGGATCATTAAATCGGTTTTTGAAGTGGTATATCATTTTAATTAATTAATAAAGACATTGTATCAGGGACCAGTTTCTCGAAACTTTAACCACCGGTTAGGCTAATCAGTGGTTGAAATTTGAGAGACAAATTAATTTATAAGATTTCTGTATAAAAATCTAAATTACCTTACAAAGTTTATTTCATATGCTACAAATCAGTACACAAACTATGACTTAAAGTCTTCTCATTTCAAAGATGAAATTTAACCATTGGTTAGCTTAACCAGTGGTTAAAGTTTCGAACAACTGGCCCTAGATGTATGTGTAGTCACATGAAGTGGATACATCGTGATTATATGTCGACTTTTCATTATATCAGGTGTAAACAGTATGGAAACTCGTTGTAAATAATTATATTGAAAGGTATTTATATTGCATACACTAGTTCTAAATAATACGCAATGGTCGAAACGTGAAATTTGATACTTTAAGCAGTATGTAGAGTGATCATGAGATCACTTGCTTTGCTTTTGTGCTTATATTGGATGGAAAAAGCATCACAAGAAATGATTTTCTCATTATGTATGATGGTCTTATCATTAAATCAGACTGTACTGCCATTATATCAAGTGGTAATATCATTATATGATGTGGTTATGTCATGATATGATGTGGTTGTCATAACATGGTGTTGTTATGTCATTACATGGTATGGTTATGTCATTACATGATATGGTTGTGTCATGATATGATGTGGTTATGTCATTACATTGTGTTGTTATGTCATATGATGTGGTTATATCATTACATGATATGGTTATGTCATGATATGATGTGGTTATGTCATTACATGATGTGGTTATGTCATGATATGATGTGGTTATATCATTACATGACATGGTTATGTCACAGTATGACATGGTTATGTCATTACATGGTGTGGTTATGTCATTACATGATGTGGTTTTATCATTCCATGATATGGTTTTGTCATGATATGATGTGGTTATGTCATTACATGAGGTGGTTATATCATGATATGATGTGGTTATATCATTACATGATATGGTTATGTCAAGTTTGATGTGGTTATGTCATTACATGAGGTGGTTATATCATGATATGATGTGGTTATATCATTACATGATATGGTTATGTCAAGTTTGATGTGGTTATGTCATTACATGGTGTTGTTATGTCATTGCATGATGTGGTTTTATCATTACATGATATGGTTACGTCATGATATGATGTGGTTTCGTCATTACATGGTGTGGTTACGTCATTACATGATATGGTTATATTATTACATGGTGTTGTTATGTCATGATATGATGTGGTTATATCATTACATGATATGGTTATGTCATAATATGGTGTGGTTTATATCATTACATGGTGTGGTTATGCAATTACATTATGTGGTTATGTCATTACATGATGTGGTAATATCTTATGATATGATTATGTCATTAAACCATGTTGTTAATTATGGATATGAATTGAATCGTATTTATATTTTGTTGACTATGACGTGTTGTACACATTTCATGTTATGTGGTCGTTTCATCATGATGGTGATGATGAAGCCGGCGTGGCTTAGTGGTATCGCGTTGGGGGGGGGGGGGGGGGGTCCGTTGCAAAGGTCAAAATTTGTATGCCCCGCATCAGGCAGATGCCGTCACCATACACGTGAAATATTCGTGGTGTGACGAAAAACAAAAATCAATCAATCAATCATCATGATAATGAGGGGCAGGCTTGGTGTAGTGCTTGAGCGCTTGGCTTTGCGGCGCAGACGATCCGGGTTTGATTCCCGGATTGCGCCACTATGTTTAAGAGGTTGGTAACCTCCTGCTTCCATGTCGCGATACAACTGAAATATTGTTAAAAGCGATGTAAAACACCAATCAACCAACCATCATGACGACGACGTGCATTCGGAAATTTTTGATTTCATCTAAAGGTCTACAGTTCAATCGGAAAACTTCGGATCTCTTTGGATACAAGGAACTACCGAAATGATCACATTGTTTACTAGAGAACTTAATTAAAAAGCTAAAATTTGTGCGAGGACACCAAATATCTTAATTACCTTAAGTCTCTTCAGTTTTATCAGGGTCTTTCAGATGTTTTTGGTATTTCCTAGTACCATAGGGCCTATGGAGATGGAGACGGAGATGGATAATGTTCTGAAAGAAATAGATTTGCATGCATTGTCAGCTCGTTTTAGAGCTGAAAAAGTGGACATCCACAACGTTCTAAGTTTGAGTGATCAAGACCTCAATCGTATTGGTGTAGCGACAATCGGGGATCGGATTAGATTAAGAGAAAGGGTTTCAGAGTGGAAGCGTGAGACATCTCATGTCGCCGCCAGTATACATGAAGTATAGCGCTCAATTTTTGAGTACACTTCGTATTGGAAGAAGAAGAAGAAAGCCATGATGGACTGGAAAACGGTAGACCTAATATTGGAGCATTAGACATGATCAGGAAACAAATAAACACATTATTTTCTCGACCAAGGAAGAGGACGAGTAACTCTAACAGTAAAACATATATAATAATTCTTCAACAAAGTGCTCGTGCAATAAAGTTGGAAATAGATGACCCAACCGAAGTGGAGGAAGGCCCTACAAATTTTATCATTGTTGACAGGTCAAACTTATTAGAAACAGCATTTGATGAAATTAAAGATCCGAGTGATATGTGGTCAACACTAGAAGTTCAGTTTTATAATGAGGTAAGTTGTATCTCATCATGTACTAAATGTATAATAATTCCAGGACCTTCCGAATTTCTGTGCTTTTTGTCATTGATTTATTAGAATTGTACAATACCATGGAGGAAAAAGCAAATCAAAAGTGGGGGAAGGTCAAAGTTAAAAGTAAGGCAGGGCTGACCAACACCATGGGGGAGTGCTTTCATCGGTCGGGCTAGTAGTTTTATTGTGCATAATTTGATTACAGACAAGCGAAAATCAAGGTAGGGCAAGTAATTTGAAAATCTTTTTGACAGCCCCTGTGAGAGGGTCCAACATACATATACATTTGAAACTACATGTGCAGTATATGTATCAGGTAATTTATGAAAATTACCTAATAAAGGCTAATTTTGGCAAAAAAGTAGTGACTTGCTCCTTTTGACCCCTGGCTCCTTTGCCTATGGCTCATCAACTTTTTCGGAGCTATATGCATTTTTGGCCGGATTGCAAAGCAGTTCGAGTCTATAGATAGGCGATGTCCGTCTGTCTGCCTGTCAACATTTTGGTTAAAGTTTGTGGCTGAAGCAAAATTTCTGCAACTAAAAGGATTATAAGAGTAATACTTTACACATTATAACTTCCTTATGACCACAGCTTTCAAATTATGCCATGACTTTTGACATAGTGACCTTGACTTTGGACTTTAACCTACTTTTATTTTAAAAACTTTTACTTTGGATATATCTTTTGAATCAATGGGAATACGGCTTTCCTACTTTACACAAGTTCTTTATAGCGAGTGCTTTCAATTGATACCATGACTCTTGACCTTGTGACCTTGACATTGTTTTGAATTTGCTTTGCAATATGGCCATAACATCTTTTGTGGTTTCTTGTTAGTTATATTGTGACATGGAAGCAGAATATAACCTACAACTTAAACGTCAGTAGCGTAAAGGGCTAAAGGCATCTTCCCAAGGCAAGGTTTGAACTTGCTATGCAATTACAAACCTTGCCTTATACACTCATAATTTCTAGGACTGATCCACATTATTCTGATTAATTCCTTCACCATTTATCGTAGGTAGACCAACCAGAGAGAATGTTACCTCGTACCTCACCCGCACTGAAAGCCAAGAGCTTAACCACTGCACCAAATCTGCCCCCAATACACAATTCGGCTTGGCCAAGATCAGGCGTCCCTTTTCATCTTTTTTTTGTTATAGAAGTGTTACTCTTTATGATTTCTTGTTTACCTAATAATTTTGTTACCATTGCAGAGAGCTTATTAAGAGCTTTTTGGTGATATGTAACATGCATAGGTTATATATGCTTACATATTTAAAAACTACACGATGAAGGTCGAAAAATCACACTTTTTTTAGCATTTTGATGTTGCAGCAAAATTTCTTACATTTTCAAATTTAGTGGTATAGTTAGACTATTTATCTTCATCTTCATCAGTATCCTGATTTTTGTTAAAGTTATGCCAAAATATGTGTACACCTACATTCGTTATAAAAATTACAAAAATTGAATAATCCAAATATACAAGGTAGCTTTTTTTTTTATAACATTTAGACTTCAAGGTTTTTTTATGTTAATTTGTAGACTGAAGTTACCCATTATGTAAATATAAAGTGTTTCCTTATGCATTGTGTACAATTGTTGAAAATGTGTCTCAGAAGTAAGCTTGTTCGTAGCCCCATATTTCAATATGGTCTATAATATGTACAAATGGGCAGAAATGATTTAGCTTTCCTTTTTATATGTAGAGTTGCCAGCAATTGAGTCAAGTAGAAAAAAAAGTCTGCTGCAGTAAAACTGAAAGAAGCTGTCCACCAAAGAATAATGTGCGTAGCCCCTGTATAGTCCGTAGCCTCTATAATAATACTTGCCAATAGAAAATCTATATTGATGACAGATTGAATATTTACAACTGATAATTACTTTTATAGAATTACAATTTAAAAAAATCACTTAAATACACCTTCATCTGATGAAAAACTCATAAATAACAAAATATCAAATCTTTGTTACCTTATTTTAATGAATATCTACTTATTAGATTCTATTCATTGAAGATATTAACAACATATTTTGCTTCTGTTTGATGATTCTTTCAATGCAGAAAAAAATTATATGCGTTGGATTATAAATCATAGATTATATAGTATGGCAAGTCAAAAGAATCTATGGGGCTACGGACTATACACGAAAATTAGCAATGTCACAGATATTAACATTCGTTTCATTTACAGTGAAGAAGTAAGAAAAAAGATTCCACAAAAGAGAAAACATTCAGATGTATACTGTATAGTAGACTGAGTAATGCATATTAACATTGCTAGGTCATTAATGTTTTGAATTAAGACTTTGTATTAAAGTTAAAATTGTTATTTTTGAATGTTTCAATACCTTTTTTGTATTAAAGTTAAAATTGTTAATTTTTAATGTTTGAATACCTTTTTTCATTTGAATGAAATATTGATTTATAGAATGTGCAAATTTAGCCGTATAGACAATATTATGGGAAACTGATTGACGTACATGAAAAACTGTATAGTCCGTAGCCCCAGGTCAAGAACTGATTTATTATATTACTTAAATGAATTAAAGTTTACTTACTGTCTTACATCCAAATGAAGTTGATAATCAATTTTGGAGATTAAATCAAATTTATTCAGATCTATATAGCATTTTTACATATGTTTTGACTTTTTTAATGAAGCAAGATATTGTTGTAAGTGCTGGTTAGAATAATTAAGAAAGTTCATTAATATTGTTGACAATATGAAAGTAATTTTTTCATTTGCATTCAAATTCAAGTAGGACTTTTCAAAATGGCAAGCTTATTAAGCAGCTACAATAGCCCTCCTAAATTGTATCAAATAAACTCACCTTTTTAAAATTGTAAATGCTGAATCTCAAAATGAAATTATAATTCACTTCAAGAACACAAATAATACTCAATTTTAAAATCAATTAATGTACTATGACTTTTAGAATTATTTAGAAATGTACATTCATGCTAACTTTCATTTCCTTTTTTTTTTAATTTTGTTATAAAATGGTCAAATAGCTCTTATTTAGTACAAATAGACACCTTTAATTATTAATTATCTTTGTTGAAAATATTCATAATTATATAGATCTACTTGGGAATTACCTAATATTTATCATGTTTCCTCTTGAAAAACATCTAATTATGTGTATAGTCTGTAGCCCAATTTTTCACTGTTGATTACAAACATGTAACTATTAAAGTGCCTATGATAATGAAACCAACTTTGGTAGTTTTAAAGTGAAATACATAATCTCTAGAAAAATAGATAGACTCTGAAGTAGTGCTCACTGGAAATGTAAAAAATACTAAAGTCAAATCATCCGTCAATTCAAAAAAATAACCTACCTACATAGAAGTGAAAACATTTTTCATAGAAATGATGTATATGCATAATGTGTTGTGTCATTATGTTCATTAGTTATTGTTTAAAAATTCTGTATTCAAATTTTATGTTTCTTGTTAAATGAAAGGTATTAAATTATAATGTAATATGTTTATGTATGTATAGTCCGTAGACCTATCCAGTTGCAAGTATATAAAGAGTTATAACTTTTTTATCACCAGACAGAAATGCAAAATTTTTTTCAGTGACTTTGCTCAAGGCATATAGCTTCACTTTTAACATATTTATAACATCATCTATACAACTTTATTTTTTGACCTATCTGCAACAAGAAGGGGACACCTTATCTTGGTCAAGCCGAATTTTGACTGTAACATGTAAATACATAATTATACAGTACATGATCATATGAGTTACAGTATTTTTATGCCCCGCCATTAATGGAATATTTTATATTCAAAGACGACTGTCAGGGGAAAAGGGGGAGGGGCATTTATGTTGTACTGACACATTTGTATTTTTTTATTTAAAAAAACCACAAAATCTGCTTGAGTTCTGTTATTGTAAATTTTCTTTCAAAATGATATGATGCATATTGATTTACTTCAGTGTATCAAATTGAAAATTATGTGTAACTGTTGCTTTGAAATTTTCATGATGTTTATAAACATTTATAAAAATGTTTATAAACATTTAAATGACAATCTACTGATACAGTAATTTAGTATTTTAGGTGGCTGTTGACTATGGTGGACCACAAAAGGAATTTTTCCGTTTAGTTCTCTCCTGTATCAAGGGAAAGTACTTTGACAATGGTCTGAGGGAGCTCTTGGCTGAAGATTACGAAATAGTAGGAAAACTATATAGTAAGTACTGGCTTTAATAAAATGGACCTCATGCCAATTAAATGGGACTCATTAGCTTGCCAAGCTATTGTTATACCTTCAGCATTGAGGTTTGTCATTAGCAGTGCCAGTAGACACATCTTTGCAATTTGAGGATACAGCTTGAATATTTCATATGTATTTCTTTAACAAGACATTTTCACATTCTAATTAAAATCAGACCTGTACTTCGCTCGTTATCTGTTTGTTCGCGGCAGAGGATCTGAATTAGTCCTTTTGAGGGTCATGTCCACATAATCTTTAGTTCAGCCAGTCAAAATCCTACTGCGTCCAGCAATGCTGGTGCATTCGCCAAGCTTCTGAAGAGGTCGAAGGAATATGATTTAAAGCAATTTTGGTGTTTGATGGTTATATAAACAAAAATGTCCACCTCCATACCCGTAACACATGCACATACTCCAAGAAAAGCATGTTGTGGAATTTGACCTACTTTTCAAAAACATTAACCTGGGCTATAATTTTTTAAGCAAGAGGGGTAGAGTCTTGAAACTTCACATATGGACACCTGTGGAAAGCCCTTTCATTTGAGACCATTACCTTTGATCTTGTGAACTTGACCTTGGAGTTTGACCTCCTCCTCTGACAATGCCCCCATCAACGAGCTACATTGTCTTTTGACAACTCTTGTTCTAGATATTGAAGCATTATTCCCCAAATCCTTGAGCGGTGTCAGTTAACATGATGTTATGTAGGTTCCATGACGTGGCCCGATTTTTGAAAATAGCAATCATTTGAAACATGCGACTTAACTGATCGGGTAACGACTTTCCATCATTTTTCGTCATGGCCAAGGTGCTATAAACTCTTAGCCCATAGCCTAATTACTTAGCCAGGGCCCAATCATTTACCAGTGTGGGAACATAGTGTTTAACAAATACATCTTTTGTTTTTAATTTAAGGTTTAAGCATTCTTCAAAATGGTAAAGTTCCACAATTTCTGGGTGAAAAGATAGAAAATAAAATTTTCTCTGCTGATCCATCCTCAGCTTCCATAATGAATCTAAGAGCTGGTTTGGATTCCCTTGGAATGTATATGATATGCTTTATCAAATAATAAAATTATTCCTGTACTTAGGGACTTTAGGTTTCCACCTTCTCAGTCTGTCTGCCACACAAGTTTTCCAGACTTTTCTCCCCTATGCTTACAGATAGCATGTTGAAACCCCATAAGTAGTTACAGATGAAGTTTGAGTTTCATTCTGGTTGACCTACTTTTGGCAGAGTTACAGAACTTAGACTTACATAATATGGGGGATATGTATTGCTTGAGCAATACTAGCAAAATGCTTGTTAATGTAGAATCTGACATCCATCTTGGTCATGCTCTACAAGGGAAATGCTTACATTATACTTTCAAATATCAAAGAATATGTATCTGCACATATTTTATGGTGTCAGTTGAATAAGCAATTTGTGCTCAGGTGAGTGATATCAGCTTACAAGGGCCTCTTGTTTTATATACACACAATTAATAGCTTAGTTAATATACAGTTGTAGTAATGCTGGACTTCCCTGCTTACCAGTAAATTATTTGACAGTAATGTTTTGTGCAAAATTGACAGTTCTTGAATGATAGATATCATATCATTAATATTTAAAATAAAAGGAAACTTTACAAAATGTATGTTCAGTTGAAAATCTTCTTTTGTCTTTCAGATTGGAATTAAAGTGCCAATGAAACGGCATCTACTACGACCTACTGCCACTAAATTAACAGTGAAATCTCTCATAAACCTCTTCCATCCTGAATATTCTGAGGAAGGTTCAAATAATAGAAGGAAGGAGAATATGGTCTATTCAGCATATACCAGATACATTAGATCAGCTGCAAGTGAGTTCCTTTAAGTATTTGTGTAAATGCTTACAATGTATACAATGTCAGTTCACCCATTATCATTAGTGCCCTACTATGGAACAACAAATGATTTCAATGTTGGATGTGTATGGTTGTCAACTTTTTAGCTCATCTGACCCGAAGGCTGAACTGAGTTATAATGTCATAGCAATTTGTTCTGCGTTTGTCATCCGTCGTCGTCGTAAACTTTTTACATTTCCGACTTCTTCTCCAAAACCGCCGTGCAGAATTTCCCCAAACCTTATTACAAGTTAGTACTCAATGTCCTCTGCCAAGTTTGTATCTTTTTCACCCAACTGGTAATCCAAGATGGCCGACATGGGCCCTAATTGATTGACTCATATTTGGACTTGTCTTTAACTGATTCACAGTTTTCTGTCAAATCTTGTAGGAAGTAAGTACTCAATGTCCTCAACCAACACTGTATCCATCGACTGGATCCATCATCCAAGATGCCCAACATTTCAAAATTTTATAGAAAGTGTTGAAAGTATGCAGATTCTTCTCCCAAAATTGAACGAACATTTGTTTGTCATAAATTTGCCAGAATTTGACGTAGAGACTTCATGTTTGGTATTCATACTCAGCTAATGAAACCCTTTCAAATAAAAACAAGGTCAATTACCTTGACTGTGACCTTTGACCTACTTTTCAAAATTTGCTTATTTGAACTTTAGTGCCACCGGGGCGTTTGTGTTTTACAAACACATTTTGTTTGTTTCCATATTTATTTATAATCATTTATTTCTTATTTTTCATTACCCAGGCAGCTATTTTGCATCAATCATATTCTTGAAAGTCAGTTGTCAGATATATATTTTTCTTATTAATGTATAATATGATTAGCACTTTTTTTGTTCATAATGTAGAATATGATTTCCACTTTTCCCATATATTTCAAAAAGTACCAAAACATTTGACCTACTAACCTAATGGGGGATATTTGTATGGTTAAGACAGTTCTAGTTTCAGTGTTACTTCTTCTTCATCAACAGATACATTGTATATGTTGAATATGTTAAATCCTTTTTATGTTAAATCCTTTTTATCAATTGCTTGAATGTCATGAAATTCTACATCAAGAATATGTTAAAATGTGCAAGTTTCATCCTTTCAAACAGATAATACACACAAATGGCAAGAATTTGTAGATTTAAATAAAGTTTTGTGATTTTTGTTATAAATTTATTGGTTAACATGCTTGAATTAAATTAAAAATGAGCAAGCACTTTTGTTTTTTCCTTTGAAACAAGAAGTGGTGTTCTTTCATTCATAAATTACACTGAGGGATGAAAGTGGTTTTTGATTCTCGCACAGGTAGTGTAATCATCAATTCCAAAATTGACATACAATCGGGGAATAGGCACTTCTGCTGCTGACATTTGTTTGCAATTGTCACTAAGAACCAGTGATAGAGGGACAAAAATAGGCCTTTCTCCATCTTCAACTTCGGGTTGATCATCATGAATTACCCCTTCTATGCCATACTGATCCAAATGATTACTGTCCAATTCAATTCCTACTGGGTTTTGGAGTTTTCCAGATATCCACAATGCTTGTGGAGGAGCTCTTGTTGTCCTCATTCTATTTCCATCCCATGCTCTTACCCATATACATGTATTAAGTTTCATGTTTATGCTTTCATTGTATGTATACTGAAGTGCAAGTAAATGGTTTGGATTCAAGCAATCAAGAATACCCAAATCTTCCATGTAAATGGAATAGATTGTAATAATAGGTAAGTACAGCTTCGAACATGTCTCGCCATAGTCTTTCTATCCGTTGGTTGTGGATACTTTTTCCTGTAATCATGCTTCCTTGTCCTTTTGAGGTCAACATAAAGTCTGCAATACTGACGTTTTCCAGTCCCTTATCAGATTTTAATCTGTTTGGAACTCCATATTTTTCAACACCAGAGAGAAAATGCTGAAGCACAGTAGAAGCTTTGTTTTGTCAGAACACTTTAAAAACATTATTCTCCTACTAAATCCATCAATGCCTCCAATAATGACAAATCTCCAACAAATGAGCTTGTGGTTTGTGTCAATATGCAAAAAATGGTTGGGCGCAACCACATTGTACACCCGTCTATGCAAACGACCTTTTTGATGTTCTTGTACTCCTCCAGAATCCAATCGGTGGATGGAATCTTTTAGTTGCCATCTCTTGACTCTAATGCCTTGGCGTTTTACCATTTCCCTTATTATACTTTCACCACAAAATGGGAAGTCCAGAATAATCTTGTTGATTGCCCTGTCGAGGTCATCATCAGTTATGTCAGAAAAAGCCATTTTACATGAGCCATATTGTGCCATTCTTCTATAAATGGTGCGTTCAGAGACTGACAGAAGCTTCGAAATATTGGAAACTTTAAATCCATTATCCAACAAGCTTTCCCGTGACGATCTTGGTATATGGTATTCTGGAGCCCAACACTAGCGTCAAGTTTTGGGGGCTTGCAACGACTATGTTTTTATGTTCTAAGTTTCATCATATCTGGAGTATTATGAATTCCCAAAATTTGAATTTCACTAGTAAGACAACTTGCCAACAATGTCGGGTGTTATGTTCTCGCTATTAAACTTACGACAGGTGTGCTGTAAGCCTAGCTTTTTTAACACTTTGGTCATTTCTGCGTCCCCAATATTTGATTCAGATGGTTAAGCACATTGTACACTACAAATTCAGCATTTTATCTACTCGAGACTAACATAATATAGCAGTACAATCTCATATGAAGGCACAATTGCCACTCGTAAAGTCGTATTGATTTACCACAAGTGATGACGAAATAATTCTATATTTGTTACTACCACCTCGTAAAATTACATAACTATATCTTGAAATGATCAAACAACCCCAGAGATCGAAGTCATAGTATAATATGATAAAATATTTACCCTATAAAATTACAATTTACATGACAACAAAACATATCCAAATTATACCATGACATAACCACATCATGTAATGACATAACCGTATCATATCATGACATTATCACATTACCTAATGGCATAACCATATCATGTAATGACATAACCACATCATGTAATGACAACACCACATCATGTAATGACTCGGTATGACATCAGAGTGATTGCTCAAAGAACCAATGTCACTAGCCTCCACCCCAGCCTAGTGATTTTCACACTGAAATTTATTTGTACTTTTGTCTTAATTAATTGATATCTGCAAAAGGATGTGTATCCTATGTGCAAAAAGAATCCAACCCGGGACCTTTTGGTCACAAGCTGAGCACCTCATCCACTGGGCCACACCAGTTAAGGGATAAGTGTACCTTGTCCTTTGCACTGAGGTGAAAAGTGTGTAACTTAACCCATTTTTGTTTTATACTAGACTTATTTGCTCTTTTATGAACAAGATATGAAAAAATATCACTTTGGATTTTTCATACACTCATATTCAAATTTATAAAAATGTACCAAATTTGTAAGATTTTGACTAAAATTCCCATTTTCAGGGATTTTGAAGAAATATCAAATCTCTGTAATCGCATAAAAGACCATCAAATGTACAACCAATTATTTCTGAAAGAAAGGTTTGATGTCAGGAGGCATGTGGGCCCCTGCATTAGCGAATTTTAGGGGCCCACACTGAAGTGTGAGAGCCCACATTGATTTGATCATAAACAGAAAGGAAAATTTTAATTCATCATAGTCAATGTCAGGTGATTTTTTTTATTCATCAAAAAAACTTTCAATGCACTTGTACTCTATTAACTAGTTAAACTTGTAACTCTAACTTTCTAAAAACACTTTCATCATTACTGGCAATAATTTCTATTTTCACTCTCAGTCTTATCATCAGGTAACTGTTCACCCTCCATCTCAACATCTATCTGATCATTACTATCTATTGCCTTGCTGTCCTCTTTACGAGCAGACTTTCTCAATCTCTCACACTGAATCAAGTTATTCTTCTTTGCTGTTTCTCTCCCTTTTTGCTTTCATTGTTAATCGGTCGATCTGTTTCTCATATGGACATTAAGTGGCCAGCCATGTGGCCATTAAATATACCTCACAATTGCCGCCACTTTCAGCCACCTTCTCTCCTATGCAATTAGTCCTGTGTGAATAAAAGGACTTCGGCATACACTAATAGCCAAAGAAGTTCAACCAACTCAATTATCTGCTCCCCAAATTTTGAATCCGCATAAACCAGCATGCGTCATTCTTTGGAATCAAAGCTTACAATTAATTTAGACTAGATACAACCTTTTAAACCTTTTACTCACAAGTGTCTGTGTGGAAATTGTAACAGGAAAAACTGATCATATCCATTTTGAATGTTCCAGGCTGTCACTCACCATGCCGGTGAGAGAAACAGAAAGCTTTGATCACCCACAGAAAACTTCAGTTGCAAATGGAAGTGGGTTAGTGTTTTATGGACAGGTTTTCAAACATAGTCTGATTAGCTCAGGTGAGTGAACTTTGTCTTTTCTTCTTTGGTTGGGGGTACAATGTAAGGTGGGTTCTGTATATGCTTTTTTTATTGATTGGTAACTGACTGTCATGTTCTTAAAAAACTTCATCATTATTAGTACCTCAGTTATATGGTGGAAGCCATTCATTGATTAATTTTTGTTTAACATCACACCACAAGTATTTCATGTTTATGGTGACGGCATCTGCCTGATGAGGGGCATACAAATTTTGACCTTTGCAATGGACCCACTTGAAGCAGTGAGGGATCTAGATCATTCCTATGCATTCTGTTTGTCTCTGTATGCCCCCTGTCTGAAGAACAAGTTTGTTACTCTCTGTGACCTACTTTCGCCTCTGGTGACACAACCTGCTGACGGATCTGGACGAAAAACAACAACACTTGTAGGGGAAAATGAGTACCTCATGCATACCAAGTTTCATCAAATTCTGTTCAGCTGTTGAACAGACGACGGACTACGATGGATCACAATAGCTCGCCTGAGCTGAAGGCTCAGGTGAGCTAAAAACCATGTTCAGAAATCTTTATTTCTATCTTATAACTGTGGTTCCGTAAATTCAACTATAGCCATTTGATCAATACATTCGCGGATCCATCAAAGTTCAGAGTCAGCATATGTCTCGCTTTGCAATTTAATGTGTGAAAAGACTAATTAATACATATTTATATATGCAAAGAAAAACAAAACATTGTTTATTCTACAAAGTTCAATGTGTATTTACAGTCACCTTATCTGGAGCTCTGCATAAATTATGGTGATTATTCTATTCTCAAAGTTAGACATCCAGGTATTTGATAACATTCATTTGTAGTCCGATAAATCTGACGAGGGGCATTTTTATCATTTGTCGTTATGCCCTACCGTCAGATTGATTTACATTGCCAGATTGTGAGATTTTATAGATTGTAAACAAAAGATATTAGGTAAGTATTACTCAATGATTCATGCATATTTTAAGTCCAAACACTAAAACTAATAGATAACTTCCTAATTTATGCCTCATCTCTCGTTTAAATGCTGCAAATCATTCAATTTCATTAGTATATTTACATTCTTATTTCTAAACTTTCTGCAGCCATTGGAAACTCATCAGCAAAACAAATCGCTCATTTATCTTCTGCAGTTTCGATGATATCGCCGGAAGATCTAATTTTAGAAAAGCACATGGCCAGTCAAAGATAACCAAGCAATTTGATTGGCTGATGAGTTTTCAAGGTTCCGGGTCGTTTCGCCATTTTCCCCGTTCGCCCTGGGGTGTTTCGCGTTGGGTAGTTTTGCCCTTAAGGTTGACCCGTTCGCCCTTGTATGTGAGTTATTTCGCCCTTCATCATAATTTTATGAGAAACATGCCTTTGTTAGTAATAAAACCCATTGATTTGGGCTGAAGATAGATAGTTTCACCCTTCTTTATATAGGTAATATATAACTCACCGATATATTACGTTCAACTATGCATTTTTAATAAATACTTAATCTTTCGCCCTTATTTTGCCGAATTCTATTTATTCGCCCTTCGATTGTTAACTTTATTAGAATAATAAACTTTTAAGCGCTAATGTGAAGTTTAATTTTATTTACCTTCGTTATGAATAAAAACTTGATTTTAAATAGCGGTTCACATGCAGGGGTATATTATATTAAAATATGCATTGTTAATGAATACTTGAATTTAATTGTTCGCCCTTCTTGTAACATTATACAAAACATGCCCTAATAATCTTTTTATTTCTATCTTTTATCTATTTCTCAGATTTACTTTACAATATTATGATATTGATGCTTATAACATAATTATTTACTTGCGCATAAAAACTGTGAAATTAATACAATTGCATGACAGCTTCTAATATAATTAAATTACAAATTGAAATTAATTTCAAAATAGCATCACTTAAATTAATTGCAAAAGTGTGCAATTTACATATATAATTGCATCAACAGCTTCTAATATAATTAGAAAGCAAATTAAGATGCATTTATAGTAATTGCTAAAAGATTATAATTCATGCGTCCTAGACCTAATTGCATTCACAGCTTCCTTAGTCAATTATAGTCAATCAGCGGCTCTTCTTTGGTCCTAGCTTGGACATTGTTCAATGATGCCCTTATATACGACTTTCGGGTCGAGAAGTCGGCATTCACATCCAGCTCCACAATGCATCCAGACCAATGTATCGAGTGTTCCAGACCAGTGACTCCCCGCCAGCATGCCATTGCTTGCGATGTTTGTCAGAAGTGGCAGCATCGTACTTGCAAAACTGGAATAACCCAGCAGCAGTACCGCCATGCAGTAAAGACAAAGACTGACATCCACTTTGTGTGCAGACCATGCGAGACAACACCAATCCCAGAATCTCCAGAATCACCTACTCAGTTTGAAGCACCCCTAGAATCACCTACTCAGTTTGAAGCACCACCAGAATCACCTACTCACTTTGAAGCACCACCAGAATCACCTACTCACTTTGAAGCACCACCAGAATTACCTACTCAGTTTGAAGCACCCCTAGAATCACCTACTCAGTTTGAAGCACCCCTAGAATCACCTACTCAGTTTGAATCACCTCCAGAATCACCTACTCAGTTTGAAGCACCACCAGAATCACCTACTCAGACTTACGACGAATTCTCACCGCCACCATCGCCACTCAATACCAGCTACGTCAATGCCTACCACCTCATGGATGTAGATCTGCCACCACCACCATCACCACCAATGCCACTCGACGACTTCGTTACCTTACCAACCACCTGGGGCGGTCTATTCGAGGAGTCGTTTGATATACCTCACCGGACAGCGACCAACGATCCGGAACCACTGGAAACGACATACGTAGCAGAAGATAACCTCCCAGACCATGCCATCCCAGATAACCCCATAGAGTATAAAGTTGCGACGGGAAGCAGAACTGATTGCAGTTAGTGTAGCAGCCGACGACCTACAGCGGGAAACGAACAGCCGATACACACGCCTCGATAACCAACTTAGAGACCTGTGGACTTCTTACCAGGATTCAGAAATGACGACGTCTGCTTTCCTTAGAAAGGTCGGACACCTCTACCGCTTTTGTTAGTGACTATCTATGCTTTTATTGTATCCAGTGTAACTATGTAGTGCTCAGTGTTGTTTCTAACATGTTTATTCTATGATATTGATTTTGATATGCAATCTGATTCGATACATGCTCATGTTTTTATAGTGCTTTTCCATAATAATAGTATATTACAAATGTATTTTTTGTGTAATTGCATCCAACTTTTCATGTGTATGTCTTTATATCATTCATAAATAAATTATTATAACCATAAACATATTTTTTCATTCTGACATATATATTTTGTGACCTATTGGTCAAATCCCGAAAGATCGTATGAGATTATGATGTTGAATTTTAAAGATACCTTTTATATTTTGTTACAATGCTGCACAAAACTGAGGTGGATATAGTAATTGTACAATTCAAATCTATCACCCGTACACAAGTACGAGAAACAAACCATTTACGCTTAAGAATATAAGTATTTTATGATAATTGTTTGTAGATAATTATACCACTGTAAAAACACAAGTAAATTAAACCCAGGGCGAAACAACCCTACAAAAAGGGCGAGCGGGGCAACCTTAAGGGCGAAACTACCCAGGGCGAACGGGAAAAAGGGCGAAATAACACGAGGGCGACCGGGAAAAAGGCCGAAACTACCCGACCCCGTTTTCAATGGCTGCTGAATGATGGAAATAAGAATTTGAATTAGTGAAATTGAGGGATTTGCGGCATTAATAATAAACGGGAATGACGCATAAATAAGGAAGTTATCAATTAGTTTTAGTGTTGGGACTTACAATATGTATGAATCGGTGAGTAGTACTTACCTAATATACCTTTTGTTTACAATCCATAAAATCTCATGATTTGGCAATGTTAAGCAGCTTGACGGTAGGGTATAACGACAAATGATAAAAATGCCCTTCGTACGATTTGTTTGACTAGTTCATTTAGAGCGTTTGGGGTAAAGCATCAGACTTTATCACAGAGTTTAACAAATGTCCCTGTGATCTGATGGTAATTCAGACCGGCAAAAAGGCAATTTTTGCCGGTCCAAATAATTTTTTGGTGGCCAGAATCTTTTTTTGCAAAAAAATTATTTCATTCATTTCATTAATTATTTAGTTATATTCAAATTCAATTTCTTTCTCTAGTCTTTTTATGATTTCACTTTCTTGTTCATGATCAAGTTCATTGTCATTTTGGTAGACTGGAGTTACCTGCTCTTGCTTGCTATCGCTGCACGAAGTAGATATTTTAAGGTCTTGACAGGCATTGCCAGTCTATCATCTTGACTGACAAAAATATCGTACCTAATCAGTATTCTCGAATTATTACTTAATGCATTAAACAAGTGACAGCAGTTTAAGAGAATTTGATTTGCTGACAAAAATAGATTTTATCCATTGGGCATTATCGACACGTTTTTGACTTGAGAAGAAAGAGACTTCCATCAATGTGAAAGTAAACAGTGCAAAAATGTGTGTCAGACTGGCAAAATGCTGATTTCTATGTATCCTTTTAAAATCCTGACCTGATGTCCGACTGGACCGGGACTTGTGTTAAACTCTGTTATCTTACAGAGCAATATGTATTCCTGTAGGAATAATGAAAATATTTCAAACTGGTAAATTTTTTATACGTTTTACACATTCTGATCGTAGTTAAATAGCAAAACTCTTCAGAATACAGAACAACTTAAAAGTTGTATTGCTGCTTACAAAATATCTCAACTTTTATCCAAAGTGTCAAAACTAAACTCTTCAGGGAATCCGGGTTGTTTTGCCCCTATTCGTGTTCGCCCCGAGTGGTTTCGCGCCGGGTGGTTTCGCCCCGTTCTTTATATTGCAAAAATGTGACTGTAGAAACATTTAAATATTACCATGCATTACCATGATTTTCTGATTGAATTTACATACTTCATGTATGTTTATCGTTGTTATATAGAGATTCAAATAATGAAAACAATGCATAAAAATTGCATATCGATGGTATTTTGGATAGTTGAACTTCAACTACTGTGTTTTTATTTCCATATATTACTGAAATATCGCTTCATTAACTTTCTTCGTATTGTAAACCAAATTATATCAGTAGAAACGTTAACGACAAATTGGCTCATTAAATTATCACAGTTAGACTGGTTTTTAAGCTTTATTCAGACAAGACTATAGTATCATAAAAATATGTACATATCACAGCATGCAAAGAAGGAAACATCAAAGTTAATCACCTATCAAAAAATTAAGCGTTGTCGTCTGTCGGACTATCGGGGCTGTCGGACTATCGGAACGTTGGACTATTGGACTATTAGGCTTGACTCGACTTCTCCGGAGGGAAAATTGCGGGTGTGAAGCGCACGCCATTCATAAAGGGTGGAGAAAAGGAGTTGGGGAAGAGATGTAAGGGAGGGGAGAGGGTGAATCCTAACCCCACACCCTTTTTGTGACGTGTCTGTCGTCTCATTGTAGGTGTAGTCCATTTTTTATGATATACAACAGAAAATGATAAGGTCACAAATCTCTTGGAGTAAAGTTGGTTTTTTTTAGTGTAAGGATCTAGCTTACAGAATAAAAATTTTTGTATTTTAATTGATATTGTGTTTGTGTTCGTCTACATAATTCAATGTAAATAGATAATATTTATCCTTTTGCTTCAGTTTTATTAGCTCGACCAGAGATCAGCAAAACTTATGGGATACCACTCGTCATCCGTCCATCCACCTATAAACAATTTGCTCATTATCGCTACTCCTCTGAGATTTGATTATGGGCTAAAAGTATTCCTTATATGATTTAGTGCATGTGTAATTTTGAACCCGAGTCCAATCCTCAGGAGTGGAAAATAGGCGTGGTCTTGAAATCTTGTTACGGTTTCTTTTCCAATATAGATGTCTATCATTGTATACTCTAAATTAGTCTAATGACTTAATTCCTTTCCATATCAAGACAATAGAGATCCAGTACAAGCCATTGTTCAATTAGCTCCGCCTGCCCGTTTAATGAAAAAAAAAAAACACAGAAAAACCGGTAGTACCGTATTTACTCGAATATAATACGCACCCCCCAAAATGACCTCGAAAATCATGAAAAAACGTCTAACTCCGTGTATAATACGCAGGGGAAAAATCCAAAACAAGATGTCAATTTCATGTTGAAACAACAAGACCGTGAGCTGAATTTGCTTTGCCGTATACCTTTTACAGTGTAATCATGTAACGTGTATTATTATCAAAAGCGGCACAGAACGACCAGCCTTTATTCATCGTGTGATATCAACGCTTTTCTCTCTTTCATTTCATTTACAATCAAACTCGCATAACGATAGCTTCGTTTTTTCTCTCTTGTTAGAATGTACATGTCTAATATACTATCAGGGACATAGATATATACGTCCCTGATACTATGTGAACTTTACGCGGAGATTGCAAATGTTTGTGAAGACAAAATATATAAAAATGAAAACCCCAGTGAATGAATGTTATCCAAACTGTCGATGCTCGTGCCGTTACGGTCAAGTAGTTTCACCTGTTGCGTAACTATTGATTAACCAATTAAGGATAAATCATTATATCACCCGTACAATCTGCTAATCAGAAACCATTGCTAAATAACACGGCACAAGTATTCTGCCACATTGTAGACTTTACTCCTTTTATCGCCTTGGGTATTTACTACGGGAAGCAGACAGTATACAGACAATAGATAAATCTCACGCCTCATGGTTTTGATTGACGGCTTTAGATACTTTAACGGACACACGGACTCCTCTAAATCCGCCACTGAAGCTTAAAAGCGTGGAAAAAAGTTCCAGATTTCTAACCCTATGTATAATACGCAGTGAGAAAATGAGGGGTTAAATTGGCGAAAAAAAGTGTGTATTATATTCGAGTAAATACGGTAAGCAGAGAATGCGGGGTTGCAACCCCTTTGATATAAAATTATGCCCAACAAAGGTCATTTTGGCTAGGTTCAGACAGAGCATTTCAAGCAGATAGCACCTCTTTTTATTCTAGATCTGTCTATGCACAGTAGGTTTACTTGATCTAATCACTATCGAGATTTAAGAGCCATTCTTTTATCAAAAAACTTTCCTATGTTTTCTTTAAACATTTCGTGCATCTGATTTTCCATAATAAAAGTAAAAGGCGATATAACAAATAGGGTCTACGGTTAAGTTGCCCCAAAGTGAAGTTGCCCTAAAGTAAAGTCGCCCTATATCGGTTAAGTCACCCCATAATGTCAAGTGAAGTCGCCCCAATGCCATGTAGAAATCGATCTGTTTATGGTAATCGCTTGAGTTATCTATTTGTTCACTTGTAATACATGTGAATTAAATTGATGATTGTGCTACTTATGTCTTATCCTTCATATAATTACAAGATTTTAAATTACTAGAGAAAAGTTATACATCAGTAATGGCAGTATAGATAGACACCAATCGCACGAGGCGACTCCAATTGATATCAATAATTATCCAATAGTAAACACACACCAAAATATTTATTCATAAAACTTTATTTTCATCAATAAAAAGATAATTAATAATTCAAACATATATTTGAATATAATGATGAATCTCTGTGGGGCAACCTCACTTGACAATATGGGGCGACTTAACCAATACAGGGCAACTTGACTTTGGGGCAACTTGACCTGACTCCAATAAATAGTTATATATAAATGGGGCGAAACCACCCAGGGCGAACATGTAACCAGGGCAAAACCACCTGGGGTAAAAATATGATTCGGGGCAAAACCACCCGTTACCCTCTTCAGGTATCTACATTACATAGACCTATACGGACAAGTGATGTCACACCGACTTCGAAAATTGAATTTTAAACATTAGAATCCAGTCAATCAGATTGACAACTTCAACACGCTTAATGGTCTGAACAGAATTCACCACTATGAACAGATTCTTTGGCTGATCCAAAGAAACTCACAGAAAATATGAATAGTCAATTATGTCTACAGTAAATGTAATTTATAAATTATACTGGAGATAATTTATTTATTTATTTTTTTTTAACAAGTATGCGGAAACAACTTATCCATAATTCATAAATGTCATTCATGTCACAATTAATATATCTTATTCACTCAAAGAAATGTATCATCTATGTTAACCTGTCGTCTTTTGTGCAACATGAAAGCACAGATGTAGATTTAGTCGGAATTTCCTCTGATTATCGCATTAGTTATTAGTTATTAATTTCAATAAAATTCCCTAGACTGCGTAGATTTAAAAGACTGTGATACTTACGTTTTGAAGATACTACTTTTTTGTTAGATACTCCGATGAATACCAATGTAATGCGTCGTATTTTGATTTACATCAACATCAGGTGATCCAGTGATCGGACTTGGTAAGCGTACGTGGTTGCGACACACCCCGGATGTAGAAAGCTAATCGTGTTCGATTTGGCTACTCGACAGTTTTTCAACTTTTAGGCTTACGGGGCCGTAGCTAGAAATATTCAATGTGCACGCAAAGAAAGCTTATCACGAGGCGCGCTCAGCTATGTGAGGGGGATTGGGATCACCCTCTCTTGCAAGAAGGGGTTCGAGGGTCTCCCCCGAGAAATTTTTGTAAAATTCAATGCAAAAGTTGTGCTTTCTGGACTAACGTTACATCTTGATAACATTGAAACTATTTTTGTCATAAGAAATGACGTTTAATATTGAATAGTAAAATTAAATTTAATGCCATACTTACGCGCGTAATAATGACGTTATGACGTCAACGTTTATCGGAGTTTAGAAGCTTGTTTATATTAGACATGTAAAGATGGATGTTACATAGATCTACTGTACTATTCTAACTATTGCTTGATAAAGGCCAGAGGCCGAAAATTTGCAGCAAAGAGTGTTTGTATTATTTCTTTTAAGAACTATGGTCAAAACGGCCCAATTCTGAATTCTTGTATTATTTTGATCACACAGTGCTATCAATGTTCCATTGGCGGAGTGGGGTTCAGGGATTGCAACCCTTCCCCTTTTGGTAAAAAAAAGTGCACACCCAAAAAGGTCATTTTCGACAATTTTTAGAGTTGCACCCACCCTTCCGAACCGAATAGTGCAAAACACTAGTCATGGGAGACTGTAATTCCCCTTTTCATAATTTTCTAGATCCGCCTTGGCTTACAAAACTGTATCTAGTTCTTGTATTTTCTATCAGCTTACCACAGGGGACTTCAAAATGATACATTATCACCAGCAAACCGGCCGCTAAGTATGTATCTAAAGAATTAATTACAAGTTGATAGTTTGATACTGACGTGATGGAGGGTAATAACTATTTCATGTTTGTAGCCGGCAAAATTCATTCAGTGATGTGCTTGATTTGAGGTATAGAGGTCATGAGTTTGAGTGCCATTGGTGTCTTTTTGATGTCTTGTTTTTCGGATGAGACAGACCCAGTGAGATACGAGGTGTAGTGTCAATGAAGACGTCGTGCGGCATGAAGTGCCTCATTCAGTCGTAGGCGTAGAAACCGGGAAGGAATGGGGAACGGGACGGGGACACCCCCCCCCCCCTATATATTTCGACATGTGATTCTTTTCATGTTGATGCATGATTTAATATAATCAAACGGTAGATGAACTCATCCAGTACCAAGAAAATTATTTCATAATCCCCCCCCCCCTTCCCTTTTGATTTGCTTCCCACGCCACTGTCGATATGTCTGTTCCATAGCCATAGTTCTAAATATCTGTTCTATGACTCGTACAGTTGTCATCACTAAATAGATGAAAGAAATCGTGATTTGGTGTGAAACAGGCAACTTTGAACAAGTTGTGTCGTAGCAACTTCGGCGAAGTGAATTGAATTGGATTCGAGTAAGCTATTCGAACTCACCGGAAGTAGAATGTAAATATGGCGGCGGTAAATTCGACGATCCGAAAGTTAGCAGGTTAATTCTTCGCGTGTTTTTAAGAATGAGTACCTCTAACAACCAGTACAAAGTGGTTTTTATAGTTGATGTCAATCAAGGTCATGATATACCACCAGATTCTCGATATTTCGAATTCTGTAAACAAAAAATAACATTATGTTCCTTCCGTCTGTTGACATATTTTTCCGAATTATCGAATCAAGGTGTTAAAAGTAAAGGAAAGACCAAACACCAAAATTTACAGTGGGGTTTTAAATTTTTTAATTCTAATTCTCTCAATATAAAAGTAGAACAACATGACTTTAGAGATTTTAAACTTCGTTTCTTTGATGAGTTTGAAAAAGAAGTAGGAAAAAGAATACTGGAAAGTAAAAATGTTGACAGTAAAGGAAATGCTGCACATAAGAAGCATCCATGTCAGTTTGTTGGATGTGCATTAAAGGAATTGTTCACAGATTTCCAGTGGGAAACTCCTGATTTGCTCTCACCAGTGAAAAGAACTTTGAGGAAAAAGAACCCTGGGACTGAAAAAAACCTAAGTCACCAGGGAAATTTGGCATTTCTGTTCACAAAGTGTCCACAAACACCTCATTCATTACGACAGTTTGCGGGAAAAGTAGTTTTAGATGAAGAAATTCTGGTTGATGCCTTGTTTGGTCAGGCAGTCCTTCAGTCTTTCAAAACGCACAATTTACAGCTATTTTGGATTGACCATTTACATTCTTATGTAAGTTATATTTATACATAATGAGAAGTGAGGGGTATATATACCTATAATGCTTGTGTAACATAACTTAATACATAAAATTTTGTGTTTTATGTAATTTCTAAATTCACATCTGTGTACTAGATGATCTTATTAATTTCTTTGCTAGTCCTTTTTAAAATTAAAGACCCTGTCTTAAATTTATTGGTCAAAAGGAGTATCTCCCGTAGTCATCCCTATTTGGTGTCATTCAAGAGATTGTTATTCATAGTATTACTTTTGTTTGCACCAAAATTATCAGTTTTGATATAAATTATATCTTAATATTTATGGGTTTGTAAGCAATTTGAATTTTGAAAGATGATTTTAAAGAAATTCAGTCTGTATTTTTGTTGATTAAAGCACAAAACATTACACTTTGACCCACAAATGACTAACAGAGATTATTCCTGTGAATTTTCGCTCAGTGAAAACTTTATCTATAATATTAAAAACTAATTTTCTTGCATAGTGTTCATGTTACATTTTTGAGTTTTTGAAAATTAACTGAGATTTTCTGGTCTACCTACATGTATTAGAGATTCATCAGTAATTTTTAAGGTACTTACCCGGTAGTAAGTGCTTAATTAATATGACTGTACAAAGTGCATATGATTGTGTAGACCAAAATTCCAAAGACCAAGGAAAAATTTGTAAATAGAAATTAGAATACTCGTATACATGTATTGCTCACAGTTCGCTTGGTCATTCACTCATTCATGTCCAAATGATAATTCTTCTATATCAGTTAGTAGACAGTAAGATTGTAAGTACAATAAAAAGCTTGTACATGCTAGTTTAAATGTCCTTAACTGCTTAAGTTGAATTCTTCTGAACGATGGTAAATTCCAATCTGAATGAAATACATGTAGGAGGCAATTTGGTGAAAAAATGTTGAAAATAACTAGCTACAAGACTTATAGTGAACTTTCTGATATGAATGCATTATAATGATAATAAGAAGAATACTCTGTCACAAATGCATCATAGCTTGGATGTAAAAATGTGAGTGACAAAAAAGAATTGTGAGTAATAAAAAGCTTCAATTTTTGTTTAAATCCTGTAAGTTATCGCAGTGGGAGGAATTCAGATCCAAGTCTTATGCTTGGGTTTTACATTTCAGACTACATTTTGTAGTGATATCGTATCCAAGATGTAATGTTTTGTTGAGATTTTACATATTATACAAAAAAGTAACAAAAGTAACAGCAGAATGATAATGATGGTGGAATTGAAGTCAGTAAAAACCCATATTTTCCCACTCTCTTTTTGATTTGTCCCTTTCCAAACATGATTGCAGTGTAGTTGTTTATGTATGTACTAGAGCATCTCTCATTAGTAAATGTTTGATTCTTGTTTTACCGTTACGTCACACCAACATTATTGTACTTCCACATTGACATTGTATGATGAAAACATCTGCCAGGTGCCATTTCACAGTAGTGTATACCTTTGCAAAATACCCACCTGAAACAGAAGAAATTTTTATGTGCCATGTCTATCCTGACACAGGACCTTGGTTTTACTGTCTCATCCAGAACACAAGCCACTAACAAGCCTTTACATATAGGTGTGACGGGCTCTTTGATACTGGCATAGCAATTAGTATACATGTGTATTCTCATACATGTTTGCCAGACTGATCTCTTTCAGCAGGTGGAAGAAAGATTGAAATTTAACAGATCAATAGAAAATAAATGCGAAAAGTAAATTGATTTCTTTAGCGTGACATGCGAAAATATATCAGGCACTCAATATTGTCCACTATTTTACTATAATGTAGAATACTAGAAGCATGAAACTATATTCTATCAATTGACTGATAGAACTGATCACCAAAAGATTAACATTGCATATCACACTTATTACCAATTTTTCATTGATTTATCATAAATAAAAAGCCTGTTAAACATTTTTTTTCAACTTAAGATACCACAATGAAACTGTGATGGGCAGGATTAAAATGAATCTTGTGATCCCTTAATTTTATACTACATGTACATCATGTATTTAGATGGACAATGTACAAAATATGTACATATAATTGTAAAAATAAACAGTTGACTACTACATTGTACTAAACTCAACTTTTGATAACTAGAACTTGATCTTGAAGAGTCTATCTTATGTACAAAAGTTGAATCATATTAATTTATGTAGCTTGAGTACATGTAAGTAGAAATCAACTTAACTGAGACTGAGTTATAAAGAAAATCAGAACTTTAAAAATCAGTTCAGTTAAAGAGAAATTTGAGTTGTTTGTAAAGCACTCAGCTACAGGAAAACTGAAGACACTTTATCAGTTTACAAGCTCTTTTTTTCAGCCTATTGTTGTAGGAAATAAATCACAAAGTGGTTAAGAGTTAATAATAATGTTCTGACTCAGAGAAATGCCAGGTACACCTTGGTGGTTACTGGTACATACATACAGTACAAAGGAGAGCTGTATGTCTTATTTGACACAAAGCATTGATAAGTACAGAATTTCATGAAAAGGTAAATAGTGAACAGGAAATTTTCTATCTCTACCTGCAATACCAGATAGTTTTTCTAATTTGAGCAAGGTCCTTGCACCACTTAGGAAAGACAGAGTGTATACTTTTTGGACCGGAGAGAAAGCTTAAAGCTATAAACCTTTTTTTCAGTCAAGTGTCATGATTTCACAATCCATTCAACTGACAAGGTCAAATATCTAGGTGTCACTATCGATAAGTTTATTAGATGTGACCTCATTGTCGACAACATTATAACCAAGGTCAACAGTAGATTAAAATTTTTATATAGAAATAGAGATTGGCTTAATACAAGGTCCAGGTTAACATTATCATCTGAGCTTATACAATGTTATTTCGATTATTGCTGCACATGCTGGTACTCAAGTCTCTCAAAATCTTTGAAGAAGAAGGGCTTCTAATCTTAATTATTTTGTACCTAGAATAGGATCTAAAGGAAATTTGAATTATTATAATGCTATTTTAGATTGGAACCAATTACCGCTAGAAATTAAACTAACCAGAAATAAGACGAGTTTTAAAGAATCTGTAAAATCATATCTCATAACTAATGCTAAACAAAGAGAAGAAAATGAATTTTACTTGTATTAAATTGTAATTATAAATTATAAATTATTGTTTTAATAAATACCAGTAATTGGGTTTTTTTATTATTTAATTTTAGATTGTTCAGGCAATGATTTTTAGCTCACCTGAGCCAAAGGCTCAAGTGAGCTATTGTGATCAATCACCGTCCGTCGTCCGTCCGTCCGTCGTCTGTCGTCCGTCGTCTGTCGTCCGTCGTTAACTTTTTACATTTTCGACTTCTTCTCCAGAACCACTGAACAGAATTTGATGAAACTTGATAAGCATGTAGTACTCATGGTCCCCTACAAGTGTTGTTGTTTTTCGTCCGGATTCATCAACAGGTGGCGCCACCACAGGCAAAAGTAGGTCAAAGAGGGTACCCTCCTTTGACAAACTTCTTCTTCAGACCGGGGGCATACAGAGACAAACCAAATGCATAGGAATGATCTAGAGGGATGTGTGAAGAAGTGTTGTTATTTTTGGTTCCGTTCCGAAATCAAATTTTTGACGTTTTGTTGACGTTTTTTTGTACTTGGTAGTTTTAATGCAGAAAAGAGGTATTTTTTTCTGTTAGTAAACATTGATGCATTAATTTGGTTTAATTTGATCATTTTGATGGTAAGAAATACTACTGCGAAGAAAATTTTTCAATATTTTATGTTTTGGATTTTTTATGAATTTTTTAAGACTTTCAAGAAAAAAGGGGGTGGGATAATTGGTGTAAACATTTCACATTTTGAACTTTTTCTTCGGAACCACTTGCTGGAATTCAATGAAACTTGGCATGCATCAAATACTCAAGGTCCCCGACAAATGTGGTCATCTTTGTCAGGATCCATGAACAGGTGGCACCACCACAGACAAAAGTAGGTCACAGAGGGTACCCTCCTTTGACAAACTTCTTATTCAGATCGGGTGCATACAGCGACAAACCGACTGCATAGGAATGATTTAGAGGCATATGGGAAGAAGTGTTGATATTTTTGGTTCCATTCCGAAATCAAATTTTTGACGTTTTTTTCATTTTTATTTTGGACTTTGTTATTTTAATGCATTAAAGAGTTATTATTTTCTTTTAGTAAACATTGATGCATTCATTTGGTTTCATTTAATCATTTCTATGGTAAGGAATGCTGGTGCGAAGGAATTTTTTCAATATCTCGATTTTTGAATTTTTTATGAATTTTTTAAGACTTCCAAGAAAAGGGGGGGGGGGGACAATTTTTCATATCTTCAACTTGATCTACAGAACAACTTGAAGGATTGTGATAAAACTGGGTAGGATGCAAGTACTCATAGTCCTTTTCAAAGGTTTTGTTTTTTGTGCGGATCATCCAAATTGGTTAACAGATAATGCCACCATGTCTAAAAGTAGGTCTCACAATGGTACATATACCACTTGGTAATTGAAATATGGAGAGTAGCGGTTCAAATCCAGCTGTGGTCAAAAATTTTTTTTTTTTTTTTTTTACACATCTAAATAAGTTTTTAGATGTTTCTCAACACTCAACATATGAAATTAGGAATTTTACGTTTAAGACTTCCAAAAAAAAAAGGGGGGGGGGGGGAGGGGTGTTTTGGCCATTTTTCACATTTTCAACTTTTTCTACAAAACTGTTCGAAGGATTTTAATAAATCTTGGTAGAAGTAAGTCACTTATGATCCTCTTCAAATTCTGTTGTTTTCGTCCAGACCTCTTTACAGGTGGCGCCACAATAGTCAAGAGTAGGTCACAAAAGAGTTCCCTCGTTTAATAATATTCTTTTTCATACGGGCTGTATACAGAGACAAACAGAATGCATAGAAATTACCTAGAGGGATGAGTGAAGATGTATTGTCATTTTGGTTACCTTCCAAAATCAAATTTTAGAATTTTTTTCGACATTTCTTTGGACTTGGTGATTCAATGCAGAAAAAAGTGTCATATTTCCTAGTTAATTGATAATGATGATTTCTTATGGACTATTGTGATCATAATTATGGTAAGGATTGTTACTTTGAAAGAATTTTGTCAATATCTCAATTTTTGGATTTTCTATGAATTTTTTAAGACTTCCAAATGAGGGTGTATAGGAACGATTCAATCACATTTTTCACTTCTGCTGTTATACCACATGAAAGATTTTAATGAAACATGGAATACATGAAGTACTAAAAGTCCTCTATCAATTTGGTAAATTTCATCCAAATTGGTTAACAGATAATGCCACCATGTCTAAAAAGCAGTTCTCACAATAGTACATATACCACTTGGTAATTGAAATATGGAGAGTAGCGGTTCAAATCCAGCTGTGGTCAAAATTTTTTTTTTCATTTCTTTACACATCTAAATAAGTTTTTAGATGTTTCTCAACACTCAACATATAAAATTAGGCAATTTTAAATTAGATCTGGACAATATTTGAAACAATTGTTGTTCATGACCCAGACTTGAAATCAGTCAACAAAAGGCCCCACCTAAAGAAAATGACTAACTTGTTGCCCTGAATGACTTCTTGCAGAGACAAAGGAAATGCTTAATATCAAAATCACCTGAATGGATGTGCAAAAAAGTGTTGTTTTTTATTCTAGCCTGAAATAAAATTTGACATATTTTCCACATCTGTGTTGACTTAGTCACATTAATGCAAAAATAAATGAATTCTTCCTTCATGCATGACTGATAATCTAGGTACTCAGGTGAGCGATATAGGCCCACTTGGGCCTCTTGTTAGTAACCATTTTAACTTCCAATCAGAAAATGCAACATGAGTTCAATATGATAAATTTTTGTTAAATCAAATACCATAATTTCTATTATTTTATATTATTATATCAAATTCGATCAATTAATAGGGACCCCATTGGAAGTAAGCCATGTATTTAGGCTTTTATGGGTTATCCCAGGCAATATGTATTAGTACCATCTGTGATATTTTTGTCATATAATCTGTGATATCTTTAAAATGTGATAATTCATTGTATAATCTGTGATTAATATCTATTTTAAAAAGTCTTGGATTTTTTAAAATCATATCAGAACTGTGATTTACCATCATCTTTTCATGCATAAATTGTCAATATAACAACTGTGATATATTTGTTATTTAATATTAATTACTCTTTTTATCTTCAAGTCACATGGATATTGTATTGCCTGAATAAATAATAAATAAATAAAACCTGTGCTTATACAATATTATTCATTATGATATTGATACCTAACTACATGTAGGAGTAGGAAAGAGAACATTACATGAATCATATCATGTTTTACCTAATCTTTTTCTTTTTTTAAGGATACACTTGATATAAAAAGTCTGAACATAGTTGATGAAGCTCTGAAAAAGGCGAATGGTCGATTGCTTCCACTCAGTGCCATCTCTCAAGTGTCCCAACCTTTTTCATCAAATTTAGTTATTCGAGAATCTTTGAAACTGGAAATTGGAGATGACGTCTCAGAGGAATATAACAAGAAAAAAATACCAGAGAAGGTTCTGAATTCAATTGTTCCCTTCTCGTCTGTGATAGAGTGGTATACGCATAGTGCTAAGGCAGATAGCGTAGGGCATGACAAGGCCTGTCGTGTGATTGTGTATCTTCCAACGATCTCACAAGGTATAACATTGATACGACATGTATTACAATCGTTTGCTTAAAGATAATAAATCAAATAAATTAATACTTAAAGATCAGCATGAAAATGAAGGTCAGAGAAGAAGAATTACTGTGTCGAATATACTTGTAGTTTATAATTTATAGGGAGCTTTTCTAGCTTCTTCTGTAGCATACTAGTCTCAGGACTAAGAGGTTCTTGTCTGATTCTGTCAATGTATATGACTAAAGTGAAATAGTCTTAAGCCGGTGTGGCCTAGTGGATAAGGTGCTCGGCTTGTGATCGAGAGGTCCGGGGTCGATTCCAGCCCTTTGCCCAATGGTGTTCTGTCTTTCGAATGAGACAGTAAAAACCGAGGTCCCGTGTCACGGTAGGCATAATCATGTAGTGACGTAAAACAATAATCAGTCAATTAATCAAATGAAATAGTCTTAGTTTGGTGTAGGGCAGTAAACAATGAAAGTGATCTTTAATGGTAATGAGTATAATTATAGTCAATCTGATTAAAACCATATCTTTATTCCGTTTTTCTATTTGTCCCATTGTGGATAAAGATCTGGCGAAACTCCGTAGGGGTCATGTTCTGGTGAACTCTGAGTTTCAGCCAATCAGTGGATCGGCTACAAATTTTAAGGAATGAAATTAACATCCACAGCGTGCATGACCCACAAGGTAGTTTTTGAATAGTGTTTGTTACATATTGTGTCACTATCATGTGCCTAGCCAAGTCATCGATCGGCTATGGGAAATAACGATTTTGGTGACTGGAATGTCATCAGAGTTCACCAGAACATGACCCCTTACAGCGTTTAACCAGATCTTAATTGTTGTATTATCTTTTCAGAGGAGGAATCTTTGATTCTACATGCAGTTAAAGTATGTCAGACTCAGAGGTCAGTTTATTCTCATTTGTTGTATGTACATTTACAAACAGGTTCATATATGTTTTAAGTTTAAAAATGGTATGTATTGTTACTACATGTATTACATTTAGGAAAGACATTGATATTTAACTGTTTTTAAATTAATCTAAGTTCTTCAAACTGATTTGAACTTGTTACAGCCTTTAGTTTTTATGTAGTAGATACATGATTTTTCTAGATCAGTTGCACTTTATTGAGGGAGTGTGCCAAAAAAAACTGCACTGGTATGCATTGTAACCATTTGCTTCCGTCAATTTTGTCTTTGATTCATGGGCAGGGCAATTGGGAGGAATCCGGTGTTGCCTAGTGGATGAGGTGCTCAGCTCATGGTTGAGAGGTCTCGGGTTCGACTCCCGCCCTGGGCACACCGGTGTTCTGTTTTTCGGATGAGGTCATGTGTCATGGTAGGCATGACACATAAAAGATCTCTTACTGCTTCGGGTGGGTCCGTTGCAAAAGTCTAAATTTCTATGCAATGCATCAGGCAGATGCCAACATCATATACGTGAAATAATCGTGAAGTGATGTAAAACAATAATCAATCAATTAAAGCAATTGAGAGATTCACCAGCAGACTTGTCTTTCTATAAGGACTATGATTATTTCCAAACTAAACGTGGGCCATTACTGAAGAGGTTAAAAATATTTTTGTGGTGTGACTTATTAAACAAAAACAACCTGAAGAATGCTTGTTAAAAATCATCTTCATGAACTTCTAAGAATTTTGACAAAAGGCAGTTCATGATTTCTCAAAAACATAATATACTTTTCAGTCCTGACCAAGACACAGCTGCTCAGAAGAGACCAGACATAGACCTGAACACTTGTTTGGGATATGATGCAGTATATGATGGATATCAATATTCAGAGGAAAAGTTATCAGATGATGCAGAGTTTAGGTTTGGTTTTCAAAATTATTCATGTTTTATTGCAGTGATTTTATAAATTGCTTAAGGAATGAAGTATATTTGTTTTCATATTGAAGATAAATTTGTAGAATTATTTTACATCTATGTATTACTTAATGAGCTACTATATCAAAATATATGAGGGCTTTGAGGACTTTGACTCTGTCTTTGAATTTACAAACATTGACTTAATCTTAAGTCTCTATAGAATTAAAAACAAAGATTTTCTAATGAACTTACTTAAGTTCTGTGCTTTATTTTATTTTCTTTGAATGTTTGATCTGTCCCAAGTATGGGAAAAATGTGTAGATTTGAATATAGATAGTATACATGTAACTTATATGAGGACTAGTAATGAACATACAGTTAACAAAATGAAATCTCCAATAAATTCTCTGCCAGTGATGGTTGAATGAATGTGAAGATTTATACTAATAAATGAAGTAATTATATATGTATACTAAATCCAAGTATATCCAGGTTCAGTGAATAAGGTTCATTATCAAATTTAATGTGAGGATTTTAAAACATTTGATCTGAATATTTGTTTACATGACTGATATTATAAAGTCTTGTGATGCATTACAGGAAAGATATGACAAATGTATATGTAAGAATGAAATTCAGTTGTTATTATTATTTTGTAGAGTTTATGGCATGCTGTCGAGTGAGGTAGGGAAAAAGTCAACGTGTGAAGTTCATAACACTTATATATGCTCTTCAGTCCCATGTAGTGGAGAAGTGAATGATGTCTTTGAGAAGCTTGTCTTGCAATTATCCACCGAAAAGAAATCTCTGGTAAGATATTGACATCAGCAATGTATGTTACAAAATCAAAATAATTAATGTTTCCTTTCTTTTTTTAGCAGACATGATTTTCTTCCATTTTAAAGCGGAATTCTGCATTTTTTACAGTCCAGTTCTGATTTTTAGTTTTTAGTTCCACTCTTAATTCCTGGTCGTTTTTACCAATATTGTTCCGTTTTTATGATTGCCGAATGTGCTACGTAAGGCTTGTTTCGATTGGTTGAAGTTGAGGCTCTTGTCTAATGACTGAGTGCCTTTAATACGATTATTTAGAGAAGCAAAAGTGAACAATGAACATTGCACAATCAACAGATAAGATACCGACAAAAAGGAACATTAAAGAAATATTTACAAAAGCTCTGAAAATGTCAAACTTTCACATTCTAAGTCTATAGCCAAGTCAAAAAAAATATTGAGCAAGAAAGGACTTGTAAGAGTAGAAAATGCACTATTTCCCGTTTCAATTATGCTATGACCCCTATGTGACTTTATAGTGATTTAATCATTCCTGTAACTTAATAAAATCAAATCTTATGTACATGTATATGCTCATTTATATATTCAATATACTGGAAATCAGAATAGCTACTGTAAGAGATCAGGGAGAACTGCATAGAACTTAACAAATTCATCAAATAATAATATAATACAGAAATGTGTTTGGCGTTGAAAAATAACTGAGCATGAGATAATGTATCAAAGCAGAGGAAATAACTCTAAACTGTGAATCATTTTAATTTTCAGGTTTTAAGTCGGAGGTTTTCTCCTGTTCTGTACATATTACAACCTTTGAGTAGCACATCTGCCACTATTTCATCTCTCTCATGGAACCAAACAATAAACACTGAGAAAAAGCTCTTATCTGTCAGTGATGAAGGGTTTACTTCCAATGAAGGAAAGAGCGACACCATGGAAAAAATTGACAAAGACTGGTCAACAATGGTCAGTCGACTTTGTGCAGAAAGAATGTCCAGTGCAACAGAGAAGATAAAGTCACCTACCGGTTAATAAGTATTATCTAATTAAATTGAAAAAGTTAATGCATCAGTACAGAGGTTCAAACTTGTAAGACATGTATATGCATATGTCCTTTAAATTGCATGTATATCAAGAAACTTACAATACACACATTTCTTCATGTGAAGTTCTTTTTTAGCTCACCTGAGCCAAAAGCTCAGGTGAGCTATTGTGATCAATCACCGTCCGTCGTCCGTCCGTCGTTAGCTTTTCTACATTTTCCACTTCTTCTCCAGAACTGCTTCACAGAATTTCACCAAACTTCATAGGAAGTAAGTACTCAAGGTCCTCTACCAAGTTTGTGTTTTTCATGCAGATCCATAATCCAAGATGGCCACCATTGGCTCTGATTGGTTGACACATTTTCGACTTCTTCTCAAGAAGCCCTGCACAGGAAATTCACCAAACGTCATAGGAAGTAACTACTTGAGGTCCTCTACAAAGTTTGTGTTTTTCATGTCGATCCGTAATCTTAAGATGGCCACCATTGGCTCTGATTGGTTGACACATTTTCGACTTCTTCTCCAGAAGTGCTGCACAGAATTTCACCAAACCTCATAGGAAGTAAGTACTGAAGGTCCTCTACAAAGTTTGTGTTTTTGATGCCGATCCGTAATCCAAGATGGCCACCATTGGCTCTGATCGGTTGATGCATTTTCGACTTCTGATCCAGTAGCGCTGCACAGAATTTCACCAAACCTCATAGGAAGTAAGAACTCAAGGTCCTCTACCAAGTTTTTGTTCCTCGTGCCTATCCTTAATCCAAGATGGCCACCATTGGCTCTGATTGGTTGACACATTTTCGACTTCTCCTCAAAAAACCGCTGCACAGAATTTCACCAAAACTCATAGGAAGTGAGTACTCAAGGTCCTCTACCAAGTTTGTGTTTTTTGTGCTGATCCGTTATCCAAGATGGCTGCCATTGGCTCTGATCGGTTGACGCATTTTCGACTTCTTCTCCAGAAGTGCTGCACAGAATTTCACTAAACCTCATAGGAAGTAAGTACTCGAGGTCCTCTACCAAGTTTGTGTTTTTCGTGCAGATCCATAATCCAAGATGGCCGCCATTAGCTCTGATTTGTTGACACATTTTCGACTTCTTCTCAAAAAGCCCTGCACAGAAATTCACCAAACCTCATAGGAAGTAACTACTTGAGATCCTCTACAAATTTATATTTTCATGTCGATCCGTAATCCAAGATGGCCGCCATTAGCTCTGATTGGTTGACACATTTTCGACTTCTTCTCCAGAAGTGCTGCACAGAATTTCACTAAACCTCATAGGAAGTAAGTACTCGAGGTCCTCTACCAAGTTTGTGTTTTTCGTGCAGATCCATAATCCAAGATGGCCGCCATTAGCTCTGATTTGTTGACACATTTTCGACATCTTCCCAAAAAGCCCTGCACAGAAATTCACCAAACCTCATAGGAAATAACTACTTGAGATCCTCTACAAATTTATATTTTTCATGTCGATCCGTAATCCAAGATGGCCGCCATTAGCTCTGATTGGTTGACACATTTTCGACTTCTTCTCCAGAAGTGCTGCACAGAATTTCACTAAACCTCATAGGAACTAAGTACTCGAGGTCCTCTACCAAGTTTGTGTTTTTCGTGCCAATCCGTAATCCAAGATCGCCACCATTGGCTCTGATCGGTTGACACATTTTCGACTTATCCTCCAGAAGTGCTGCACAGAATTTCACCAAACCTCATAGAAAGGAAGTACTCAAGGTCCTCTACCAAGTTTGTGTTTTTCGTGCCGATCCGTAATCCAAGATGGCCGCCATTGACTCTGATTGATTGACACATTTTCAACTTATTCTCCAGAACCGCTGCACAAAAGTTCACCAAACCTCATAGGAAATAAGTACTCGAGGTCCTCTACCAAGTGTGTGTTCTTTGTGCCGATCTGTAATCCAAGATGGCCGCCATTGGCTCTGATCGGTTGACTTATTTTGGACTTCTTCAAAACGACTGCACAAAATATCACCAAACCTTATAAAAAGTCTTGTAGAAAAAAAGCAAAATTTTCTACTGAAATGAGCTGTCATTTTATTGTATATAAGCAATTTGTGCTCAGGTGAGCGATATAGGCCCATTTGGGCCTCTGGTTTATGGAAATGTTTAATGTTAAATTATATTTAAAGGGATTGAAATGCTATAATGGCATGTTGTTGAATCAGAATCAGTTACTGAAAATGAATGATACATCAAGGGAAAAAATTATGAACACCAGTAACGGTTCTATATGTGTATTACAACAGCAATATATTTAAATTCAATACATGTAGAAACATGATAAATGGGAACTGTGTGTAGGCTGCTGTTGCTGAGAGGTTCTGGCTGAAGTCCTACTAGCAACTTTTTGTTGTTCTGTCTTATGGATTAGGTAGTTAAAAACCTAGGTTTCGTGTCTTGGCAAGTAAAAGATCAATCACTGCTTCAAACATCTAAATTTCTGTGCAGTATAACAGCTGAATGCTTTTATAATATAAGTGAAATGACCTTTGTATAACACAAAATAATATATGGTGGTTTCATCTGCTTATTTTTGTTTCTTTGACACTGGCATACCCAGTATGGGTAAAATAATCGTGATGAACTATAAAGCAGTCATTATTTAATTTTCTACTAATGAGCAGATTTGGAAACTGAAAAAAGGTCTTATGAATAAATGAGGTATATGGTTATGATTTTTAATAATTTAGTTATCTGATGAAAAATTTAAAATCTGTCATACCTGATAGCAAGTTCACTGAAGTGTGAATAATCAGTCAAATGTTCTTGTTTTGAATATGTGTCTGTTCCTCTGCTCACTACTGAATTAAAAAATAAATTAAGGGTGAGCTTTATGACACTTTATTAAACAATCAGTTGTGTATATTTTCTACAATTCATTAAATTTGATTTATCAGTTGGCACCTTTTGGCCTTAATTGAGTGGAAATCCAACTTTAATATTAATGTTTTGTACTATTGAAAAAAAGGCACTTAAACATGAATATAATTTCAACAGAAATTTTTTCTTCACAAAATGAGACTATGCAAAAATGCCTCAGGGAGTTGACTGTATATTTCTGCTTTTCTTTAAGTTCTCTTTATATCTGTACATTTCAGGTAAAAAAGCAGTTGTCAAAAGTTTCAATGTGCAGATAACAGAGAAGCATTTTCTACCAGGGTCAAGGAAGATGCTAGTTAGCTTAATAGACAAGCTCAGTGAAAGGTCGGAAAATCATGAAGCATTTTGATGAATTGGAAATCAAGAGTTTAATCATTGAATCAGAATATTTTCTGTGCCTCTAAAGTTTTGAGTTATGTGTGAATGTAAATGGATATAGAACTTTTTTGTTAATTTGTAGATGTGACATTTACTTAGAAATGTAGTTATAGAAGTAACTGTACACTTTTTGTTTAAATCAAGAAATGAATTTGATTATGGATTGCTTTCTATTTTTAATGGCTTGATAATAATTATAATAATGTTTAAAATGTAATGGCTTTATAATAATTGTGATATTCTTTGATACAGGGCTTCCCAACTAGAGTTCCTTTCATCAGAAGAAGTATCTTTCCTTAAAGACTTGCAAAAGAGTTATAGACGAGAAAATCAGCCAATTAAACCGCTTGTGAGCACTCCAGTTGTTAAAAATACTAAATCAGGTATATCTGAAATCTTTTTACAGTAAAGGTTCAATGACTGCCACTTATTTGAATATTGCGTCATAGAATAATTGGTTTCTAGTCGTTTCGTCCGCAGGATCAGTCGTCCCCAGATGATCCGTCCCCAGATCATTCGTCCACTAGTTGTTTCGTCCACTATACCCTAGTTTATTCGTACACAATGTAATTATATAATTAGATCTATTAAATTGATTACTTATACCTTTAGCTCTAATTGCCTTAAGTGTTAGTAATAGATTTAGAAATTCTTATGACAAAGATAAATTTGAAATACGATATTAATGATATATAATAGACTAATAGTTTTAAAAAGCATAATATTTTCAAACTAATTCGTCGATAACTGCATAATGCATATTAGTATGAAAATAAGTATTAAATAGATGATTGCTAAATAGGTCATGTGATGATAGTTGATGATCATTAGGGACAAGCGCATATAATCGAAATGAAGAATGTTGATGATGATTACTTAATAGGTAATGGGAAGATAGGTGATGATAATTTATTGTATTTAAGGATGTGATAATTATACGAAATTTGTACATCAAGGTGAATACCTTATACTGAAAGATAAAATCAAAGTGATGTTGTTTGTTACACAAGCCTTGTCAAAATGATAAAAAGGCATTGCTGTCACTGCTCATCATCACATTCGCTATGTCTTCTCGATTTGTACTGTGTCTTTAGGTTATCCGACCTAGGCAACAGGCTCTGGAATGCGACTATTGTCTCCAATGGCAACACAGACTATGTAGCACCGACATTACACTCCAAAAGTACCGTGCCATGCACAGAGGTGAACTGACCATCTCTTTCCAATGTACCACCTGTTCTTCTACCTGCCCTGTTCCGGAGAGACCAGATAATGTTGACGACATTGAGACCATAGTTCATCCCATTACTCAACGGAGACCACTACCAACCCTGAAGTCATCAACGCCAAGACTGCCATCTTCTCCATCACTACCCCCATCACCAGCCCTTGAAATGTCTTTCTACGACTGCGGCGATGACTTCCCTCTACCACCACCATCTGTGCTTGACTTGCGACTTCAGACTTGCCACTACCCACACAACCCATTACGCCACTACCAAGGACGCCTTCGCCACCACTAAGATTGCCTTCACCACCACCAAGGATGCCTTCACCACCACCAAGGATGCCTTCGCCACCACCAATGACGCCTTCGCCACCACTACCAAGGACTATTCAGGATACCATTGTCAATGATTCCTTCGACGTCTCTGCAGAGACAGACTATGTGCCAGTTATCATCGAGGGTGATCTACAGGATACCCTACTGGAAGATACTGCTATCACCTACCAAATCGTTGAGAATGGTACCAAACGACCATGTACCAAACTCGTAAGCAGCGATAGTCAAGTTTTATTTGTCAAAGTACATTTTTACGAACCCTTTTTGCTAAATATTAATTTGATGTGCTATTAACTCACTGTGGACAGTATATATTAATGACATGATTGGTTGTTTGAACGGTAATTATCACCTGTTTATATGATTACTATGTTATTCATTGTGGACGATTCATCTAGGGACGGATCATCTGGGGACGATCTTAACAGTGGACGAAGAAGCCAGTGGACGAAGTATTTTGTGGACGAAACGTCCTGTTACCAGAATAATTTATATATTGGAAAAAGATGCAGAGGCACAAAACCATTTACCTCTAAATGTATTTAAGACCTGTGTCTTATTGTAAAGCCATTTAAAATTAATTCTATGTTTCTCAGATAATTGGGTCCCCCCAAAAAATTGGCAAGATAGGAAGGGTATTTATTTTTTGTATTTTTCCCCAAACAGTACCATTGGAGAACCAAAAGGGGGGGGGGGGGGTAGTTGCAATCCCCTCTTTTACCAAAAAAGGTCATTTTCGACCATTTTTATACGCCTGTCATTAGACGGGACGCATTATGTTATGGCACTGTCTGTCCGTCTGTCCGTCCGGGGTCATGTTTTCAGAACTTTTTTTTGCCGTCTTGCAAGATATTGAGTTGAAATTTGGTATATAGCTTTATTTTAAGAGGCGTCAGTACCAGTTCGAGTTTTGTTACGATTGACTTACTTTTGACAGATTTATGGCCCTTGGACTTATAAATTTCAAGATTTTTTCAGAAATTCATTAAAAATCTATTTTTCGTCAAAAAATTATGAAATTTCTCATGAAACAAGTAAAATGTACCAACTATCACATATGTTATGGGTTTTAATATCTTTTTCTTCATTTTTGAGAAATTTATGATTTTACGAGTGGGGGTGATCATATGTCCTAGATCATGTTTTCCCGACTTTTTTTGCCTTCTTTCAAGATATTGAGTTGAAATTTGGTATATAGCTTTATTTTAAGCGGCGTCAGTACCAGTTCGAGTTTTGTTACGATTGACCTACTTTTGACAGATTTATGGCCTTTGGACTTATAAATTTCAAGATTTTTTCAGAAATTCATTAAAAATCTATTTTTTGTCAAAAAATTATGAAATTTCTCATGAAACAAGTAAAATGTACCAACTATCACATATGTTATTGGTTTTAATATCCTTTTCATCATTTTTGAGAAATTTATAATTTTAGGAGTGGGGGTGACCATATGTCCTAGATCATATTTTCCGGACATTTTTTTTTGGTCGTCTTTCAAGATCTTGAATTGAAATTTGGTATATAGCTTTATATCAAGCGGCATCAGTACCAGTTCGAGTTTTATTTTGATTGATCACTTTTGACAGATTTATGGCCCTTGGACTTACAAATTTCAGGATTTTGTTTTGAAAATTCATTGAAAATCTAATTTTTGTAAAAACATTATGAAATTTATCATGAAACAAGTAAAATGTATCAACTTCCACATTTTTACAGGTATAGATATCTTTTTCTTCATTTTTGAGAATTTTATAATTTAAGGAGGGGGGGTGTTAGTGGGGGGGGGGGGGGGCCTTGTACTAGAAATTTCAAGGTTTTTTTTGCAGGTGAAGTTCCAAGATGGGTTGGATAGGACCATTTCTACAGGAGTTATTGCCCTTGGACTTATTCCTATGATAAAATGCTATGAAACCCAATTAACTTCAGTAAACGTCAGATGTTTTTCATGAAAATCATGCCAAATGCGAATTGATCCTGTCCGAATTAAGCGACGGGCGTATTATGCCACGCTACGCGTTGCTCTTGTTAGGGCTGCAACTCCCCCTTTCAAGAATTTCTATATCTGCCTTTGAGTACTATTTAAAAGAAAGTTCAGCTGAATTGAATGAAATCTTCCTCTCGGCAAAGCAAATTTTGATACCCAGGTCGTATTTTTTTTTCAATGCATGACTGTTTCTTCCTTAAAGTTAACTTAAATACTTAGATGAAAGCTGTCTTTCTCCTCCTGACCATTTGTATTCTTTCAAGTAAGGTCTTAAAGACGTTTTTTGGTTTAAGCATTACATTAAGTGCTTTATTAACACTGACAAAGTACCTTCTCTTTCTCCTAAGGGAAAAACAGTGTTCTATAAATAGATATTTATATTTTATATTTAACAATGGATCAAAATGGAGACACGGAGGAGATTTTTTTCCGAAGTTGCAATAAATGCGACTCATTGGCGGCAAATTTGAGAGTGTGGCGGTGTCCGAGAAACATAGAATTAATTTTACATGGCCTAATAGGAAAAAACTGCTTCTTCAGCTATTTGAATATTTGCTATTTGAATAGAGTCATTATTATCTCACCAAACATACTTATGCCAAATTTATCTGTATGGCACTTGAGGTCAGTTGTTACAACACAGAGCTCAGGGTTACAGAGTGCAGGTTACAATGTTGTCGAGCAGATGTTGTGTAGTTCTGTAACGTATATTGAAGGTCATCGAATGGAGAATTTCCATTTAGTGTTGTATACTATTGAGTGTTATTATGGAACAAAGTCATAAATTTTAATGTATTACTCATATGGTGACCTGAAGTTAATTGAGGGAAAGAGAGATAACTCAAGTCATAGGTATACTGCATTGTAAGGTAAGACTTGGATATGCCTCCAGGCAGTCACATTGTCTATTTAAGAAATGACTGAAAAATTCCCTGTCTATAGATGTATAGACAAAAACCGAGTCACATACTACATAATCCACGAATCGGATGCGGATTACATAGTTTGTGCCTCAGTTCTTGTCTCTACATAGATAGACAGAATTTTTTTTACAGTCATTTCTTACAATTTAATTACAGGTATTTCAAAATAAAACTTTTTTCAAGAACAATTACATCTTGTATTTGAAATTCTATTTTGGCACATCAGTCTTGCAAGAATCAGAATCGTGACCTTACATGAATTACTCAAAGAGACATTGTCTATACAGAAATAGACTAAATTTTACTCTACTTTAATTGTTTTTATTAAGGCGTCGAGCATTTGCTCGACAGTCTTCTAGCGTTCGTAAAAATTTTACCTCTGCACCGCCTTTTTAATTCACGTAACAAAGTAGTACCTTCTTTAAAGTAGTAAAAGTTCTTGCGAAACCGGCTTTGTTATCCTTGTTATTGAAATTTCATTGCACAAAAATAGGTTTAAGTATAGGTCTGCTTAACTTAAATTACCAATATATTGCCCTAGAACACGTATTATTTTGTCGCTTATTATGTGTGTTAAAATATTCATTCGCCGTAATGACGCAAGCCGATTATGAATTACAATCGCACTTCATGGGAATTTTTCCAAATATGGGGAAGACCACGTAACATACTGCCTTATTTGGAGAAATCGTAGTAGAACGCTTGTAACACACTCGATCAAGGCCTAATTTGACATATAAGCGCTAATATGGAAACTGATCGTGCGATCTTCGAAATTTATATAATAATATAAATAATATAATAATAATAATATATTTAGATATAAATTTCAGTCTAAAAAAGAACAAATAAAATATGTCATAGAATCCTAAATATAGACTGGCAATATATAGACAGGTGACCACTAATTCATAACAAGACTGACCTAGGTTCAAGTGACGCGTTATCGGTTATTTTTATCTCACTGAATTTCGTTTTGTTTCATTCATTTAACCAAGAATCAACAAATATCGACAAAAATAATTACATCTTTAAGGCTAAACATCACGAGCCTCTCGTAAATTACATCAGGTACTGTATACCTATGTTGTGTATGCTTCACCTCATTTTTAAAAGTTTCATTTGTTTTTGTCAATATGCTTTAAACCTTGGGTATCACTTATCAATAGATTGGGGGCATATGGCTTTTGTCCTGTCGGTTTGTTTGTCTATTTGTATGTCTGTCTGTTGTCAACTTTAAACTTCGCCATAACTTTTGAATTGTGAGAAATAGAGACATCATTTTGGCATGCATACTTTACTAATAAAGCTCTTTCAAATTATCATCAAATTATTCAAAAGGTCAGTGATTTGTAACCTTGACCATAACCTTTATCCTAAATTCATGTTGCCACCAGGGGCATAGAGTTTCACAAATACATCTTGTTACCAGAATCATGAAGAGATAAAACTTCTATATCTAGTGGTGAAATCTTAATGATGTCAATTTGGCCTCAGAACAAATGTTATTGTTCTTCTGACTTCAGTATTGACCTTTGAACAAATATAAGAAAAAAACTGATAATGGTCATAACCCTCCTACTATGATTTCTGAGTGTGTAAGGAAAAAAAAATAATATGGACTTTGTTCTAATTCTTGTAATAGTAAATGTATTCAGTTACAAAGTGCATTTATTCAGAATATGCAAGATGAAAGTGAAAGCAATCACATCTCTCATGTGTATTGTATTATAATACATGTATTAAAATGTAGGTTCAAATACCAAAGAAACATTTACAAAAGAGTCAGAAAATGAGGCAGAATCCAGGAAACTGAGTGTTGGTTCTGTTTCCTCTAGAGGACAAATGCTCTTAAACAGAATAAAGAAGACATCAATGTCAACACCAGAGAATATCAATGACACCAAAATAGAACCAACAGGTCAACATCCACTGCCAACAACCTCTATAGGTAATCCAGTCATAAGTAAATTGAATTATATTCCATTTGACTTTAGATGTCAACTCATAGTGTTTCAAGAAAATTTGATTCATTGAAGCATTCTTATTTTATTAATTCTTCAATTTCAGTTTGAGTTTATTAATCTAAATGTGAGTGATATAGTTTGATTTCAACATTGTCATGTACATTTTTGTGTCACTTGTAAAACATGATACATGTGTATCACTGAAATATCATTGCATTTGCTGCATCTCTTTTTAATGGTTGGTTGATTAGAGTTTATGTCAGTTTCAACAATTTTTCAGTTATATCGCAACATGGAGACAGGAGGTAACTAACCTCTTAACGTACCCTAATTACCTGCGTATTATGCACACTTTTTTTTCAAAATATCTGACGTGAATTTCGTAGGTTCGCATAATACATGGGAACTAAAATATAACAATTTTTTCCCAAGTATTTGTATGTGATGTCAGTCTGAATATTACTGCTATAGTGTCAGCATGTACTAAAATCACACCAGAAAGTTAATTTACTATGCAAGGGATTCACAGTCCTTCATTCTCGTATGTCTGATAATTCTGACAGTCTATGTACTAATGTATTTACTAGAGTTTTACGTATCTAAGTATAAATTACACTGAACGTGGCTTTCATGTTTACAGTTAAGACACCTGCTGTGCTAGGTTTAGATGTCACCTTCTAAGAAAGCTTGGTCAACCAACTGTTCAGCGTTGTACACACACATTAGTCAGACTAAAAGTGCTAATTCAGCAAATAACAAGATTGGTTGGTGTGTTGGTTGATTTATGTTTTACATCGCTTTCAATAATTTTTGAGTTATAATTAAAGTTATATCACGATTTGGAAGCAAGGGGTAACCAACCTCATAAACATAGTGGTGATACAGGAGAATCCAACCTGGATCGTCGATACCGCAAGCCAAGCACTTAAGCAAATAACAAAAACATCGAGTGTAATGACAATGAAGATATAACATACATCTGAAACCTTAATCAAGATGAATAAGTAACCATTTTACTATAATTATAAATACTGGCATAATTGATCCAATAACTAATATATCTAAATGGACAAATTTTGTCAAGGACTTATAAAGATATATACATCCCTGAATTTTGTTTGTATTACTTGCTGTATGAAAAAGTAAAAGTGACGGATATTTCACGTTTTAGTCTATTAACAGCAGAAATATTAGCTTCACAGCCGCTCATTATTCATCGATTTTTTACCTACACAATATACACAGGTAGTAGACTTTTTCTTTTTTTTTTTATTGATTTTGGAGGTGTGAATTATTCACGGGTGCGCATGATACACAGATAATTACGATAGTGGTGCAACCCAGATATAGAAGCTAGACCATCTGCACAAGTGCGTAACCACTACACCAAACTTGCCCCTGATGTAATTATTGACCCCATCTCTTCTTTTTAAAGGTAATTTAAGTGTTCCTAGAAACAATGCACTTCAGCAAATTATGCTTGGTTGTGTTATATACAATTTATATGATTTAAATTTTGTTGTTTCAGATTTTAAAGATGAAGAGGAACTGAAGACGTACCTGTTAGATGTATACAGTGAAATGTTCACCTCGGAAAATAGCTTACTTTCCTCTGCACAGATGATCGTTACAGTTGCCCTGCACTTCATGAAGGAACAATCACATGACAACCCTCAGGTCACAGTTTCCTTGTTTAGAATCTACATTAAGCTTTCATTTCATAAAATATATCTTTTCATGCATAATTTCTATATATAGGTTTTGGTCCATCTGTATGTTTGTCTGTGACAAAAACATTTGATTTAAAAATAACATTGGCTATAATTTTAAAACAGTAAGAGTAATAATTCTGATTTTTCACTTAGTTGTTTGTTTTGACAGTACTTCTTTAGCTCACCTGAGCCGAAGGCTTCTTTCACTGAAGTTGTAGGACCTATTAAAAATAAATAAAAATGTACACTTTTAGTTTGTTAATACATTTAAATTAATAGATGTTACACCATTTATTCTTGCAGGAAACTTGCTTGAGTTTCCTAAGGAAACATTTCATATGTCATCCTAAAGATTTACGTGAAAAATACCAGCAGTCTAATTCTGCCGGAGAAAAACAACAAAAAGTGATAGAGTGAGTGTAGTAATATCAATAGCTTAAAAAGGGGGCCATTTGTAAACATTCAATCAACTATATGTATTTCATTTATGTGTACAGAGTTGGTCTAGCTTTATTGGTTAGATGTTTGGCTTATAACCAAGATTAAATGGGTTTGAGTCCCACCAGTGGCTCATCAGTGTCCTGCCTTTTGGTTGAGACAGAAAAAACCAAGGTCCTTTGTCATGGTAGACATGACATATGAAAGAACCCTCACTGCATCTTAGTCTGGGTCAAAAGGATCAAACAAACAAGCTATGTTAACACTTTGCAGCAATAGGATGCAGTGGTATTACAATTGATCTCTAATCTGTGGATTCAGGTTTAACTTAGCTCTCATTTTGTATCTTTCTGTATTGATTTTTCATTTTCCGGCTCCTGATCTGTCCTTCCAGTTATGTAAGTTTTCATTACTGGGTCATTATACATGTACTGATATGAGAATTGATTAAAAAACTTCAAAATGTCTTTTTTTTTGCATTTCAATACTTTCACATCATTAATATATCAATAAATAAATACTATAATGTAAAAAAAATGAGAGAAAAGGTTTTACTTATTAAAAACAAGGCTTTGTTAAGTCAAAAGTATGCTAAAATTTGACTTGTGAATTGTGACATTGAAAAGCACCTATTTGAAAGTCAATTATTTCTAGAATTTGTTAAGTTAACCTCAAAAACAATTTATTCCACTGATTAAAATGAATCTTCATTAATCTCATCCATAAATGACGATGAATCTACCATTATCCATTTTCTAGATAAAACTACAACAAATGTTGTATTATGCTTGTTATCCTTGGTGTCCTCTGCAATAATAAACTTTACAAATGCAATAACATTTTTATGTCGGTTGATATTTGATATACATTATCGTTTTTGTACCCTTGGATACAAAGGATTATTTACTATTTGATTCCTGATGTTTGAATTACCATTTAGACAATAATCAAATAAACAAATAATATGACGGTCATCGTGTCCAAAACATAACGAACGTAACTGCCTCTTATACGACATCACTAACCGAATACAGATCATCATTCATCGTGTCATTGCATTTCTATTTATGGCTATTGCTAAAATTAGCAACCTATTGGGGATTTCCTCTGCGTCATTGTTGTACAAAGATGGAAGAACACGTGGTGTCCGGGATATGCCCCCAAAGAAAAACCTGTAATGAACGTAAACAGAAGAAAAATATTTGTAAAATTGCAATTGTCTTGGAAATTAAGTTATCAATTAATATTATAAAGCTCAAGATTTGAAACAAAAAAATGTGCACTGCCCTCTTTTACGTCTATTTGTACTTTCTTGATAAATATTTACGGTCACAGAGGTCAAACAGTGTAGTATTTATCGTGTCCAATATAACGACCGTAATGGTAATCTAAAGTTATGATGCTTCTATTATGAATTATCTTTTTCTGATCCAATAATTCAAAAACTCATTCTTTGACCGATGCTTTAATTAAAGACCAAGATGCTTTTATAATGTTATTTTGGGAACGTATACTTTTACTTCCGATTTCGCTCGTTATAAGACGCGACGAAAATCGAACGCATTTCATGTCCATTGTTATGAATGTAGTTAACCATTTTGTTATTTTAGTGGTTGTTTCCAAAGATAAACTATAAGAATAAAGTCCAAACATTGTTCATTTTGTATTTTAACCATTAATATAGAGTGTTTTTGAAAGTTGTACTAAGAATGTTTAGTGTAATTTTCAAGTACGCTCGTTGTACGTTGTAGCCACATTCTTCTTAGAATACGCAAATAAAGTGATACTTGTATTAATGCTTTTTAAAAAAGGCATGTATGAGACAAAAATGAGCATTATTACAATATAAATGTTATTTAATATATTTTGTGGTATTTAATTGATACACCCTAATTTTTCGTGTCCTGTTATGCACGTAATTTAGTTTTTAAAAGTCATCATTAATAGAACTTTGGTCATGATATATCGATTTAATCTTACCCTACACTCTAATCTATTTTAATTATTGTATCAGATAACCATATTGTGGAATGACTCTTCATAATTTTGATTTCATAACAAAAATAGATTAAGATAAATACGTATGTTATGGTGTCCACTTTGCTTGACATTTTTAAAATCTTTTAAACATATTTTTATCTTAAAAACTTTTTTCTCAATAAAAGCATTAGATAATACATCAGAATTCATACTATGAACATGAAAGCTGTTTCATTTGTTTATGTTATAAAATTATTTAAGACACCATGTCACGCACGTAATATTTCATATTGTCCTTCTTTGATGCTAAATTACTGAGAAAATGCCTATTCCATTATCTTCTAAATACTGTTTCATGAAGAAGTTATACCTCATGATTGTAATTGAAGAAAAAGCAGAGGGATATCATTAGGTTTAAAATTTGGTTATCATGTCACAAATCTGGCCCCAGTACTGAAAACTTACTTACTTAGATGATATGAACCAAAGCCTTTCATCACAATATACAAAATCTTATAAAGACTTAAAATATATGTACGAATTGGTCATTTCAGAGAAGCAAATATTGGCATTAATTACTGTGCATTAGCATTATTCTTATGGTAATATTCTTTTAAATAAAACGATGAGGGGAAGTGGTGGGCATATGCTGGAATCGGATTGTTTGTCTGCCTGTCTAGCTTCCATACTTTTTCCAGATGTCCTATTGGTCTTAAAGTTGGTTTATACCTTTATTACCAACAACTGCAGACAGAGTTTGAATTTTCTTAGGGTTGACCTACTTTTGCCAGGTTATGACTCTTTGTCCTCAAATGCGGCTTGGGGGATTAATAGTCTAGCTTTGCAGGCAATTCAAATTTTAGATACATAACCCAGTAGTTGAAAATTGTCGGTTCACTTACTTTTTATATTCACAGATTCCAGATGCAGATTCTTTTGAGGTTTGAATGTCTGTCTAGCTTACAGACAGTAGATCAGTCATTTTCAGAGGACACCTTTCAGATAGAAGAGGTAATGATCTGTCAAATCTTTTTAGTTATTTTGTAAGATATGGAAACATTCAAAGAAGTTTTCATTCTAAGTTTTCAGTTTTATGAAGATTGTCTCTTTTAAGAATTTACAATTGTCCTTGATCACAAAAATCCAGGGCTGTATATGGCATTTGGAATGTCTGTCCATCTGCTTATCAATTTAGATCAATTGTTGCAACTCCTTGCCACTTTAGGCATTTGTTGTTTTGTTTGTAATCAATAAGAAAAGACAATTTGCAAATAGTTTCAAGGTTATTTAAACTTATACTGTATTTAGTCGAATATAATACGCATCCAAGTATAATACGCACCCCTAAAAATGACCCCGAAAATCATGAAAAAATTTCTAACTCCATGTATAATACGCAGGGGGAAAATCCAAAACAAGATGTCAATTTCGTGTTGAAACAGCAAGACCGTGAGCTGAATTTGCTTTACCGTATACCTTTTACAGTGTAATCGCATAACGTGTATTATTATCAAAAGCGGCACAGAATGACCAGCCTTTATTCATCGTGTGATATCAACGCTTTTCTCTCTTTCATTTACAATCAAACTGGCATAGACTTCAAATGTCTTAACTAGTGCCCTCGTCCCAATAGCTTCAATTTTTCCATCTCTTTAGAATGAACGTGGGTGTCTACATGTACTATACTACGTGAACTTTAAGTGGAGATCGCTAATGTTTGTGAAGACAAAATATATAAACAGTGAATGAATGTTATCCAAACTGTTAATGCTCATACCATTACTGTCAAGTAGTTTCACCTGTTGCGTAACTATCGATTAACCAATTACCGGTAAGGATAAATCATAATATCACCCGTACAATCTGCTAATCAGAAACCATTGCTAAATAACACAGCACAAGTATTCTATCGTGTTCATTGAATGGCACACTGTAGCCATTACTCCTGTAATGGCCATGGGCATTAGCTATGGGAAGCAGACAGTACTATACAGACAATAGATATATCTCATGCCTCGTGTATTTGATTGATGGCTTTAGATACTTAACGGACACATGCACCCCTCTAAATCTGCCACTGAAGCTTAAAAGCGTGGAAAATAAAAATTTCCAGATTTCTAACCCTATGTATAATACGCAGTGAGAAAATGAGGGGTCAGATTGGTGAAAAAAAGTGTGTACTATATTCGAGTAAATATGGTATTCACTACATTTTTCTTGGGTGCATAACAATACATCACATAACTTGTCATTTGTTACTTCCTCCATTGAGAAAACCAAGCTTGTGGGGATATATAGGAAATATCCTGTCTGTCTTTCTGTCTGATCTGGTGTCTTTTCAAACGGTGGCCCCAGAATTGTCCATTTTGTTGATAATGAACACAGAGGGAATGATCAGACAAGGTAAGAATGAAGTACTCAAGGGTACCCTCCTTTAGAATTGTCTTCAGAAAGAGGCTTTCTTACTTGACTTCTAAGACTCTATTTGGCTTTTTGTCTTAATTCAGAACGCCTCTTAGACATGTTATGGAATTTGTAACAGAGATTTCTTTTAAAACTTGATATCGTTGTCTTGTTATTTTGTTTACAGATTGTGACTCTCCTTCGAACTCTAACTTTCAGCTCAGAACCTCAAGTACTCTCAGAGTTCATGAGAAATGTATTGGTTGAAAAGTAAGTGAAAATAGAGTATGGTGGACTCCGTAATCTGATACCATACATTCTAATATTTTGTTTTATCTGCATAATGCAATACTCAAACAGAAAACCATTTCTATGTATTTCTTTAGTAATTTGTCCACTTTATCTGATATTAAAAGCCAGAATTCTCTTTTTTCTGATAGCAAATATATCACCATTGTAATATATATTTCTCCAAATTAACATCCTATTAAAACCAATATTGGATTGAAACTACCCTATCATGTCAATAGGCATTTCATACCTATTACAAAAACCTCAGACAACCCACAATGCCACTACCAAAGGATACTTAATTAATTTTGAGTGTATGCAACTATCCAGTTTCTTGACATGCCGGAAGAGAGATGGCACTAACACAAAACCAGCATTGTCACTTTTCTGAGGCCAGTTGTAAATCTGTCTTACCATCAGGGTATTATATAAGGGAAGTTGTTAGATCTTGAATAAAAAATGGTGGCACAGATGATTCAGCTTGATTCCCAGATTGTACCACTATATTTAAAAGCTACATAAAACTCTAACCAAACAAGCAATGAATAAACAATTATTTTACACAAATTTTAAGGTAGAATGCATTTATCAAATGCAAAATGTAAACGATTGTTATACCCCCACAAACGAAGTTTTGGGGGGTATATAGGAATCATCTGTCTGTCTGTCTGTCCCTCTTGTCTGTCCAGAAAACTTTAACCCTGACCATAACTTATGAACCAAAAGAGACTGGGTATTCATACTACACATGTATATTCATTGTGGCAAGACCTTTCTTTTGGTGCCACAATTTTTGACCTTGTGACCTTGGCCTTGACATTTGACTTACTTTTTAAAAACTTTTACCTTATCCATAACTTTTGAACCAAAAGAGACTGGGTATTCATACTACACATGATTATTCCTTGTGGCAAGCTGTTTCTTTTGGTGCCAATATTTTTGATATTTTGACCTTGGCCTTGATATTTGACCTACTTTTTAAAAACCTTAACCTTAGCTATAACTTTTGAACCAAAAGGGACTGGGTTTTCATACTACACATGTTTATTCTTTGTTGCAAAATCTTTCTTTTGGTACCAAAATTTTTCACCTTGTGACTTTGGCCTTGACATTTGACCCACGTTTTAAAAACTTCAACCTTAGCTATAACTTTTGAACCAAAAGAGACTAGGTATTAATATTACACATGTATATTTCTTGTGGCAAGACTTTTCTTTTGGTGCCAAAATTTTTGACCTTGTGACCTTGGGTTTGACCTACTTTTTAAAAACTTTAACCTTAGCCATAACTTTTGAACCAAAAGAGACTAGGTATTCATTCTACACATGTATATTCCTTGTGGTAAGACCTTTCTTTTGGTACCAAACTTTTTGACCTTGTGACTTTGGCCTTGACATTTGACTTACTTTTTAAAAACTTTAACCTTATCCATAACTTTTGAACCAAAAGAGACTGTGTATTCATACTATACATGTATATTCCTTGTCGTAAGGCCTTTCTTTTGGTACCAAAATTTTTGACCTTGTGACCTTGGCCTTGACATTTGACTTACTTTTTAAAAACTTTAACCTTAGCCATAACTTTTGAAAGAAAAGAGATGAGACCTTCATACTACACATGTGTATTCCTTGTGGCAAGACCTTTCTGTTGATACCAACATTTGCGACCTTGTGACCTTGGTCTTTTGTCCTTGGTCTATGCCCTATTTTGAATTTTGGTGCCGCGGGGGGTATTTGTCCCATTAGGACAGTTCTAGTTACTGAAGTTTCTCAGATGATAAATCATAAAAAAATTATTCTGGTGAACATATAAGCTCTCCTTTATTTAAAGACTTAAACTTTGGTTGTCTTTCTTGTAATATTTAAAAAGAATTCTATGGAAGATTTTTCATTTTTCATACTTGATTATATTCACTGCTATAAGGTAGCCAAACCACATGTAGCAAAATCATATACATGTATAACCAATGATTGTTTGATTATTTTTTTATGTCACTCCATGATTATGCCATGTGGATTAGATGTGAAAAACAAGGTATCTCATTATGGTAGACTAATAGAATCTATCACCACTACAGTGATGGACAGAGATATCCTAACCCGAGTGTCAAAAATCTCGGTCCTCTACAACGAGGCTTGACACGAGGGTTAGGATATCTCTGTCCATCACTGGTGGTGGTGGTTGATTCTTTTTCTCCCATGTTAGTTTACAAATCCTGCAACGCCTACATCATCGTAGTAAACTTTATAGTAGCGGATGAAAATATCGAATGATTATGAATGAAGCCGATTTACTCACTCCATCACCGCCTCACATTACATTTGCCGCCATTGTAAATAAACCATAAAGCGAAATAAGTTTTAAAGATATATTGAACAATTACACAATTATATGAATGAAATCAATAAGATAAATCGATAATCAAACTTTACACAATATATTTGATTCAAAATGTCCTGTCTTTTCCAACTCCGTATTTGACGTCATCAAGCGCGCACACATGATGTCACAGCCACAGCCCACAGTACTATTGTCTGTAGAGATGTGCACTAGTGTAAGACTACACAACAGTTAAAAATTGCTAGTGTTATGATTTGAATGTGAGCAAAATGACATATTAATATTAAAAGTGCCTCCATGGATTGACGCTCCGTAAAAATTAGGTTGAATTGGATTATTTGAATGTGCGTTCCAGGAGAAATTCTGCTCGGAAATTGAGGATAGATGGCAGGTGAGGTAGGTTCTGTAATTTTTTCGAGATGTGGCAATGATTTGCTGGTGTTTTTGATAGAGAAGAATGCAAATGAGTAGCAGTTTTTGCGGAGTTGCTGGTAGAAAGGATCGAAGGATGAAAACAAAAGAAATAGTTCATTATTTCTGGTTTCGAAAATGCTCACGTAAATTTGTTATCTTACCCCACCCCATAAAGATGAGGAAATCTTTCCCAGCTATTTTTATAGATATTTCTGTCCATAGTGGGAGAAATAAGATCTCTTGCTCCCATGGGTGGGTTCATTGCATAGGTCTGAATGTCTGCACTATGCATCAAGTGGATGCTGTCACCATACATGTGAAATATTTGGGAAAAGTTTAACATAGAACAAACTAGCAAAGCATAAGAAAACAAAACATGAGAGAAAGGAGGCATAAACATTTAAAAATAGTATATTCAATAGATTACATATCACTGATCATTTGTTATATTTTAAGTCCAGTTTAATTTACATGCACAGCCTTCTGGTTTAGTTTTTATAGGAAAACAAATACACCAATATATTTGCAAATATGGATGTCTTATTTGTACACATATCAGGGTTCGAAATTAGCAGTCGTCCAGTCATCATAAACAACCTATAATCTCTTTAGACAACCTAAAGTTTCAGTAAATATAATGGAAGTCATTCAAATTTTCTTTAAATTTGCCAATTTTACAACCTGCAATTTCTGCCAATTTCAAGCCCTGATATATAGTTTAAAAGCATTTTTTTAAGATGCTAAATGAGAAATTTAATGATTTTATGTATATTTCAGCTATGTTCACACTTTGCCTCAAACACTGGGGAATATTTATGATGAATTAATGCAACCTCTGCCAGAAATTTTGGAATCTATTCTTTCACCAGACAAGAGTGGCACTGAATCAATCTTTAGCCACTCACTTCCCAGCCATGAAGCAGATCACAGTCAGAATATGTCAATAGATGTAATCTCTGCATCACAACCAGTATCAACCAAACAGGATGTTCTTCTCAACAGGTCAAAGAAAGATTCCAGGTTCATATGATTTCTTTTCAAATAAGATGTCACATGCAGAAAAAAAAAACCCTTTTAGAAAACTTAGCAAAAATTCCTTTTTCAAATCAGTCAAAAGAATTTTTACATTTGGTAACAGGTAATTAATGTTGATATTTAGTTCAAATATGTTTTAATTTTATGCCCCTGGATCAATAGATTGGGCATTTTGTTTTTGACCTGTCTGTCTGTTTGTTTGTCTGTCTGTTGTCAACTTTAATCTTTGCCTTAACTTTTTGAACCATGAGAAATAGAGACTTCATATTTGGCATGCAAATTCCACTAATAAAACCTTTTCAGATTACACTAAGGCCAAACACCACTAGCACATTGGTTCTTTATATATGTTCCGTACCGGGTTATAGATAGTTCTCTTTCCCACTTTCCCGTTCATTCTTTGAAAACCGGACATCTGTTCAAAACGGACAAAATAGCTGTCCCGATGACTGACGGGCTTGGACAGTTTTCACGGTATTATCATTTCATGATTAAATGAGATAGTCAGGGACAGGGTTTGTCCAGTGGTATTGTACTGGATCGATGCCTCTGGTTAAATTCTTGCTGTCTGTTTGGATTTTTGTAAGGTGATTTATCATCTACCGTACCTTCCTTTCTGTTCTATTAGCGAGACAGTATTAAAGAAGGCCCCATATCATATTATATGTTGGCGCATAGTGATCCCTCACTGTTTTGGGCGGGGTCTGTAGCATATGACAAAATTATGAAGCCATGCATCAGACAGGTGCCACATCCATATCAATGATGCAATCTTAGAGAGTCATAAAAAAAATAAAAATGAATTACAAATTTACTATATAGCCCGCAAGGCATGGAGACTCAAATCACTGTCTGGCTGTCTGTCAAAATGATGTATGTGCAACTTGGAAAACTTACTTTTTACTGAGTAACTGCTGATAAGTTGATCATACATGTACTTACAGTATAAATACATGTAGCATTGTTACAAATGTACATTGTGAAATGAGTGAGATTTAAAAAATCTTAACTTTACTCTTTTCAGAGGAAGAAAGCTTGTTCATCATCCAAGCTTGGCTGATATGGGTTCACAAAGACAGATATTTGTTAACACAAAAATACCATCAGAAAAGGTTAGAAGTTTTAGTCTATTTGACAAATAATATTTTAAGAAACAGTAGTTTTAAACGACATGATGTCACATGCATATTTATTGCTTCATATAATTTTTTTTGCACTTTGTAGGAAAAGAAGAAATTGAAAAGCAAAGTGAAAAAAGGTATATTCCGTACTATGTAATGTTTATGAAAAACTTCCTTCGGAAAGAAAGACAAATATGTATGCTATAATTACTGAATATGTTCTGTGGATAATTAGTTACATCATTCTTGTGATATTTTCTTTGTGTATATATAGCCTTATAGGTATTTACTGCTTTTCTCCTGATTATTTAATCTCATTCGCCTGTCTGTCTGTCCATCCGTCCATCAGTCACAAAAATCTTAACCTTGGTTATAACTTTTTAACCGTAAAATGTAGAGCCTTCATATTTGGCATATGTGTCCCTTATTGCAATATCTTTCTGTTGGTACCAAAATTTTTATCATGTGACGTTGACTGTGACCTTTGACTTAGTTCAATGTAACTTTTTAACTAAGATGTTGGGCCTTTATATTTGGCATGTGTGTCCCTAATTGCAATATCTTTCTGTTGGTACCAGAATTTTTTATCATGTTATCTTGACTATGACCTTTGATCTACTTCAGTTTAACTTTTTAATCGTAAGACGAAAGACCTTCATATTTGGCATGTGTGTCTGTAGACATGCACAACCATGACAGCATGTCAAAGATTACTGCACCCTTACTGATAGAAACCTCAAAGTGGGGGACCACAATTCTTTGAATTTGCTTGTTACTTTATAGATCAAGCTTTCCACTTTCCACTGAATACTTATTACATTGTAGATTTGGGTAAAGCTTTCCACCACGAGAAGGTGAAATTAGAACGACGCCAGTCTGTTGCCATCATGGAATCTGTAAGACAATCACCTCGACATAAAAAGAAAATAATTTCATCAAAACTTAAGAGTCCCAAAGGTACTTATTATGAACCTGCTCTGAATGTTATCCTTCTAACATCGGTTTTCTTGTTTAAGAATGATTCTTTAGAGCTTTACAGGGTGCCATTTAGGAATCAAGTCTGTCTGTCAGTTTGTCAACACTTTGGTAAGCTGGCTGGCCTATTGGTATCATGCTGGACTCCTGATCGGGAGGCCGGGGTTCGAGTCCCGCTCTGGTCATGCCGATGTTCTGTCTTTCGGATGAGACCGTAAAAACCGAGGCCCCGTGTCATGATATGCACGGCACGTTAAAGATCCCTCACTGCTTTGGGTGGGTCCGTTGCAAAGGTCAAAATTTATATGCCTTGCATCAGGCAGATGCCGTCGCCATATATGTAAAATATTCGTGTTGTGACGTTAAACAAAAAATCAATCAATCAATCAACACTTGTTGTTTTGTGATGAGATAAGTTTTCATACTACATATTTTAGATTTTACATTCTGATTCAGAGTGATGGGAAGAACAATCTTATAGATTTCTCTGTCAAGGATACATATTGAGGTCTATCATGCCTTTATCCATTTTCTAGTTTATTAGGGTATAAATCAAGTTTCATGTAATCAATATCGTACATTTACTAGGATTTAGAGGACTTCGTTGTACTATGTGCTTTTACTATAGAGTGCGTAGTCATTAAACATTTTTGTAATAATATAATAAAAGCATAAAGAATTTAGATAATCATGGACATATAGAGGGTAGTATAGGGTCACAAAAGTCATGTTTATTTTTAGACGCCCGTCATTAGACGGGACGTAATATGTTATGCCGCTGTCCGTCCGTGCATCCGGGGTCATGTTTTCCTGACTTACGGGTTTTAATATCTTTTTCTTTTTCTTCATTTTTGAGAAATTTATAATTTTTAATGGGGGGGGGGGAGGGGTTGACCATATGTCCTAGGTCATGTTTAGCGAACTTTTTTTGCCGTCTTTCAAGCTATTGAGTTGAAATTTAGTGTATAGCTTTATATCAAGCAGCGTCATTACCAGTTCGAGTTTTGTTACGATTGACCTACTTTTGACGGATTTATGGCCCTTGGACTTATAAATTTCAAGATTTTTTCAGAAATTCATTAAAAATCTAATTTTTGTCAAAACATTATGAAATTTATCATAAAACGAGTAAAATGTACCAACTATCACATATGTTATGGTTTTAATATCTTTTTCTTCATTTTTGAGAAATTTATAATTTTAGGGGGGGGGAGGGTGTGACCATATGTCCTAAGTCATGTTTTCCCGACTTTTTTTTGCCGTCTTTCAAGATATTGAGTTGAAATTTGGTATATAGCTTTATTCCAAGCGGCGTCAGTACCAGTTCGAGTTTTGTTACGATTGACCTACTTTTGACGGATCTACTTGGACCTATAAATTTCAAGATTTTGTTTTGAAAATTCATTAAAAATCTAATTTTTGTAAAAACATTATGAAATTTACCATGAAACAAGTAAAATGTACCAAATTCCACATATTTTACAGGTATTGATATCCTTTTTTTCTTTTTTGAGAAATTTATAATTTTAGGGAGGGGGGGGAGGGGGCTAGTTCTAAAAAAATTTCAAGTTGTTTTTTGCAGGTCAAGTTCCAAGTTCTAAAAAAATTTCAAGTTGTTTTTTGCAGGTCAAGTTCCAAGATGGGTTGGATAGGACCATTTCTACAGGAGTTATTGCCCTTGGACTTATTCCTATGATAAATTGCTATGAAACGCAATTAACTTCAGTAAATGTCAGATGTTTTTCATGAAAATCATGCCAAATGCGAATTGACCCTGTCTGAATTAAGCGACGGGCGTATTATGCCACGCTAGGCGTGCTCTTGTTGGAATTTTACTAGAAAATGGAATCTGTCTCACTGTCTGTTTATTTGTCTGTGTGTTAATTTGTGCTTATTTAATGTCTTTCAGGTATGATATCTCCGCCAACTAGGTCTCCAACATGCAGGAAAATTATTGCAGAAACTCCATCTCATAAGCAAAAAGCTCGACCTGTGTGGAAACAACAAGAAAAAGAAAGACGTAGAACTTGCAGCATCATAGATATTAAGGTCATCACAGAGTCACCAGTCAAAGAAGGTAATTACTTCATACAAGTCATTAGCATGGATAGGGGCATTAAGGTAAAGAGTAAGTGATCTATATTGTGTGAACATTTTCATTAACGTACCCAAATTGATATAAAGCAAAATTACATACTGGAAAGATATGTTTGTTATAGCCTGCTTAAAGAAACGAGAGAGATTCTTGACAGCAGGTCTGGCATTTGATGCCTGTCTCTTTACAGTAAAACTCACTTATAGCGAAAATGGATATTGCGAATTTACGTTTATTACGAAGTTTTTCTTATTCCCCGGCCAAAAATGTGCATAATCTATACATTTTTCCTGTGTTTATTACGTATTTGTTTATAGCAAATTTACGGTTTTTGCGAATCATTTTCCTGTCCCCCAAAATTGAAATCCAGTGTAAATTTCAACATTTATAGCTAAGTCAAAATTTCCGATTTCTGATACAAAATTTTCCAAATAGATCAATGCATTATGTACTTTTAAACAGTTTAATGTATATTTGCATATCTGGAGTAAGCTAATACTTGTATACTCGATGACATGGTTAATTGTTTGGGGCGGTTTTTATAGTAATAATCGGTTATTAGTGTTACCTGTGTGTTTGTATGCTATTTGAGATAAAATCACATAATTAAATTGTTTTGACAAACACTTTGTATTTGGGTGTGTTATTCACTATCATGGCTTCCCCAAGTAGAAGGCCATAACATTGGACACAAAATTTGAAATTATTCAAAGTGTAAAAAGGTGGGGGGAATCGCCAAAGAAAGACATCGCAAATAAATCTGAAGTTTTACCGAACACTTTAGTACAATTTCGTGTGGCCTCGACGTGCATCAAAAACTGTTCAGAAAAGCTGGGTTTGATCATGCACATACCGCTTCGGAGGAGGAAGACCCCGACGATTATTTTGACGAGGATGATGATTTGCGGTTGGCTCGTATTGGGGAAATAAACTCTAAACTTAGTATTAAACAGGGGGTTACTATCGAAGACTGTACGTGTAGATGACAATGTTGTGGCAACGGAATCACGGTCTGACAATGACATTGTGGTCGATATACTTAGCCAGGACGAGGAATCAGATTCTGACACAGATCCACTTGAACCCACCCTACCTAGTGCCAGTGAGGGTGTTTTGGCCTTAGAGACTCTGAGAAGACTTTTAGAAACATATGAAGATGTTCCTCTCAGTATGTTTCAAAATTTGAATTTTGAATTTTTTCTTAATGTCAGACAAACACAATCTAAAATCAGTGTCTTCTTTAAACAATTTAAATTATCTCGACATTTTTGTTTACATTTATGTATATGAAGAGTTCAGCACCTATTCATCATTCCTAGTTTGTTTTCTTTGTGCATACAAATTCGTTATAAGGCATAATGAACTTCACTATATCAATATAGCAAATTACAATTATAACGAAGTTTTTACTGGCGTCTTCTGAATTTCGCTGAAAGTGAGTTTTACTGTATTATATCCCCAGCAAATACAATTTAGCAGGTATATAAGAATCAGCTTGTTCTTCCATCTGTCTGGTCCAGAAGTTTAACTGTAAGTTTCTCAAATTTTACAAGTGGGACATCCATTACACTTATACCACCGATGTATCTTGGGATGAATTATTGTATGTATCAACCTATGTTGCCGTGGGGTTATTTGTCCCGTTAATACAGTTCTAGAAATAATGATATCACTGAAGAGGTACCTTTGATTAATACTGGTCTGCTAAAGCACTTTGCTTGAATCCACTGTAGTTGCTCACCCTCAGCAAAACAGGGTTTAATCTTCAGTAGGTGTAAGTGATGGGGTGTGTCAGTGTCCTTGCTGAAGATCAGAAGTTTTCTCGGAGTTCTCTGATTTCCTCAACCTTGAGAAATTTATAATATAAACACATATACAACAAAACAAATTTGAATTTTTTCTGACAGGTAAAGCAAAGGACAGTCCATCACAGAAAAGAAAGGCTATGCACCTTGTCAGACGTTCCTTCTATTCTGCTGGACCCATCAAAAGGACACGAAGCTTGGTGCAGTCAATACAGTTAGCAGACAAAATATCGGGGAAGAAAAGACACACTTCTGGAAGACTGAGCAGTATTCTCTTAAAAAACTCTCCTACTGTAACAACTGAAACATTCAAATCACCGGACAAAAATTCATCATTCCTTCTGTCTCAATTGATAGGAAGTCCTACGACACCAGGTAAAACAAAAACACCTCTAAAAAATTGTACATCAGCCAAGTGTTTACTAGAATCACCTTCCATGAATACCAGATCAAGATCCCCTGCTTTAAGTGGTGCTAAACCAAAGGCTTTGTTTCAGGATAGTCCTCTTAAACATATGCCAGACTCATCAAAGAAATCAGAAAAGACTCTGGGATCAGTGAAGAAAACTGTGTCGTTTGGATTTGTTGGAAATGTTTCTCCGTCATCACAAAAAACACCTGTTAAATCTGATAATTTGATACTCATGTCTCCCAGTCAAAATACAAGATCAAAAGTCTCTTGTACTCCAACTCGACAGTCTGTTAGAGCTGTACTGTTTGGCAGGAGTCCTGAATCAAAACGTAACAGACAGCAGGAAGGAATGTCATCTATGCGAAAAAAAAGAGTTAATGATATGAAAGATGAAAATGTGTCAAAGATTTCTACAACAAAAGCGATGTCAGTTGTGTCTGATGATGCTACTGTCAGTGAACTAGGCAGAAATAAGTTTTTAATCAGATCTCCAGTTCAGATATCCGCAAAGCATAAAACCAGCTCTGATTTGGGTGAAGTTATAGATAACAACTTTCCAACTGAAAATGAGAAAAAATTACAGGACAAAGCTATGGAAAAGAACACAAAAGAAACTGTAGTACAGAAGACCCCTTCGCCACTGAAAACAAAGAAGAGGAAACGAGTAACACCATCACCTGGTGAAAAGCTGATCAATACACCTAATTCATTGGACAAGTGGCCAAGGAAAAAAAGATGTACAGATTTGAACTCTCCACAGTCTGTGTGTAATAGTGTTTTTTCTGGATCCAAGTCATCAAAATCCTTGTTTCATACAGTAGACGAAAAGGGAGACAACCTAAAATTGGAAGATATTGATACAATAACCGAACTATCTCCCTTAAAAGCATTGTCTCAAAGTACATCGTCTGTTTTGTCCAAGAAAAGAACACTTCAGTTGTCTCCAGAAAATACGACTTTGAATTTCTCCCCAAGTAAACGTCAGAAAACTGATCAGAATTTAAAAAAGAAAAGTCACCCACCGTCAAGCCATCCAGCATCAGTCCTATCTCAGGAGAATAAAGTAGACACTAGACTTTCATATTCTTTGCATTCAAGAATCTTATCACAAAAAATATCGTCATTTGGATCAGGAGCAAGTGAAGGATTTTCTGTCAATAATCTAGGATCCCAGCAGAGTCTGAGATCTGTGTCTCAGATCCACTCTCAACAGAGTTTAGGTTCCTTGTCTCAGATTAGTTGGGGATCTGAGGATTATTTTTCCTCTACCAATGATGAAGTGTTCATCAACAGCCAAGTTCAGGTGGACAGCAGTAATAACGAAGAGAGGAGTGAATCTCCTATTTTTGGTTCAAGTAGAAAACGATTTCAGAATTCATTGGAAGGTACAACAGCTACCAAACATTTATTAGAGAAGAACAGTCCTAGTACTTCAGAAAACACCAAGCTTTCTCCAGGAAAGAAGTTTTCACCAAATGTATCGGCCAAAAGCTTGATGCATCTTATGAATTCACCTCTGTTGAAATCCCCTGTTCCTAAGGTGGAGAATGGACAACAGCTGATTAGTCCTAAAATTGACCAGGATAGTTTAAATGTCCGCAGACAGAAAATGAGTGGCCGATCAAGACGATCTCTTAACCTACATAAGTGACAGTTATCTTAGAGAAAAAGAATATGGGGGGTATTGAGTGCCATTGAACTTCAGTCACAGACAGTAGATGAATGTGAAACTATTCTTTTTATGAAAAATACAAGAATAAAATCATTTAATTCAGTACAAATAAAGGAACAACTGTAAATAGTGCTACGCTTATTAGAAGATATATGGGTTGTTTCATAGTAATTAAATAACATTATTACTGAAGGAATGAGCATCTTATTGTAAGTTTTCATGGAAAATGTAGCCAGCATGTAACATTCAATTTCTCTAAGAAAACCACCATTAAGACACTCATTCCTTATATTTTTATCACAAAGCATTTTCACAAATATTTTTTGATCTACAAATCAGTTTTTATTTCTTAAATACTTTCATTCCTAACATAAATCTGGTTTATAAGTTAACAATTTGTTAAACTCTCCTTACCTCATTTTCAATTTTGCAGTTTAAAAAAGATAGTGTGTTTAAATTATAAGATATTTTTCCAAATTTATGGGAAGAAACCATTTTAGCAAAAAGTTTATCACAAATTTACCAATAGAAAACCATTAAAAGGTTCATCAGATCACATTTATTTCTCAACTCCAAATGTGTTGATACTGGTGGTAAGCCTTTGATCATCTCTAGACGATGTTGCCATTATCAGCAGATACAGAACGAGTCATGCCCACTTCATATTGCTACGTAAAGCTTCATGTATTAGCTCTGCCCATTAATTACATAATTATTATGCATGTGCCATACTAGCCTTCGTAGAAAAAATCGCTACTGTCCTCCATATAGTTTATTTAGAGAAATATATTGAAATTGGAAACATCAACTAATAAATTTTAATCTACAAATTTATCATCCATGTTTGAATGGGATTAAGTCCTCACTGCCAATATCAGTCTGCTAGTAAACAGAGGTTTCTTAAATATAATTTAGGTTAAGTTACTCTTATTTCTGAAGTCTTTATTCCTATACACAGAGACTGAAGTGTTAATCTTAATACATGTATATTTCTTGGTAGAAAGACCTATATATATTCTTTGGTTCCTTGAAGTGTAAACATTTACAAGTGAACTTGAACTATATTGTAGATAGGGGTGCATTAATTAAAAATACCAAAACTTTTTGTTTTTTGGTTTACAATTCAGGATGTCATTTTTAGTATTTACTAACACTACATAGTACATAGCTATGATATGTTATTGAGTTGGAAGGACCAATAAATGCAAGACTAAGATCATTCAATTTAGTGCCAATAAAGGAGCAACAGTGAAAAGTGCTACACTTATTAGAACATAAATAGGTTGTTTCATAATATTTGAATAACATTATTAATGATGGAGTGGGGTCTTATTGTTTGTGATCATGGAAAATGAAGTTCAGTCTGTCACTCCTGTCAAAGAAAGTGAAAATGAAGTTCAGTCTGTAACTCCTGTCAAAGAAAGTGAAAATGAAGTTCAGTCTGTCACTCCTTTCAAAGAAAGTGAAAATGAAGTTCAGTCTGTCACTCCTGTCAAAGAAAGTGAAAATGAAGTTCAGTCTGTCACTCCTTTCAAAGAAAGTGAAAATGAAGTTCAGTCTGTAACTCCTGTCAAAGAAAGTGAAAATGAAGTTCAGTCTGTCACTCCTTTCAAAGAAAGTGAAAATGAAGTTCAGTCTGTCACTCCTTTCAAAGAAAGTGAAAATGAAGTTCAGTCTGTCACTCCTGTCAAAGAAAGTGAAAATGAAGTTCAGTCTGTAACTTCTGTCAAAGAAAGTAATGATGAGAATAATCATGATGTATTTCATGTTTTAGTTCATGCTTGGTTAAAATAATAATTGCAAGATTTCAAATAAACATGTAAATGTATATAGTGATATGTATTCTATTTTTAGACACAAATTACAGTATGTGTCATTTTATGAGTGTTTTATTAAACTTCTAAAAGTGTTAGTAAGTCATTGGTTATTCAGATAGTCAACCAAACTGGTAACTCCTGTGAAAAATTGAAAACAGTTACTGTGCATATTTCACTTTAAGTTTAGGCAAAATAATGAGAGCAACATTTCAAATAAATATACCAAGGTATATGGTGATATATATTGTATTCTAAGGTATGAATCGCAATAAGTACCGGTGTTATATATAGTAGTTTTCCCCCTAACTATTATTCCCTCTGGAAAAAATGGCTATATACTAACTAGTCCCCCCCCCCCCCCCGGCAAAATGGCTATATAATCCCCCGGCGAGTTTGGCTATATAGCAATTTTCCCCCTCTTAGCTATTTTTTTTTTTGGCTATATAGCAATTTTCCCCCTCTTATAGCTATTTCCCCCCAGGGAAAAACTACTATGTAGTGAATTTTCCCCCAAATGTGAAATTCCGGATTTTCTTTTCACCCATAAGTAAATCCAGCTTGTTACCTTGTTAACAATAGATATATTTCTATTTAAGATAGAAATATCTCAACTTTTGATTACGGAGTTATATATCCAATGAATTTAGAGATCTCTCATTTTCTTAAGTAGAAATGTCTTCAGTTTTAATCTCTTTTCCAAATACAGATGTATATATTTAGAACAGAGATTTATCTACTAGAATTTCATTCGAGATATCTTTATTTAATCTGAGAAATCTATATATATACAAAAGGAAAAAAGTAAAATAAGTTCGTTTTTATGCCCCTGGAATGAAATTCGGGGGCATCTAGTTTTTTACCTGCCTGTGACTCTTACCCTGTGGCAAAAACCTTGACTTTATCGTTTGTACCAATAGGTACAAGGCTTTGAAACTCTACATACAGATTTCTTGTGATGAGACCTGTTATTTGGGCTGTATCTTTTGTATCAGAAGGGGTAGGGGTTTGGAACTTCACATATAGATTACTTGTGATAAGATCTTTCATTTGGGACCATGAATTTTGATCTAATGACCTTGACCTTGAAATGTGACCTACTTTTCAAAAACTTTTAACCTTGACTTTATCTTGTACACAAAAGAGTGTAGAGCTTTGAAACTTATCATACAGATACTCTAAGATGAAACCTTTCATATTTTGCGTAAGGGACAGGGAAGTCACATTCTTGTGTTAATGATTTACAACATCTGCGACTAGAAAAAGCTTTGTCGTAGATTGCAAATCGTGGACACATTTTGATATATACAATGCATCGGTCTTAATTTATTTATGGATTGAATGTGCAAGGAATTCTTGCACGTTCAATTCTTATATTTATCATTGGAACATTTTGATTGATAAATTCCTATTTTACTTATGTTGTATTACGAAAAGTTGCTTGGGATCGAATCTTGAGTCACAGCCTGGCGTCATGATTGACATCTATACGCAGGTAAACGACAATTTTTACAATGAAATAATAGAAGAAAATAGCATACTATGGTAAATATATAAAAAGAAAGACTTAGAAACAAATGAATTATACATAAAATAAATACACACACACACACAAACAAACAAAACGCTTAACAGTATATAGATCCCCATTAACCATAATCCATTGGTTTGATCCACAGGCTATTACTATAGTACATTTGTATTTCAAATGTTATATGATTGATACAGAACGAACGTGTATAATATCTAAACTGTTACGTAAGGGGAAAACTACTATTTGGGGAAAGACTACTATATAGCAGTTTTTCCGCCATGGGGGGAAAAACTACTATATAGCCAATTTTCCGGGGGGAAGAACTACTAAGGGGGGAAAACTACTATATAACACCGGTATTGAATTTATTCCAAGAGTGTACTGTTACACTTCTAATTGTGATGGTAAGTCTTGCATGGAATTCTGTCATTTGTTTGTTAGTTAGTCAGCAAAACTGGCAACTTTTGTAAAAATGAGAAAAATTATTGTTTAATAAGTGCAAGATCTCAAATAGGGTTTTGTTACACTTCTTGGTTGGACTGCAAAGTAATTCTGATCTACAGATTTATAATGTAGGTCTCTCTGTCCGTCAACATTCTGGCTAAAGCAAAATCTCAGCAACTAAGAGGAGTATAATCATTATACTTCACACAGGTTCCTTATGACCAGAACTTTTAAATTATACCATGGCTTTTGACCTAGTGACCTTGGACTGTGACCTACTTTAAAACAACTTGAACTTTGGATATATCTTTTGAATCAATAGGGGTAGGACTTTGATACGTAACACATAGGTTTTTTTATGATGAGCATTTTCAATTAATACCATTACGTTTTACCTTGACCTTGTTTCGAATTTGATTTGCAATCTGGCCATACTGTCTTTAGTGATTTCTTGTTGAGTCTTCTAGTAGTGTTGGTAAGTCTTGTGTGAAAGTCTGTCAATAGTTCTTCAGTTAGTTTGCAAAACTTTTGATGTACAGCAAACTCACTTCTATTTAAAATGTGCTGGATTGAATTCAGTCATGAGTTTCTAAAGTAATAAATATTTCATGTTATTTGGGGGGGGGGGGGGTGTTCTAACTTGAAATACAGTACCTCTTAAAATGATTTGAAATGCAAATCAATTATATGATACTAGTAAATACATCAAATATCATGTAAAACTTGTCTAGATTTTGATTTGGAATTTCTTGTTTCCTCATTTATTACCACAAAAGTATAATTAGAAGTCTCAGATATTGATTTATGGATGTTCTTTTGTCAGTTTGTCTCATATTCAGCCTTTCTCAAGAATTTTTGTGGGTCATGTGATCAAACCAGCTGACTTTTGTACTTCTTAAATCTGTTTAGAGCTCAAAAATTGTATGGTATTAATGTAGGCTCGCATTTAAAAATGTGTGCGTATTATGCCATACCACTGTCGTCCGTCCATCCATCCTTATCCGGGCTTCTCTTTTACTGAAAGGGGAACAAAACTTTTGATGGTGTCATATGAAAGGACGTGGCTTGTAGTTGTGCATGTGGGTTTCAAAGTTGGGGCCAGACCCCTAGGGTGGGGGAAAATGGTGGGGTCGGAAAAGCTTGTCCAGGCTTCTCCTTAACTAAAGGGGGAACAAAACTGTTGGTGGTGTCATATGAAAGGATGTGGCTTGTAGTTGTGCATGTAGGTTTCAAAGTTGGGGTCAGGCCCCTTGAGGGGGGGGATGGTAGGGTCGGAAAAGCTTGTCTGGGCTTCTCCTCCTTAACTAAAGGAGGAACAAAACTTTTGGTGGTGTCATATGAAAGGGTGTAACTTGTAGTTGTGCCTGTGGGTTTCAAAAATGGGGTCAGGCCCCTGGGTGGGGGAAAATGGGCAGGGTCGGAAAGGTTTTCCGGGCGTCTACTCCTTATCTAAAGGGGGAACAAAACTTCTGATGGTATCATATGAAAGGATGTGGCTTGTAGACCACATTAAAACATGATGCGGGCGTATCATGCACCCGTTTGTGGTGCCATATTTTTATTTTATGCTCAATATACCTTCTTCCAATTTTATATGAAGTACCGGTAAGTGGCCTGAAGTCCGACAAACCAGTCTTTCCCGGAATTTTCGTTATGACATTGTTGCTTTGGTCTTAATGTCACAATAATGTGATGCAAATTTCATATTGCTGTATGGTGTAAAAATTGGAGGAAGGTGGATTTGTGTTCAGGAAACAATTTTATGATTTTATTTAAAATGTGTATCGAAAGTTTGAATATACACCTATATGTAGTTTTTATGTGACTTTCAAGATAAGCATCTGCTTCGAAATTGACGCAGTTTTTCATGAAATGATAGGCATGCAATTTCTGGCATTGTATAAAATTTTGTAAGAAGAGAGGAAGAGAACATTGTTCATATGATAAAATTTGTACTCCTTTTAATCATACACAAATAAAATCACAGCAGTACAACTTGTTCTTAACAATATTAAGGATTAAGCTGGGATTGTTGGTTATGGTTATATCTGTTTCATACCTTACTGGATATACAATGCCTAACATTCCAATTAAATAGAATCATGGATGCATACCTCTAAGTACCATATTTTTAACCTTGAAATTAAAAAAAAAGTAATTCAATTAAACAGGATCAAAGTGGATGTAGCTGTCAATCTGTTACAGTGAAATCATCAAATGGAGTTTTTCCTGATGTATTAAATCTGTGTTTGCTATTGCATTGCTTTAATTCATCTCCCAAATGAGATCAGTTTTGGGATATCATGATTTTATATTTCAAGTTTGGAAAATTTATATTATGAAAAATGTGACTAACATGTACATAAATTTCAAATTGCAAGAAAAACAAATAAAACCTTATATAAAAAAAAAATCACTTGCTCTTTGTATTAACATCTACCTGCAGAAAATACTTCAGTGCTTATGCAGTTACTTAATATTGTGCCTGTCATCTGACTTTTTGCTGTCTTGACATACATTGCAAAAATATCAACAAGTTGTGGGGAAGGGCACAACTTGACATTCATGTTGATATTTAGGCATTACCATGTTATTTAGTGTTTACAAAAAACTGACAGGGGATTCACTGATACCCTGTTGATTTTTGTAAAACACAAGCATGGTAACCCTATTCATAACATGCAAAGTGAGTGAAACCTTGTCCGGGCCATAACTTCTTTCCCTGTGCATGGATTTCAATAATATTTCACAGAATTGTTACTTAGGACCCAAGGGTGTGTCATGACCTTGACCCAAGGTCAAAGGTCAAGGTCACAACATGCAAAGTGAGTAAAACATTGTCCAGGCCATTACTTTTTGCCCTGTGCATGGATTTCAATAATATTTCACAGAATTGTTACTTAGGACCCAAAGGTGTGTCATGACCTTGACCCAAGGTCAGAGGTCAGAGGTCAAGGTCACAACATGCAAAATGAGTAAAACCTTGTTCGGGCCAAATCTTCTTCCCCTGTTCATGGATTTCAATGATATTTCACAGAATTGTTACACTTGACCCAAGGTCATAGGTCAAAGGTCAAGGTCACAACATGCAAAATGAGTAAAACATTTTCCAGGCCATTACTTCTTGCCCTGTGTATGGATTTCAATAATATTTCACAGAATTGTTACTTAGGACCAAAAGGTGTGTCATGACTTTGACCCAAGGTCATAGGTCAAAGTCACAACATGCAAAATGAGTAAAACCTTGTTCGGGCCATAATTTCTTGTCCTGTGCATGGATTTCAATGATATTTCACAGAATTGTTACACTTGACCCAAGGTCATAGGTCAAAGGTCAAGGTCACAACATGCAAAATGAGTAAAACATTGTCCAGGCCATTACTTCTTGCTCTGTGCATGGATTTCAATAATATTTCACAGAATTGTTACTTAGGACCCAAGGGTGTGTTATGACCTTGAGCGTCAAAGACTCAAAGGTCATGGTCATGACATGCAAAGTGAATAAAACCTTGTTCGGGCCATAATTTCTTCCCCTGTTAATGGATTTCAATATTTTACAGAATTGTCACTTATGACCCAAGGGTGTGTCATGACCTTGACCCAAGGTCATAGGTCAAAGGTCAAGGTCACATCATGCAAAGTGAATAATACTTTGTTACCATCATAAGATGCTATGGAGATACTATGTAACGTGATAACTCAAGTAAACCTCAGTTGTTTTTCATGAAACTTGTACAGAATGCAAATTCCATTTAGTTGTTATAGAGTTATGGGACTTGGATCCCTCTTTTTGGATTTCAATATTTCATAAAAGTATTACCAAAGAGACCCATGTTTGTTGGTAATCAAACCATACGTTCACATTGATCCCGTCCAAAGTAAGCAAGGGGCGTATTAAGCCACGTTAGCCGTTGCTCTTCTTGAAACATTTAACCAATCAGAATGCATGTTTCAAACCCTGTGCATTAGAATTAGTTGTTTGATGTCCTTCCAACTGTAAACAGTTGTTTGTGCTACTCATATTAACCTAATGATGCTAGATCAATTATTACCATCATGATGGCCAATTTGACAATCTTTCTTATCTCATTTCATATAGATTTTAATGAAATTTTGTTTGAGTGATCTCCATGTACTCCAGATACCAGATAAACACATAAAAGGAGAGATAGTGAAGTGATCAAGATTAGAACCCATGAATATGACATATCGGTAATTCTGGTTTGGTTATAAACAGATAAAATCATCAAAATGTCATTCTTTTCTCTAAGGCATACAAATCAAGTTTTCCTTGTCCTTCTCTAGAACCAAAGTGCAAAAAGTCTTGAGCCTGGTATGGAGAAATTGTAAGCCAAATTTGCCTCTGACAGGAATGTTGAAAAATGAAACTCGCAACAGTCCTATTTAGTACATCTGACAGCTGGGATGTAGTTCCCATTCATCAGTACTTTGTTTTGTTTTTGTTGTTTTACATAGTGTTACGATCAATTCACTTATGAAGTGACATGTGACAGCTGTTTTATGCAATGGACCAAAAAGTTTGACCTGAGCAACACACTCACCAAGCAATGACAGATGGTTGATGTTCTGCATGTCACTGTGACATTAAGCCTTTCTTTTTACTGACTTACTGGTCAGACTTGAGCATGGGACTTATTCGCCATTCCGAGCACATGAGCATCTTTGCTACATCGAAACCCTAAGCCTAGCAACAAGTCAAACTTTTAATCACGAATTTGCTGCTATCATAAAAGAAGAATTGTAATTATATTAATCAAAATCAAAAAGTGTTTATATTTTGTCAATATTTCCATTTTGTATACTGAATGATTCTTCCAGAAATTACCAATACTAGTAGCAATGCTTCCTAATACAGAACAATGAATAAAACTAACTTTTTGATATTTTATTATGAAATATATATATATATATAGTCCCATACATAAATATACTGCATGTATTACTAAACATAGTTTATCAAATTTACACTACCAAAAAAAATAACATTAAAAGTCAGAATCTCTGCATTTTGTATTATAGTGGAGAAATTAAATCATTTGCTGCATTTTTTTATGGCTGTAATGAACAAAAATTGTTCATTCAACACTAAAATCTTTCTTAAGGAAGAAAACTGATACTTACGATAAAATCTAGTAAGGTAATCTTTTTCCTCCATTACACATAATTACAATTTCAGTCAATTTGGGGTTAATTTTTTGTGATTTTTGATAGCCTAATATTCTTGATTTTCTTTTTTGACATAGTTTTTTTTTTAATACTTTGATATAGTAATTATCAACTACAAATGGTCTTACCTTTTCTGGACCACAACTTCATAATTTCTCATGGAATCAGAATTGTACGAAGCAATTGATAATGTTGATAGATAAATGCTTGTTAAATAAACAATATATCCCACTTTCACTCATGCAAGTTATAAGATAATTAATAAGATAATGTTCTATCCCTAACAAAACCAAACATTTAGAACCCATGTCGCAATTAATCAATACGATATTCGCAACATATGTCACACTACCAAAACCCAATATAAATTGTGTATATTGTGTGCTTTATACCTTTGTTTCAATTGATATGATACAAATAAATATAGATCTTACAGGAAATGTACACAAGTACCAGTAAACATATAATAAATATGATGTGACCCATTAAACTTAGTCTTACAGTAAACAAATGCCAGTAATCATATGATAAATATGATGCAACCCATTTAAGAAAACTTGGTCTTCCAGTCAGCAAATGCCAGTAAATTATGATAAATATGATGTAATTAAATAATATTTTGAGTAAATAAAAAAACATTAATTATTCTGATTGCATTATGCATGTCATTTAATTATTTTTGATGAATATTACATTTTAACCTATTTCTTTATGAGAAGAGTGGCTAGATACTTTGACAAATTCATGTCAAGTAATTAATACTACATAACTAATCTACTACCACTGCATCCAGATAGACTGATGCACCACCTCCTGGTTGTGAAGCAAACAAGGAGGAGACAACTTTGCTGGATCTCACAGGGTCAATGTCATAATAATTTTTCTTCACGGTCTCGATAAAAGTTTGTACTTGTTTTGCTGGAACCATAGAGACTGCACATCCACCCCATCCAGCCCCAGTTAATCTTGAACCTAATGCTCCGGAATTCCTGTCAAAATAAGAAAATAAAAAAAGATATTGTTGGAAGTGTTACTGAACAAAAGTTTAGGGTAGGCCTAAAAGGGATCTGAAATTTCATTTCACATCGAACCAAAAATAACACTAAATCATTCTCAGAAACTTGTAATTTATTTTTTCATCTGTGTAACCCTATCTAAAATACAAAAGGAGGTACCACCATGGACCAACTTTGAACACGATGGACACACCCGAGGGCAAATCCTTTCAATGGCTCTTATTAGGGACAGTGAGTACTTCATTCTTGCCAATTTATCAAAATCCTTTTTTGAGTTTTGAAGGAGAAGGAGTCAAAACTTATTGTAACATATAACAGTAGCAGCCTTCTTTAATTTACAGAAATTGACAAAAAACTCCTAAACATTATTTCTGCTTTCCAATTCTTCAAGTTAACATTTATTTTCACAAAGTCATTTTAAAGCTGTATACCCCATGTTTGCTAGTACAGTGCATAGTATAGGTTAATTTATTCTAAATTGTTTTGATTATATTTATAAGTCTAAAGCATATTAAAAAAGGACTCTTGCAAATGTTGTGATCAAATTTGTCGTATTAAGTGAGATATGGCTGTCTTAAATGCGATGTTTGTAAACAGAATGTTTACAACTAACTTATCACGTGATCTAATTCAGAAGTCAATGCATCATGGACACTGATGGAGGGTGAGGTAAATAAACTTGACGAGTAACTTTAAAACTCTGCATTCAAGTCTGCTAAAGTTAGTATTTTCTGAAATCATTTTCTTTTGGAGTCTCCCTTTATCATATTTGTTTTGATTAAACTGCATGTGCAAAGTAAGGTTATGGTTGTATATGTATTTATGGAATACCCACTTTATTATATTTATGTAGTATTTTATTTTTATTTTGATATCTCCGAGGGTTTGAAGCAACAAAAAATGTTATTAATGCAAAGTTGATAACTTCAGCCATACAAGAAAAATACAGTTTTTGTTTAACATGCCCTAATTTTTGAAATTATACTGAATTGTAGGGTATACAACTTTTAAAATTAACTGAAATTGAATAATTATAACGTACTAAATATGGGATTAGCAAAGAAATCACATGTAAAATGAGAATGGAACCAATATCAACACTACCTAAGACACACATTATATATATAAACATATGATAAATATATTATACATTACATAATAGAATTTCAGAACGAAACAAAAGTTCCCTTTCACTGTCTTTACATTGTTGACAAAAATTAAAACAAGAAAAATAGTTATTAAAGTAAAAAATTCACATATTTAAGATTAATTAATAAAAAGAAGCCTTTATTTTTAAAGTTGGATAATGCATCTCACAAAAACAAAAAGCAATGTTTTATAGAAATGACAATGTAAAAATTCTTGTTTTAATATTACAACCTGTATTTATATCACAGATTTCAGGTGACCGTCAAGGTCACAAAATCAAAATCTTTGGTCTCAGTAAACAGGTACTGTCACATAGAGCTACACATGTAAAATGTAAAACATCTCTTACTATTCACAAGTCATGACCAATGTTTTCTCTCATATCTGCGTATATGATACCAGAGCAGGCCCATGTAATACAGCTATGTGATATTTATGTGTATTACATACCACGTGACGTCTCAATAAAACGTCAATTAAAAACTCCTTTTCTACATTGTTTTACATCTTTAAGGCAAAGAGACTAACGATCACGGTTTTATCATTTAGAATAAACCATTTTCGAGGATGCTGAACACGAATATGACAAAATTTTCTGATTCAATGAAGTTTAATAATTTCTGATTTTTTTTTTTTTTTTAAATCAATATTCGGTAAAACATATGAGAGAAAAATACTCTTTTATAGTCTTTCGGGGTCTCAAAATCATGCAAAACCCTCGGCAAGCCTCAGGTTTTACTTGATTTTGAGACCCCTCGGGTGTAACTAATGTATCTTTCATAGCAGCCTATAAAAGAGTCCTATAGTAGTTCATTTTAATGTCTGCTGCAAACAAACAAACCAAAACCTATGTGCTGCATAATCTCTCATTCCAGGAACAAAAGAATGAAGATGATTATATCTGTATATCCAGTACTATATATGTACAGTGAACAAATGAAAGTAAAATTTTAAATTGTCTACACTGTGGCAAGGAATATTAAGATATGTTACCTCTGACACAGTGGTCCCTAGATGTTGATATGCTTCACAAGTGATATTATTACAAGAAAAGCACAATTCTTCTTTTGTGAGATAAAAAGCACTTACAGACATCAAACAAAGAACGGTTGATTACAATACACTATTTCCAAATTTTCAATTACAATAAATATGCACAATCGTGATTACTGGTGGATCATTTCACTCGTGCCCATATACAAACCATTCTTTTGTTCTCCAGTATTTGCGATCTTGCATACTGAAAGTCTTAATTTTTGAGCAGATGTTACTATTTCCCCTATGGTAACGATAACAGACGATATTTTTCTTTCACAGAAAATACATAATGTTTGGTATCATTGGAAACTTCAGTTCAAATGCAGTCATTTGGTGAAAAAAGAAATGAGATATGTCAAGGAATAAAAAAAGTTATGGCTGATCAAAGTCACCAAGGGTGATAACTGTGTGTTGCCAAAATTATAAATCATGCAGAATGTCAGCAAAATTATGTTCCTTGTCTTAAAACTTGCTACAAGGTTAGCAGTAATATCTATGGCCCAGATAGTGTTACCAATAATTTTTTCTGTATGATCTTGACCTCTGAGGTGACCTTGAGGTAGTAATGACACACTTACGGGTGTATATAACACTTTTTTTTCAAGCAACTTATATACATCCGTTTCAGCAGCCAAAAGTTAAAGTCTGAACGGTGTCCACAAACTTTCACTCAACATAACCTTGGAGTTGAGGAGTTCACAAAGCATTTTCAAGGAACTGGGTCAATGACCTTGACACATGGCCTCAGATCAATAAGATTCTCATTAGGCCAAGTGTTGTCTGTATATAAAGTCACATCATTCTATGTTGAAATGGGTCGGAGTTGGAGTATAGTGCATGGAGATGATGATATCTACAGACAAATAGACAGACATGGTGAAACCAGTATGCCCCCACATCTTTGTTAGTGGAGGGGGGGGGGGGGGGGGTTATAATATTAGGATGTCGAAATTACAGCTTAGACACAATTAAAATAAATAGTCGGACAGCCATATCGAACAGACAGACTTTCAAGGCAGTTTCTCTGTCATTTTGTCTGCTTGTTGTTTTTGTGATGGATTTTGTCATACAGTGGATACAGATCTCATACCTTGCATGTATTATTCAAATATAAGAACATGTGTTGATAGTATCAAAACTGTGACAGACAGACAAATAACATACAATTGACAAAGAAATCCTCAAGCGTCATTTGCTACAAACTATACAGGTGACACAACAACCATTTCATGTCAGGTGACAATTTTATTTATTTGATGTGGTTAGTAATACAACTAAATTTCCATTCTTATGCTCCTCGAATACTTTCAATTAGTCGGGAGAGCATATACCGTCGTGTCCGTGTGTCTGTCCGTCCATCCGAGCTCATATGTCCTATACCTTTCATCAGAATTTGATCATATTTCACCAAAATCGTCTCATTATTGACACTGTCAACGACCTCATTTCCTCTGACTGTCATTACGGGCGATAACTCTTACATGCTGAAATCATATTATTCAGCGGCGCTCTTCCGCGCTTGAATCTTCACACGAGGTTTCCCACTCAAAAACATTAAAAATAAATATCTTTCCAAAAATACTATTCGATTTTATTTGTCCGATTAATAATTATTTCAAGTGCTCATATGAAAATTGGAAGGTTTCAATCCAACATAACTCACATTACAGGTGCTTCTGCCTCCTACTTGTAGTTCTAGCTCTTTCTTTTACGTTTCCTGAACATTTTGGTGTGCCATGTGCAAAGGAAACTCTTCAATTCGGAAGGAAAAATTGTGGGAACCATGACACACCCACCAGTCGATCAAAAATTACCTCCATTTTCTGTGACATATTTTCTTTTTCGGCTGATCTTGAACTCAAATTTCGTTGGTATTTTTTCGAATTGTTTTATCAAAAGGACATAAACAAGACAAGTTATGATTTATTTCTACAAAAATATTCAAATTTACACTTTAACTAACACCTTTCATGTAATATTCGCTAGATTTGTAAACGTATGTTTACACTGCGGGAACTAGGACAAAGCCTCATTGCGAGTTAGGCTGTTATCATTACCTATGGCTTGTTCACTTGAAATCCTTTTGTTTAAAATAAAATTTTAAAGAAATTCATTCATATTAGGTACCGACAGACTAACACTTTCACAATTCAAATTTTTATTACCAAAGAAACACCAATCAAAATTTCCTATTTACAAGGCTGTGAGTGGGATTACTTACATGCAGATATCCACTAACATGTCCAAATCTGGATGACTACACTGATACAGATCTCGGCAGCTACTATGACTCTCTGTCATAAGTTTGCCCAGAAGCTTGTTAGCATTGGGTGGGTTCATATCACAGATATCTTTAAACTGATGAACACGATGTGCTTCGCTGAAAACATGACTGGCTCTATCCTTCAGCTTGAATGATACAACTGAAGAAAAAGGAAATTTCATTAAAAGTAAGTTAGAATGAGACTTTATGATGTTACCAAATATAAAGGATCATACACACACAATATCTACCAATATAGTTGCACATATAAGGCCAAAATAAAAAATTCCTAGATTCTCATCAAACTTTACTGAAAAAGGGGGAGGGGGTATTATATCTTTTATTTTCATTTTTCATTAAGAGAATTGGACACTGAATAAAACTGAATTGGACTAGACAAACACTGAGTAATGACATTAATCAACTTTGACAGTTTTATTTGACTTGGAATTTCTGACATCATATTTGTTGGTACAGATTATACATGGGAACAAAAATATAACAAGTCTTTTTTCCAGGAATTTGTACATGATGTAGCTCTGAATATGACCGCTAAAAGGTCAGCATGTACTAAAATCACACCAGGAAGTTAATTTATCATGGAATAGATTTACAGTCCTTCATTCTCATATGCCCCGTCCTTTGTTCTCATATGTCTGATAATTCAGACAATTTATGTATTGATGAAATTACTGAGTTTTATGTGTTTAATCATGTTACCCAGAACATGAGTTCAATGTAGGCAGTCATAAAATTACTGGTAATTAGTCCGTTGTATACTTTTCACCTATAAAGTTAGACAGCCGCTGTGCCAGATATAGATGTCACCTTCTAACAATACCTGGTCAACCAACCATTAAGCATTGTACACACACACATCAATCACACAGAAAGTGTATATTCAGCAAATAACAAGAACATTGAGTAAAATCAGCATGAAGGTGTATAACATATATCTCTAACTTTAATTAAGAATTTGTTACTGATCCACAGTAAGCCATGAATTGTTTTAATTATGAGTACTGGCATAATTTATCTGATACAATTATCCCAATGTGATGTAAAAAGATATTTGCATCCTAGAATTTTGTCCAATTTGTATTAATAGCTGTGTGAATAATGTAAAGTGCCAGATAATGCATGTTATTGTACATTAACAACAGAAATGTTAGCTTACCGATTGCTTCCTATTTCATAAAACAACTAGCTGTGTTTATGAAACACTAATGCCCCAAGTGGCACCAAAGTCCTATCTATCGATCCGGGGGCATAAAAATCAAACAAACATACTTTACATATGTGAATGATTCACTAGAAATATTTCTTTTGATTGGATTACCATGAAGTGTATTTTGACTCAGACTTGTTGTTGCCAGTTCTTCTGCAGAGAGTCCTAATATTTCTTCCACCTCTTCTATTGTGTATGGAGCATCATGGAGCAATTCCTGAACCATCCCTAAAGCTTCCTCCAGGTTTAGATTCAAAGCTTCCTGTACATCAGCCAAGCGTTTGTACTCTTTCCATTGCAACCCTTTTTTCTTTGCTAAAATCTTGAATATATATGTAATCTGTTTTGACAATCAAAGCAGTTCAAAATGAGCACAACTTACCACAACAACACTGCTGTTACCATAAAACTACAAGACCATTACACAATGCAACACAAAATAATGACACACTGAAATTCTAAAACAAAATAAGTAACATCTTTTTCATAGGTCTATGGATATAAGCATATATGACCTAAGACGTTGAAATAAAATGATTATCACATGTAGCGCAGATCTAACCTGAGTTGCTAGTCTGCATTCTACCACACGAATGTTGAAATCATTTGCTGCTGCTTTGTTAGACTCTACACAGCTGTTGGATATGACAAAAACAGCGCCATCTGGAATCTTGACATCAGTTGCCTTCAGAGGTCGAAATTCAATCAACTTTGCCTAGTAAAATAAATGAAATTTCAAGGACTGTATTTCTTTATAATATGTACCTCAGAAAGATCATTTTCTGATTTCCCACTTCTGTAAATTTCATGAGTGCAAAGAAAGGTAGTTTTAATAGTACTGCAATTAGTTTTCCTTATTATTGCTACCCTCATTTTCCAGGATTTTGTTATTACATTTATAAAGATTTGCCATTAAATGGATCTATTGATATTTGTATCAGATTTTAAATGAGTTATTTCCCTTTTTCCATTTTAAACACTATCTAGTCTTGTATATCTAAAATACTTATTTTTTGAGATAGTTAACCCTTATAGTGTTACATGTATTAGAATGCTGGGGTATTTTGTATTCTCCTAAAATTCTAACTGAATTATTATATAATTCATAAAAATTACTTCTCCCTCTACTTCAGTATTTCTTTGAGAGATATCTAAAACTATTCATTTGCCGGATTTTACTGGAAAACTCGAATTAAATAAAGGCTTTCTGTACAACTTGTTGTACAACTTTTAACATCATTTCACTGTGACGTGAAAATGTAAACATTAACGTCAAAATTTAAACCAAAGAAAAAGTAGCACTGGTACAACATCTGACGTCACATATTACTGTTCATGAATTACTGTACATTTGTATACATCTTGTGATTGGAGTCATGCAGCAGTGCAATTTTTTGTCAGCAAGTTGTGTATGTAGGTACGCATACTGTATACAGAAATTGTAAACATTCTTAGAGCACTTTAACTCTCATATTTTGATTTTTTTATTCTTTAATCTAGGTTCAGTTGAATGTTGATGTTACTGAAGCTGCAATTTTCTGAAATATAAATTTCACTTCCATAAGAACCAGCATATAAGTATTGGTGCATGTAGTCTGAAAGTTTCTGTCAAACAGTGACCCCTGGCAGCATAAATAATCCTATAACATCATTAATAAAACTTCTTGCCCTAAACCACACAATGCCAATATAAGAAATGGGTTTAGGTGCTGAGAATATCTGAATACTGCAATGGGTATGTAAAGTAATAGGACTTTTGAGAATAAACACTTAAAATATGTATGCAAGTTTAATTTTGCTTACTGTTCCCTCTTGAGCCATAAAGGATATGGCTTGGTCCATTCCCCCTCCTTCTGTCCCTATGTAATGTTCACAATGGGCACACATATCTGCTATCTCATTCTATCAAAACAATAAAAAAAAATCAGATTTGAAGTTTGAAAAACATTAAACAATAAACACTGGAATCAACATGTGGGCAAGTCACAAAAACTCTAACAAAGTTCTTTTGCACCAAATTACAGTATAATACCAGTAATGAGTACATTGTGATGTGTCAGATATGTTCACATTCTGATTATATCTTCAGTAATTTGTTCCAAGGATAAAGAAATATTATATACAAATATGATCAAACTAATACTATTTGCAAGACCACAAGGAATTTTCTATGTCATGGCTTTTATTATGAAGAACTTCAGTCATAATAAAAGCCCTGACATAGAAACGTCCTTCTAGCCTATGACTGAATTCTAACACTTATTTTACCTTAGGTCTACTACAGCCGTGAACATACATAGTAGCTAATGCAGCACAGCACACCATGGCACTTGAGCTTGAGAGTCCAGAGCTAGGTGGCACCGACCCATCAACAACACAGTCCATACCATTCTTGGTCTTGAGATCTAAATGTTCCAGCATACCTCTTACACCACATAAGAAATAATTGTGCCATTGTGGATCTGACTTATTTATGCTAAAGTCATTCACGTCACAAAAGTAATCCCTGTAAGTAGACACAAAATTTTAAAAAGATGTAAATTTAAAGTAGAACTGTTCTAATGGGACAAGGGTCCCTGCATAGCAGCAAAATCCTGTGATCCTGACCTTTGACCAAAAAACAATGCAGATCCTTCTTTGGTCATCCTGTGTGCAAAATCCATGTATCATGAATAAGATGAATACACACAAAGTAAAAGTCTGGCAATGTTTTTGAGAGAACAAAGTTATGTACATGTAACATTGACCTTTGCTCTTTTGACTCTAAATTACAAGGAATCCTACTATAATAAGAGAATCCTACATGTGTAATATCATGACTCTATGACTAAAAGCTATCAAGTTACGATCTGGAAATGATCTGTCTATAGAGAAACAGATGGAAAGGAAAACTGATTTGATAAAACTTTTATACCTCTTTACAACTCTGTTAACAGATTTTAAAAAATAATAGAATAGAAAGGATTGAAGTAGATATATGTTAATTTGCTTATTTGATGATTTATGCCATTTATCAAAATATTACACCTTTATCATGTCTATACATGTTCCAAAATTTACATATACTTCTGATGGTTGGTCAGGTGATTAGTGCTTTTCTTTACTTTCAACTACTTTTCAGTCATATTGCAACATGAAAAACATGAGGTTACTTTAAAATGGAAGAGAAATCTAGGAATGAGATCTGAAGTGCCTGAACTGAAATGCAGGTGCTTTCCCAGAAAATGATTTGATTTGCTTTAGCTCTCTTGCAAGGAAAAACTTGAGATACATACAATGATACATATACCATTTCTTATATTAAACAATTTATAAATGCAAGTCAATATTCTCTTACTTGTATAAACTAGCATTGGTATTGCTTAGCCTGATTTTTCCAAAGTGATTTGGACTGACTGCTATTATAACATCTTGTTCTATTGCCATAGGCAACACTGAATACCCACAATAGTCTATATGTTCACCTACAACAAGTACAAGACACACATATATAGTGATAATTGGGACACCCTTGTCTTTATTGACAAGTATAGTGTATATATGTTTGTTAGTTCTTTTAACTTTACACCAATATTGTTCCACCTCTTTGGAAAAAGCCAAAGTACCTTAACATTTGAAAGGAACAATGGCAGGCACTTTCACTTGTCCAGTCAAAGACTCAAATACAGATTTAACAGTGGTGAAAATCAGCAATGTTTTGGAGTACAATGGAAAATAGATTTTGGCATTGAGAAACAATTCTTTGTTTAACAGAAACTGCCATATTTTATCACAGGCATGTATTTCAATATTTGATGGTGTCTAAACTCACCTATCAAATTCACTCTACCAGGTGCTCTAGCATAGAATGCTGGTTCATGTCCATACTTTTCAATAAAGAGGGTTTTCACTTCATTGAATCTAGAACAAATATTATAAATACATGTAATAAGACTGCAAAGCTTGCAATCACATACAACTAACATAAATACGACCAAATTGCATGACATACATGTACTACTGTTTTACCTTGATAGTTAGATATGACAGTCTGGACCATGGTATCTTAGCAAATTTTGAGCATCTTTTAACATGAATAATAGATCCTGGGTTTGAATTCCAACCATATCATATTTTTCTCCTACCTGCTAAGGATTTGGCACTGTGCCAGCCCTACTGTGTAGAATGTTTGTTTGGAGTATACAATTAAGATTTTCATTAATTCAGTTCTCTCATATCTCTGACAGGGGAGGAGTGTAATGGTATGAATCACCTAAACAGGAAGCTGAATATGACAATATATTTTTGTGTCCATTACAATTATTCAAACTTAGTGAGTCCATTCTCTTTTCAAATTTGTAGGGGTCAGTGAGTGGAAGTGTGCTTATACTTATTTCTTTTGAAACGGTTCAGCTCATACTTTACTCCCGTTTCTATTTCACCATTCATATTTTGTGTGGGAAAACTCTGCCGATAGAAACTGGGTCATTGCATCCAAAAAATGGAGTGACAGGCACAAATCACTTACCTTTTCTGCTAAATAAATCCCTAAATGTTCATATCAATCCATTTTCCTGTAAAAAAATCCATGTATACTCGAATAAATATATCACAATTTTTTACACATTTGGTGTAGCCCTCTATTACCGGTAATTTCAAATAACCATTTTAAATTATGTGGTTTCGCTGGCTAAAGAGTTCTTTTTGAGGGGCAACCAAGGGAAGCATGGATATGAAAATGAAGAAAATGGTTGTTTTTCAGAGGTTTTATTTTCTAGACATTTACTAAGTATTTGTTTTAAATGTATTTTAAGACATCTTCAAGTTAAATGGCAGGATTTTATGAAAAAAAAGTAGGCTTTAATTTTTTCTCCTGTCTAGCCTCACACATGTGCACTCCACCTACAGTACAGTCAGAGTGGAACTTAATTTTCCCACGAAGAAACGTGGGCATGTGGACAATAACTTTACCTGTAGATGTCCACGCTTTATCAGCTGAATTTTTATTTGTGATTAGCAATTCAGCTATTTTTCCGTGGGCAGCGTGGTGGTTTGAGCATGGACACTATACACTTATCTCGTTTAAATAACAATGCAGCCGACGGACAGTAGTGGGACTTAGCGCTAGCATCAAATATGGTGGAATGTATTTATCTTATTCATAAAAATGTTATACAGTTATAAGTGTCAAAGTCGAAGATTTAACTTTGAACTCTAAAATGATTATTACATGAATAGCATCAAGAATCGTATATAGTAGAGAACAATAATTACAATGTATTATAAATTGTCTTTAACTTTTAAGGATAAAACGCGCAAAAGTAAGCTTTTCATGACAAAATTGTTAATTTCAGAGAAGGCAGTGTATTTATCCAGTATTAATTAATTATGTCCTAGTCCATGCCAGTGTGCTCCTGATTTGCTTACTCACTTAAAATAACATCTAATACAATTGGGTGTGAAAGGCGCCCTCGTAAGGGGTGTTACTGATATTTACCTATATAACAAAGTTCCGGAGATCACCTGTAAAACTTTACTTAAAATAGATAAGTACACATATTTTTGTTTTCTTTAAAGAATGTACATGTACTTCATGTGCATACAATACTTAAAAGAACGTTCTAATAATTCTTCATTTCGATCTTGCACAGATATATATAATGCTTACCTAATGAATAAAGAAGCCAAAATAAGTTACCCTTACAAGGGCCCCTTTCATGCCATAGAGCGAGAAAGTGACTATTGAACTTAATTAATAGTAAGGCAATTTGAAGTTCAAATAAATCATTATGTATTCTTATGGCTAAACACATGCTTCTGTCCACCATTCTGAGATTCTTTCGCCCCTTTATCAACTATAACTCATTAAACAAATCACCTTGTGTAAATGACCCTGAAATGTCAACACATTCAACCCTTTTTGTGCTGCACGTGCCGATTAGACAGTGACAATCCAGGACGTAGAGAACATGATAACAGCTGCACTGTTTACATCCATAAACATATCACAATTTCTTACAGATTTTCATCACTAGTGAAACTAATTGTGAAAACAAAGACTCGTAACTCTTTTTTAAAATATGCAATGAAGTGGTGTTTGAATCAACATGCCGTTTTAGACATTTGGTTTGGTATTAAATTTGTGATAGATTTCTGAAATTCCCACCTATACATGTACAATGAGGTCTTTAATTCACCCCTATTCACTGTTAGTTCTACAATTAGTGCGTTCAACTGTCCGGCAGCAGCATTGTGGGCATGTAATAGGGTCGAGTGGACAATTTATACAGCTGCTGACCGACTGCCTGTCGGCGGCATTGCATGGGCTGCCCTTCGGCGATCGTGGATTTTCCTAATTCCACACCGACTGTACTGTAGTTTGAACATGGCTGTTTGAATGTAATGGATAAATACACCAAATATGTTGTGATGTATTTATTTGAGTATACCTGTATTATTTTAACAAGAAAATGGATTGATATGAATAGTTAGGGATTTATTTAGCCGAAAAGGTAAGTGATTTGTGCCTGTCACTCCATTTTTTGGATGCAATGACTCAGTTTCTATCGGCAGGGTTTTATGCTTATACACAATTACCCTGAATTAACCAAAACATTAAATCAGGAAATAAAAATAAACCATGCATATAAGCCGAAGTTTTATTGATTTATTCAAACTAAAGAAGGAAACACGTACTCTCGTATTGTTGTAAAAATAATCAAAGGGATACGATCTGTCAAACACAGCAACCTTATTCGTACACGCGTACACGTTTTGCGAAATCAGTTATTTCAAAATGATAAACTTTCGTCATAGACATAGTACGTCAAGACCGAAAAATAATCAACTTCAAAGGATAATGACAGATGGGTTTTTGTATCGTTTCGGTAGAAAATACTGGCAGATATTACCTAGGCCTGCAACTCTCTGGCACTGGTTTGATCGGCGGATCTTCTGCCATGTTTTAATCATGTGACTTCTCAAAATTTTGAACCCGAAAAATATAATATACTTATTGGTTCATCCATAATATATATAAATCAAAGTATTAAAGTAAATAATATCCCATCCCTGAAAAATCTGTCATACATAATTAGATTATTTCTGTGAATTCAGTTCAATTTAAATTGGTCAAATCATAAGGTAATAATTTTCGGGTTCAGTATTAATAAGTTTTTTTTAATAAAAAATGTCAGCCCTCATGAAACGACCTACCTTGAAGATATATGCTTCATCCACACGTTTGAACACAGAGATATGCAGTGTGAAATTATCGTCAACTCAAGCATCTAAAGAAGTTGAATATCCACCTGTCAGAGGAAAATATCCTCCAGGTGCGTAGTGTATTTTGTGGGAGCTCCTAAATGCCGAACTCTTAGTCTTACCGAACTCTAATTTCTATTGAAACGGTCGGCTCATACCTACTAATGCTAGACGTTTTGGTATAAGGATGTTTCGGTACAAGGACGTTTCGGTACATAAGAAGGACGTTTCGGTACATGTAAACACATTTCGGTACAATGTAAAGGATGTTTCTGTACACTAAGAAGACGTTTCGGTACATATGTTTGGGTGACCTACTCACTATATTTTAGTCTGTGTGTGACATGAGACAGCAATTTTGACCAACCAAACAGGTGACCCTTACTCCTATAGACACATGGGTTAATTTTACAAATGATGTAGGCCCAAACATATATCTATATATAAACTTCGTCAAGTAACATTTCGTATCCTCGCTAAAAAATCCCTTAAGAAACTTACACCTTCCGCAATATTAACAACTGAGTTTTAGCTTTAGGCACTTCAAGAAACATGCAGTTTATGTCCATACAAAAGTTAAAAAGTTTACATCAATATATCTACTGTTTGGCTTACAGTATTTTTAAAGAATGCATGATCACGAGTAAGCGAGATAAATATGGCATATGAGTAAAAAAAAAATTAATAGATATATATATATATATATATAAAGCACAAATAGAATCAGTGGAATACCTGGGAGCACTATGGACCTTGGATCTCCGAAGAAATACCTGTAGAAAATAAAGACAAATTAGACAAACATATAAAGCACAAAGACACTACAGTGTAGTGTCTTTGTGCTTTATATATATATATATATATATATATATATATATATATATATATATATATATATATATATATATATATTAGAGTTAGCGAAACTTTACAAAAATCTGTCAGACATTGTGTCCAGTGGATTGTCATAAACTACAGGACATTTGAAAAATTTACAGGACAAGCGTGGATAAAAATAAATAATCAAATGCTCATTGTAATACCAATTTTATTTTCAGTTTAATTCATTTTCAATTTCATCAAGCACGTTTTTTATCATAATTTCATTCATGTTTTCACTGCAACCTCAAGGTCAAAGAAAGATAATTAACGAGAGCCGTGATTGGCTGATGTGGTGTAGGGAGAGAGAGGGACTACTATTTCAATGTATTAGGAGCTGTGATTGGATGAATTATTTGATCTATGTATAAATAAAGATTGATTCTGCTGTAAAATCATAAACTTTTATCTCATTTCGCTAATGTAAAAATTTAATTACCTAAAAAGGGGTGGTTGTTTACATTTGAATTTTGGCCAATTTTAGGGGGGTATCCCCTTTCCAGCATTATTTTCTCGAAATTAAGGTGGATAACCTATGGTAAACTTAAAATTCTGATAGAGGAGGGTCTGACAAACATTTTGATATGTGGATTATATATGGCTAAAATGTAGGATGTTGTGTAAATCTTGCTGGAAGTTCGGTAATTTAACATGCGACCCTATGGGAAATGGAATTACTATGCATTGACCTCAAGGTAGTATTAACCGGAGATTTAAAGGCAATAGTAATGTTAGAACTGAGACTGAACTTTCGAGAATGTCAGATAGTTGCAAGTCAAATATTATCACCATGCTTTTCTAAAAGGTTTTGTTTTGTCAAATTGGTTCACATAAAAGATAAACTATGTTTGTATGCCAAGTTATTACATGTATGTATATAATTAAAACGAAAGAGTAGGGGAAATTTACCGGACAATATGTCCGACTGGGTTCTGATATTTACCGGTCATTTGTAAAATTTACTGGTAATTACCGGCAGACTGGCAAGTTTCGCCAACTCTGATATATATATATATATATATATATATATATATATATATATATATATATATATATATATATATTGTATATAGCCTTCCTTATTGTTTTTTCCGAGGCCTCGTGTCGTGGTATGAATGGCACGTTAAAGATCCCTCACTGCTTCGGGTGGGTCTGTTGCAAAGGTAAAAATTTGTATGCCCTGCATCAGGCAGATGCCGTCACCATATACTTGAAATATTTGTGGTGTGATGTAAAACAAAAATCAATCAATGAATCAATAGAAATTAACTGAACTCTAGCTTTTTGGGGATTAAAAGGGGGAAATGTTGCTATGTGAGTGTATTTTGTAGTTAGTATGTATCATATTTACCCAAATATCTTTTTTTTTCTTGTATAATTGACACTTATTGTTTTTATAATTGACGGAAAACTATACCAGACTCTAATATGGCTGCCATTTTGGATCAGAATCGACTTCCGCATTGAACTTTGAAAATGACACGCGGATTGTTTTGGTAGTTTATCGTCAGTGCTCCTAAATTTCGAACTCTTACCGAACTCTAACTTTTTTGGGATTAAAAGGGGGAATTGTTGGTATGTAAGTGTTTTTTGTAGTTAGTATTTATCATTTGTACCCAAATTGCACTTTTTCTTGTAAATTTGACGCTTACTTTTGATAGTATCGAAGGAAAACTATACCAAACTCTAATATCGTCGCCATCTTGGATTAGGATCGACATCTGCGTTGAACTTCGAAAACGATGGGCGGATTGTTTTGGCAGTTTATCGTTGTTTCTTAAGTGATTTAAAACATGTTTTGAATGAATATTAATGTATTCTATGATAAAACAGAGGTAGTCAGCTGTTTGCTAACGGAAATAGCACAACGTTTCCAGCTCTTGCCACTTGAAGGCCACCTCTATAAGAGCCAAAACGAAAAAAAAAGATATAAATAGATAAATAAAAAAAAAATAATTAAACAGGGTTCTCAATAAGGACCGGCGATTTCGCCATCTATTTACACTGTTGCGCCGGCTACTTCATTTTCAAAAATCAATATGATATTTGGTAAAAAACACCTCAATACAAAATTACTTTGGTTATCACGTTGGGCTTTATTATTATTAAATGTGGTAAATAAAAGAACTCCGTAAACACAGAAATCTTATCATATTACGATCTCTTTCTTTAAAACGCGGCGATGATTCGAAATCGTGATCGAAGTTCAAATTTAAGTTTATTACGCGTTTGTATTTTCTGGTTTTGAAACTGCACTCTAAAGCATGGCAACTTATCCGAAAGCTACTGATGCCATTATGATATCACTGTCTTTTCAGGACTTTGTAAAGCTGCAGACACCCCACTCTAGTTTGTCATACAACTACTGTATCCTGTGATTTTTATTATTTGTTTTTATTTTGGTTTGATTTTTGCAAAATGTGCGCCAGTATATGTACATTAGAATTATTTACGGATCATGCTATCCGTTCTCTTTTTCTCATTCTACTGTTCTCTCTTCATGCCATGTGTTGCTGTTGAATAAATAATCAACACGGAAAGCTATCTAGACTTGTTGGAGCTGTTTGTAAATGTGTGATCTGTATCAACTGGTGTGGTGGCAGCGTCAAAGAACCCCAAAACAGTGCTTTTCAACGCTATTTACACGGTAAAATCCTCAGCTTCTGCGTAAATTATTTTTTTACCCGGGACGGTCTAGAAGTTCCGTATTCTAATATGGCAAACAGAGCACCCAAACAATGGTGCTTAACGAAGACAGAGACAGTATTTTCTGAAGAAAATTGGAGACAAAATCTCCTTTATACTTTATCATTAGATGTTAACTTTTCTCCTTTCCTTATCGATGGAGCCGTATGGCAGAAAAAGACGAGAGGTAATCCACATAGAGGATTCGTTGATGATGGTGAAGAGATTCCGGAAGCCAATCGTAAGACTCGCGAGCAGAAAGTACGATCTTTGGAACTTATGCTTGGGCAGATCGCAAACTATACACCTATCATTGCCAGGAACACCATTGTCAATAATTCAACGTCTCTGCGCGACATCTGGCAGATAATTCGACTTCATTTTGGATTTCAGTGCACTGGTGCGCATTTCATCGATTTCAATGCTATACATTTAGAACCCAATGAAAGACCAGAGGATTTATTCCAAAGATTAATGGCTTTTACAGAAGATAATCTACTACGCGCAGAGGCTGGTATCACGCATCATGGCCAACCTATCATTGAGGATGAGGAAATAACTCCGTCAATTGAAAATTTCATAGTTCTTACCTGGTTACGCCTTATCAACCCTGATCTTCCTAAATTAGTGAAACAACGGTACGGCACAGAGCTTAGATCCCGTACCTTGGCCACCCTTAAGCCTGAAATCTCGCAGGCTTTGGAGTCCTTGCTTGATGAATTACGTACTACTGAGGATGCCAGGGCCATGCGCATGTCTATTAGAGGGCCTTTCCAACAACAATATAATTCCCGTAAAGTTTGCCCATTATGCAATACCGCTGGACGTAAGGACAAGAATCATTTCCTCAGTAAATGCCCCTACTTACCTGTCTCGGACAAGAAATATTTTGCCAACGCAAGACAAATACTTGGTTCAGATGACCAGACAGATGATGAGTGCAATGTAGATCACGTAGAGCCTGTCAATACAATTAATAGAGTACAGATACGTCAGTCTCCTTTCATTGATGCCTTTTACTTCATTATCCTGTGCGTCTAACAATAGATAGTGGCGCCACTGGTAACATGATGCGCTCGGATGTTGCCCATGCATTACATGCTGTTATTAAACCATCTAGTCAGTCAGCTCATCAGGCAGACGGCTCATCCCCCTTACATGTGGTTGGTGAGACGCGACTCAAGTTCACACACAGTGGCCATGATCTCCTATTTGAGGGACTTGTTGTTGATAACCTGGACACAAACATTCTAGCTGGAATCCCGTTTATGGAGATGAATGATGTCAGTATCAGGCCAGCCCACCGGGAAGTGGTAATAGGTGGTAAACTTACCTTTAACTATGGTTTCAACAAACCCTCCTCCAAACAGCATTCTGTTCGTCTTACACAAGTCATTCGAGCTCCTATACAGGACATTACTACATTATGGCCAGGGGATTTTATTGAAGTCAATGTACCCTCTGACATACGCAATGCTGATGGTTGCAATACATTCTCGGTGGAACCTTATCCGACAGTCAACACTGATGTGTCACACATATGGCCTCCTCCAGCCTTGTTGGATAGTGTTGCTGGAAAAATTCGAATCGCTAATTTATCAGACATTCCTCAGACTGTGAAACGCAATCAACATTTAGGTATTGTGCGCCCTACATACTCACCTACATTAACTACTACATCAGATCCTCAACCAGACAAACAGCAGCCTAACAAATCTATTTCTCATTCATCAGCCGTGAGCCTAGACCCTGATAGCATTTTATCACATTCCGTAAGGTCAAAATTTAAAGAAGTTCTTGATACACACGATGAAGTTTTCAACCCCGAATTTCAAGGTTACAATGGGGCATGTGGGTCATTAAAAGCAGTCGTCAATATGGGACCAGTTAAACCCCCTCAACGAAAGGGACGCCTTCCTCAATATAACAAAGGACTCCTCACAACCCTCCAAGACAAATTTGATAACCTTGAGAAACGTGGCGTATTCATAAGACCTGAATTAGTCGGTGTTAACGTCGAATATGTCAACCCGTCTTTCCTTGTGAAGAAACCATCGGGTGGATTTCGTCTGGTTACCGCCTTTTCGGACGTAGGGAGGTATAGTAAGCCCCAACCTTCTCTGATGCCCAATGTTGATTCAACACTCCGTCAGATTGCCCAATGGAATTATATCGCTATCACTGATCTTACACAGGCATTCTATCAGATTCCGTTAGCTCGCGAGTCAATGAAATATTGTGGTGTCGTAACCCCGTTTCGTGGAGTACGAGTCTACGCACGTTCCGCAATGGGTATGCCAGGCTCAGAAACCGTATTAGAGGAAATGACGTGTCGCGTACTTGGTCACCTTGTTCAAGAGGGCGTTGCCGCCAAATTAGCTGACGACCTATACTGCGGAGGTTCCACCCCTGAAGACTTACTGCACAACTTTACCCGAGTCCTCCAAGCTCTCAAAAACAATGGTCTTAATCTCTCCGCTTCCAAAACAATAGTTGCATCTAAAGAAACGACTATTCTCGGATGGATATGGAACCAGGGCACACTTCGCGCTAGCCCACACAGAGTAGCCACATTGGCCAACTGCTCCCCTCCATCTACTGTTACTGGACTTCGATCCTTTATCGGCGCATATAAAGTTCTAAGTCGGGTACTTCAAGACTGTTCACGTTACATATCACCCCTAGACGATGCTATCACCGGTAAGGACTCAAAAGAAAAAATTCAGTGGACCGACAATTTGTTGCACAGTCTGCACTTTCATCCGCCCGCTCAATTACACTCCCTCGTGCTAATGATCAGCTTTGGATTGTTACTGATGGCGCACTTCGTAGTGGAGGACTAGCAGCCACGCTATATATTACGCGCAATGACAAAATGCTCTTATCCGGCTACTTCAGCGCTAAGCTTCGCACCAACCAGTCAACCTGGCTCTCCTGCGAAGTAGAGGCCTTATCAATCGCATCCGCTATTAAACATTTTAGCCCATATATAGTTCAGTCTTCAACAAACACTTGTATCCTCACAGATAGTAAGCCATGCGTTCAAGCTTTCGAAAAACTTTGCCGCGGAGAGTTTTCGTCTAGTCCACGTGTATCTACGTTTTTATCCACAGCTAGTAGATACCAAGTGTCTGTCCGTCATGTGTCGGGAGCATCTATCTTGCCGTCTGATTTCGCGAGCCGAAACGCACCCGAATGTATGAACCCCACCTGTCAAGTGTGCAATTTCGTAGATTTATCAGCCCAATCGATTGTGCAACACATAACCATGGATGATATTTTGAAAGATGACATTAAAGTCCCATTCGCGAGTAGGCCGGCTTGGCAAGCCATCCAATCCGATTGTAGCGATCTCCGCCGGACTCGTGCGCACCTCCAACAAGGCACGCGACCATCAAAGAAACTGACGAATGTTCGTGACGTCAAACGATACCTACAACATGCTTCTATTGCCAAAGATGGACTACTAATCGTTAAGCGTAATGTACCATTTCGCCCTGCTCAAGAATGTATAGTCGTGCCGAGAGCCGTACTAGATGGCTTGTTAACCTCACTACACATAAAATTAAACCATCCATCCAATTATCAGCTCAAAAGTGTAGTTAGTCGTTTCTTTTTCACATTGGACATGGACAAATCTATCGATAAAGATTCCGACTCTTGTCATCAATGTGCATCACTGAAAACATCTCCCGTATTTCGACCAGAACATACGTCAGGACAACCCCCAGAAAGGATAGGATTTCAATTTGCTGCCGATGTATTGAAACGCGAGAGACAGTGTATCCTAGTGGTCCGAGAATATGTCACTTCCTATACACGTACGTTATTGATTGAGGATGAGCGTCACGAAACTTTGCGCAATGGTTTACTTATGCTATGTGTCGAACTCCATCCCATGGATTGTCCATTTGCTGTCATTCGGACAGATCCCGCTCCAGGTTTTGTTGCATTGACGTATGACAAGTTGCTCTCTCAGAATCGCATAACTATCGAAATCGGATGTGCTAAAAACGTAAACAAAAATCCTATTGCAGATCGCGCAATACAAGAATTAGAAACCGAAATCTTGCGTCAAGACCCATCATGTCGAATTATAACTCCTCTTGCTCTATGTTTGGCCACCGCTCGACTAAATACGCGGATTAGAAACAGAGGATTATCAGCAAGAGAAATGTGGATGCACCGAGATCAATTTTCTCATGAACAAATTCCCGTTGACGATAATGCGCTGATTTCCAAACAACATGATATCAAGCTAGAGAATCACCCATACAGCGAACGCTCCAAAGGACCCTTACGAGACCACGCCCCTAAATGCAACTGTAAAGTAGGTGATCTCGTATACCTACACAAAGACTTTAATAAATCCCGGGCACGTGATCGGTATCTAGTTATATCATGCGATGGTGAATTGCGTCACATTAGCAAATTCGCAGGTTCACAGCTCCGCCGCGCCGCGTACCGAGTGAAAGATTCAGATTGTTATATGGTACCATCAGAAGAGATAAAAACTGGTCCTTCACGCAACTCAGATCAGGATAGCACGCTTTCGCTGTCTGATGAAGAGGATTCCGTATCTAGTGATGCAAACGAACCACTAGTTCATCCGATTTCGCCTCCGCCCATTCCCGCTGTCATATCGGATCCTCCTACCTCTTTACCGACAAGTTCCGTATTCCCGCCTCCGACCTTACATAGCAAGGATACCGTCCCATCTAGACCGACACGTACCAGTCGTAAGCCAGCCTGGATGTCCGATTTTGTGACTCAGTGACTGTATTAGTGCATATTATCTATGTTCATGTTTTTATTTTGTGTGTAATATTGTGCGGGGCAAAATAACCCCCATGCTCAGAGGGCAGTCTACCCTGTGAAGAGAATATATATCTCATGTAAAAAAAAAAAAAAAAAAAAAAAAAAGTGGTAACGCCAGTATATGTACATTAGAATTATTTACGGATCATGCTATCCGTTTTCTTTTTCTCATTCTACTGTTCTCTCTTCATGCCATGTGTTGCTGTTGAATAAATAATCAACACGGAAAGCTATCTAGACTTGTTGGAGCTGTTTGTAAATATGTGATCTGTATCAACTGGTGGTGCTCCTAAAAGTGTCATACTGATTACCAATAAAACAATTCAAAATATACCAAGATAGGTCCTAGATGCCACCTCCTGCAATGCAAATTTTAAACATTTTCCTGGGGGGGGGGACCCCCCCCTGTCCTTCCAAGAGGGGGGATGCCCCCCCTCTCGGACTCCCCCCCCCCCACCCCACCCCCCTCAGGGCAGAGGCCTTTGATTAGGGCCTTTGGCCCTCAGTGGTGCCCCTACTTTTTCTTTTTTTCCACCTACTTTATTGCTTATTGAGAACCCTGATTAAAATGAAATCAAATAAATAATTAAATAAATTTATAGATAAATAAAATCAAATAAATAAATAAAAACTGAAATAGATGAGTAAATGAATATACTAAATAATGAAAATAAACAAATCAAAATAATTGTTTTCTATCACAATGAATAAATAATATAATGAACGAATAAATACATGTAAATAGATACATGTAGATGGCAATGTCCAAAAAATATTAAAAATGAAATCTATCGCATGAGTTTAGATTAAAGAAAAAAAGGAGAAAAAATAAATTATCCATGATGAAAATACTAACACAAACAAACAAAATAAAACACCTATCAAATGAAAAAAGGGATGTTTATATTTCATAAATTAGTAAAAAAAAGTTTAATATAAATAATGTAATACACCTTTCTGTTAAATGTGAGTGTATTTCATATTTTATTTGTGAATTTATTGAAAATATTTCATCTTAATGACAACAGTGGGGGAAAAAAAGGTCATTTTAGACCACTAGATTTGAATTTATGAGAAAAATGTTTTCTTGGGAACAAAAATTGAATTTAAACAAAATGAATGAACTTTTCCCGAGGCATAGAGTATTCTTCCTAACAATTTAGAAAACTATTCAATTACTTGATAAAGGCAATATCACTATAAATAACCATGAAACATTAAAGGATTAGATTTGATTTTTTCAATGTTTTGTGAAATGGCAAAAAAATATAGAAGTGGCTTTACCAAAAAATCATATTAATTGGGTTGGTCCCGAACTGTTGAAAATGGGGTCTGCCTTGGCACAGGAAAGAAGGATGTAATGATATTGATATACAATGTTATAACGTGTGTGAACTTTTAATAGACTCCCTTGGCTTTCGTAGATTTTCATTTTTAAGGCCAACAAAATTATAGAAATGCTTCTCTCTCATTCCTTTGATCAAAAGCTTGTGCTCATGATTTATAGATTTACCAAGCATGTTAATGATCGAGATTTTTTTAGTTTTACTGATTGATTGGCATTATGCACATGAAGGTTATGTGATTAAAACAAATATAACACAGTTATACGAGTCTCTTCTTACGAGATTATATTCATGAATGATAGCTTTATAAGGAACGAATTGTTATAAGTGTAGTAAATTTGCCAAACATGCTTTTAACATAAGAAAAAACATCGAATCCTGTATCATGTCAGTAGGTGCAAAACTTTCTCAGGCTTTACAGGACTTTGTCTGGTAAAGCCTCAATATTTCAATGAAATGATAGTGAAAGTTTTATCTGACCAAGCCAATTTTTAACCAGAAATGTCAGGCAGTCAGGTGTGTTTCGGAAACACTGTCATGTTTTTATTTTCATATTCATGTAATGATTGTCATCGCCATCAATAATTCTAAACAACTTTTACTATTAGCCTGACCTTATGTATATTGATGAATGTATGCGTGTATGTATATTACATATATATATATATATATATATATATATATATATATATATATATATATATATATATATATATATATATATATATATACATGTATATTTTTATTGTATTATGATCAATAAGCTGTATTGCTTACGGTGAATAAACTATACTATTGAAAGAGAAATGTTCGTTATTTAAAGATGCGATTCGATTTTATGTAACTCTTTTATTCAGACTGTACTCCTATCATGTTTCTTCTAAATGGAAAATATAACAGCGAAAATAGAAATAGTAGAATGCGTACATTATGTAACTTAAATGAAAGAAGACGAGTGTCAAAGAGCTCTTTAAATTAGGTAATTTCTTATATGAGAAATGGAAATATATGCAAGTTGTATTCAGATCATATTCTTAAAACCCATTGTTCATTATATATTCGTGAATCACATGTACTTGATGTGCCGTATGCCATTAAGAACAAAGAACTTGAACACTTGAAACTGCCCGACGATCCAATTGCGGCAGTTTCACACCTCTATCATTAGATTAGATGTTATTAGATAATTAATACCCCAAGCCAAGGCTATTATTGTGATATGGGGTTTACACAAATATACAAGTTATTGAACGGTCGCATGCGAACTTTGGTGAAATCTGTTTATATTTTAAGAAAACTCCAAATTGTTCTTTCTCTTTCTTTCTTTCAAAAATTCTGATAAAAACTTTTATATAACTGATTTTTTTCTCTTTTCTCTTGAAAAACAAATTTATCAACAGTTTTATTTTAAATAATTTTGTGACATTCTTATCAATATTTATTCATAATAAATATTTCAATTAAAGAAAAATACAGTACACATTTTTATATTTGCTCATCTATTGTCCTGTGGTTAGGCCTCCCACCCCCCTTATTTACATTATTTGTTTCCTACGGCCCTACGTCTCAATATTTTATTTCTTATATCATCAAAATTTTAATAAAATCTTCTATGTAAATGATCTTTTCTCTTTTTTCTTGACAAACAAATTTTTCAACTTAATATAACACTTTCATTTTTAATAATTTTTGTGACATTCTTATCAAAATCATCAGTATTTTTTCTTAATTTATTCATTCCGTTTTCTATTCTTTGTGAGGGGCAGGCTTGGTGTAGTGGTTAAGCGCTTGGCTTGCGGCGCCGACGATCCGGGTTCGATTCCCGGGTTGCGCCACTATGTTTAAGAGGTTGGTAACCTCCTGCTTCCATGTCGCGATATAACTGAAATATTGTTGAAAGCGACGTAAAACACCAATCAACCAACCAACCAACAATCTATTCTTTGTGATTAAAATCATTTATTTTAAGATTTATTCATTTTTATTATTACATGTATTTCTTAAATCAATTCATCTTTTAAATTTTTATGTTGTATATCATTCAAGTAATATTATTTATTCACAGTATTATTATTTTTATTTTATTTATTTATAAACGATGTGCTATTTCTGTTAGCAAACGGCTTACTACCTCTGTTTTATCATAGAAAACATTCATATTCATTCAAAACATGTCATTTCCAGTTTTAAATCAAATAAGAACAACGATAAATTGCCAAAACAATCCGCCCCTCGTTTTTTAAGTTAAATGCGGATGTTGATCCCGATCCAATATGCCAGCGATATTAGAGTTTGGTATAGTTTTCCATCGATAATATCAAAAGTAAGCGTCATATTTACAAGAAAAAGTGCAATTTGGGTATAAATGATAAATACTAACTACAAAAAACACTCACATACCAACAATGCCCCCTTTTAACCCCAAAAAAGCTAGAGTTTGGCAAGAGTTCGGCATTTAGGAGCACCTGTTTATGGTTGAGTCAACAAAAAAAAAAAAAAAAGAAAAAAAAAACAATAACAATAATAAATAGATAATTAAATTCATGGCAAAAATAAAATAAATAAAAACTGAATTAAGTGAGTAATTAAATAAACTAAATAATAATGAATTGAATGAACTAAATAGAAAAAAAATAATAATGAAAATAAATACACTGTAATTCAAAATAAAATTGTTTTCTATCACAATGAATAGAAAATATAATGAACGAATAAATAAATACATGTAGATCTATACATATAAATGACAATGTCAGAAAAATATAAGAAATGAAATGTATTACAATTTACATTAAGTTAATAAATTTGAATTTAGATTAAAGAAAAAGGAGAAAAGATAAATTATCCATGATGAAAATACTAATACAAACAAACGAACAAAGTAAAACACAGATCAAATGAAATAAAGGGACGTTTAATATTTCATAAATTAGTAAATAAATATTTGAAATAAATAATGTAATACACTTTTCTTTTGAATGTGTGTGTGTTTCATATTTTATTTGTGAATTTATTGAAAATATTTCATTAAGATGAAATATTTTCAATAAATGGAAAAAAAGATCATTTTAGACCACTGGATTTGAATTTATAGGAAAAATGATTTCTTGGAAACAAAATTAGATTTAAAAAAATGATTAATAAACTTTTCCTGAGACATAGAGTATTCTTCCTTACAATTTTAAAAACTGTATTAACAATTTTGAAAATATTAAAGTTACTTGATAAAGGCAATATTATCATAAATAAACATCTAACATTTTAATTGCGATTAGATTTGATTAATTAAATGTTTTGTGAAATTGCCCAGAAAATACAAAAAAGAGCTGAAAATGAAGTTTAAAATAATCAGATGTTAGCTCAGAATCAAAATGACAGATTAAAAAAGATATTTTTATTTCCTTTCATGAAATGAGTCAGGGGCAAGAATATACAAACATTATACAGTTATACGAGTCTCTTCTTACGAGATTATATTCATGGATGATGGTTTTATAATGAATGAATCTTTATAAGTGTAGAAGATAGCAGGGACGTATGTTATGTTCCTGAAGATGGTGAATTCTAAATGTAAACAACAAAAATAGAAATAGTAGAATGGGTACATTATGTAACTTAAATGAAAGAAGACGAGTGTCAAAGAGCTCTTTAAATTAGGTAATTTCTTATATGAGCTACTGAGCTATCTGGGCCGATATCCCAGTCTGCCACATGAGAAATGGAAATATATGCAAGTTGTATTCAGATCATATTCTTAAAACCCAGTGTTCATTATATATTAATGAATTACATGTACTCGCATCTGATGTGTAGTATGGCATGAAGAACAAAGAACTTGAATACTTAACAGGGCCTGACCACCCACCCGGGACAGTTTCACACCTCTATAATTAGAGAAGATATTATTAGATAATTAATACCCCAAGCCAAGGCTATGATTGTGATATGGATGTTACAGGAATATTCAAGTTATTGGTGAAATCCGTTTACATTTGTAGAAAACAACTCCAAATTATATGATATCTGCAGAGCTCGGAACAAAACACTTCACTATTACTGTACTATACAAATTTGGAGTCTGGACCATGAAACACCATAGCTGTCTTAAGATTATATTATCAACAATAAATAGTCATTTCACAATAACATTACATCAAAACAATAAATAAACTATATGCATGTAATATGAAGTCAAATAAATGTATTGTTATGACTTCATAAGGTGTGAAACTGTCGCAGATGGGTAGTCTGGGTTTGAATGTAATGGAGAAATACATCAAATATGTTGTGATGTATTTATCTAAAAAAAAATGATTGATACGAATAGTTAGGGATTTAATTAGCCAAAAAGGTAAGTGATTTGTGCCACTCCATTTTTTTTGATGCAATGACCCGGCAAAGTTTTCCCACACAAAAAAATGAACGGTGAAATAGAAACAGTGGCGAAGTATGAGCTGAACCGTTTCAATAGAAATTAGGTCTGTTGCAAAGATAGAAATTTCTCTTCAATGCATCAGACGGATGCCGTCACCATATACGTGAAATAACTGTGGAGTGACATAAAACAAAAATCAATCAATCACTGCTTTGGGTGGGTGTGTTGCAAAGGTAGAAATTTCTATGCAATGCATCAGGCTGATACCATCACCATATACGTGAAATAACTGTGGAGTGACGTAAAACAATAATCAGTCAATCATGCCGGTAACGACTGCTGTGTCCAAAGTCATTCTGGATATAGAATTTATATCCAGATGGGGCTATATTAGCTTTATTTATTCTCATCAAAATGTTGATTTGTAATATTGTAGAAACTTTTGTACTACATTGTTGGGTAGATAATGAAATTCAAGATTTTATATTTAAGATTATAAGGTGTAAAAAGAATGAAAAAATGAATTGATAAAAACAGATTTAAAAACCCAGAAAACTTTACTTTAGTGACTTTAATATACTTTGCTCTGCCTACTCATACTCACATTTAGCGAATGTTTCCCATTAATTTCAAGCCCTGAAAATGTATATACTGTGATCAATAATGTCACACCACAGTTTCTTTTATTTGAACTAATATCTAATGTTAATGTGCTTGGAGGACTGTGTAGAACGATTTTGCTCCAGCAAAAAAGTTTGGGGTATATGAGTTATCGGTCTTATAAAACCCTTAATGGTACATGTAGTTCATGTGAATGCTGCATGTACATAAAAGTACTGCAAAAGGGAAAAAAATCAATATTTTATGATGATTAATACTTGCAGGTACATGGCCAAAGAATATGAATGATATGCATCCCAGCGTATGTTGGAGATGGCACGATGCTGCTCAGAAAGCCTTAGCAATCCCTACTATTAAAGAACGTTTGAAAAGAATTCAAAGTAGAACAGTGAAGTGTTACTCATATCGTCCATTTCATCGTGTACCTAATGCATTGAAACTGCACCAGTTTGTTACAAAAACTGCTTTTCAAGAGGGGCTTCCTCAAGTATACAAAGACCTTGATGTTGAGGAAGAAGTGAAATTACTTAAACCTTTGGTATTACAGGCAATAGCTTCTGAGAAAGATCAGCTGCATAGATCTGGAAAAGATGTAGGATTTACAAAATATTTAAAAACACATGCCTTACTCAAGCAGATTCTGATTATTGTGATGACAGCGCTTGGAAGTCAGTACAGACATTTGGTAGATAGTCATCTCAATGAGTTTGTAAAGATATGTGGACACTGGGATAGATATGGAGTCGAACGTCCCTTACCTGTTCAAAATGACAGAGAATATTTCCATCAAAAAATAGAAATAACTCCAGTAATGACTCAGTATAACAAGAAATTCTTCTCAGAAGATACAATGGACTTTCAACTACGTACACAGCAGCCGCTTCCTGAGGTTTGTTTGAACTATGGTTTTTATGCCACCGAATTGATAGATCAGGGGCATATTGTTTTTGTCCTGTTGACTGGTATTTGTCTGTCGGTTGCCAACTTTAACCTTGGCTATAATTTTTGAACGGTGAGGGATAGAGACTTCATATTTGACAAGTGTACTCAACTAATGAAGCCCTTTCAATTGACACCAAGTTCGATGACCTTTTGACCTTGACAGTGACCTTCAGACTAAAAATAACTTTTTGGACCTTTGTGCTGCTTGGGTCATTAGTGCTTCACAAACACAGCTTGTTAGTTTCTTTTGTGAAACTTGTAAACTTATTGTCTGTTATCATTTCATTTATTACTTCTACTTTTGTCTTTCAAGATGGAGGGGGGTGTATAGGAATCACCCTGTCTGTCTGTCTGTCTTTCTGTCTGTCCATCAAACATTGTCTGGGCCATAACTTCTCACCCTGTGCACGGATTTCAATAATATTTCACAGAATGGTTGCTTAGGATCCAAGGGTGTGTCATGACCTTGAACCAAGGTCAAAGGTCAAGGTCATAATAGACACAAGAAGTAAAACTTTGTCCGGGCCATAACTTCTAAAGCTGTGCACGGATTTCAATAATATTTTACAGAATTGATGCTTAGGATCCAAGGGTGTGTCATGACCTTGAACCAAGGTCAAAGGTCAAGGTCATAATATACACAATAAGTAAAACCTTGTCAGGGCTTTGACTTCTTCCCCTGTGCACGGATTTCAATAATATCTCAAAGAATGGTTGCTTTGGATCCAAGGATGTGTTGGTCAAGGTCATAATAGACACAATAAGTAAAACCTTGTCTGGGCCATAACTTCTTCCCCTGTCCACAGATTTCAATAATATTTCACAGAATTGTTGCTTAGGATCCAAGGGTGTGTCATGACCTTGAACCAAGGTCAAAGGTCAAGGTCATAATAGACACAAGAAGTAAAACTTTGTCCGGGCCATAACTTCTAAACCTGTGCACGGATTTCAATAATATTGTACAGAATTGATGCTTAGGATCCAAGGGTGTGTCATGACCTTGAACCTAGGTCATAGGTCAAAGGTCAAGGTCATAATATACACAATAAGTAAAACCTTGTCAGGGCTATAACTTCTTCCCCTGTGCACGGATTTCAATAATATCTCAAAGAATGGTTGCTTTGGATCCAAGGATGTGTCGGTCAAGGTCATAATAGACACAATAAGTAAAACCTTGACTGGGCCATAACTTCTTCCCCTGTCCACAGATTTCAATAATATTTCACAGAATTGTTGCTTAGTATCCAAGGGTGTGTCATGACCTTGAACCAAGGTCAAAGGTCAAGGTCTTAATAGACACAATAAGTAAAACCTTGTCAGGGCTTTAACTTTTTCCCCTGTGCACGGATTTCAATAATATTTTAAAGAATGGTTGCTTTGGATCCAAGGATGTGTTGGTCAAAGGTCAAGGTCATAATAGACACAATAAGTAAAACCTTTTCTAGGCCATAACTTCTTCCCCTGTTCACAGATTTCAATAATATTTCAAAGAAATGTTGCTTAGGATCCAAGGGTTTGTTGTGACTTAAAACCATGGTCAAGGTCATAATAGACACAATAAGTGAAACCTTGTCCAGCCATAACTTCTTCCCCTGTGCATGTATTTCAATAATATTTCACAGAATTGTTGCTTAGGATCCAACGGTGTGTCATGATCTTGAACCAAGGTCAAAGGTCAAGGTCATAATAGAATCAAGAAGTAAAACTTTGTCCGGGCCATAACTTCTCACCCTGTGCACAGATTTCAATAATATTTTACAGAACTGTTGCTTAGGATCCAAGGATGTGTCATGACCTTGAATCAAGGTCATAGGTCAAGGTCATGACACAATAAGTAAAACCTTGTCAGGGCTATAGCTTATTCCTCTGTGCACAGATTTCAATAATATTTCACAGAATTGTTGCTTAGGATCCAAGGGTTTGTCATGACTAAAAACCAAGGTCAAAGGTCAACGTCATAATAGACACAATAAGTAAAAATTGTCCGGGTTATAACTTCTCACCCTGTGCACAGATTTCAATAATGTTTTACAGAATTGTTGCTTAGGATCCAAGGATGTGTCATGATCTTGAAACAGGGTCATAGGTCAAAGGTCAAGGTCACAGTAGATGCAATAGGTAAGACTGGTTTTCATTGATTATACCTCAAAATGTGCTTGTAAGTGGGACGTCCATTAAAACTTATACCAGCGATGTATCTTGGGATAAATTATTGCATGCTTCATCTTTGCTGCTGCGGGGGTGTATTTGTCCCACTAGGCCTGCTCTAGTTTCGTTTGGAAGGAGTGAATATCAATGACCATGTTAAGACCAACATCTATTAAGCACTTAATTTGCAAGTGATCATATGTTGTTTACTGTTGAGTGTACAGTAGGTCCTTGTGGTCGATCTCCAGAGTTTTTATATAGTGGTTAGGCACTTAGGTCATTTATGTCCATGTTGCAGAGTGACTTCTGAAAATATTGGTCTGTTCTTAAGGATATTTTTATAGCCATCAGAAATAAAAATTCGCAAAGATAATGCTCCAATCATTAGTTAGATCTAGTAACAAATCTTGAAACAAAAGTTAATAATGAACGCATGCCTGGTAGCAAAGTCAAACTTTGGCTTGTTTTGATTCATTGGTCGGAATTGCATAGCAATTCCAGACCCTAGTCGTCACAATATGCTGTGGTGAACGCGTGGAACGCAGAAAATACCTCCTCGTGTATAAATAGTGCGTTGATATATAGAAAAAGTGTGATTAGATTTACTTTTAGTACTTATAATTCATATTGTACGAGTCAATACAAAATAAGTTTGATCAGATGAGAAAATAGATGTGCCGTTATTCCATCGATTTAGACGAGTTATATTCATGCACTGCATGGAGGACATGCAGTTTTTCCGAATACTCGACGGAAAGTCCCGAAAAAGTACGATTGACATTGTATAGCTGTGCCGTAATTTAAGAAGTACACTACTTGTCCGTACTAGTATCCGTTGTATTATAATTAATAAAACTTGAGAATATCGCTTCTTTTTATAGCAGTGGAATTCAAAGTACTCTACAATCTTCTCGTCACAACGATAAACAAACGTCTTGGTAGTTGTTGATGTGTAATGCTACTAAGAATAGCCAGTTATTTATAGATCTCCATGTGTAAACGTGGTTTTTCCCAAATGTACATGTGCAGCTGGAGACAGTCCAGATTGCTAATTTCACACTGCTGTCAAGATCAAAAGTGATAAGAGAGAATGAGATAACTATATAGTACGAGACGGAGACGTACCGGGGTGTACAGGCGCGGAGCCATTGTTTATATGAAAACGAGCACCTGTGCGCAGACCGTGTTTTTGTCAATACTGATCCTAAACATTACACGCTTGGTGTGTGATCTCTTGGTGGATCACGAATTTATTACCTTTGATGTACTTGACCATGCAATTCCGACCTTGAGGACTTTCAAGTCCTTTCATTTATGTAATTACATGTAACTACATTGGTAGTTCGGCTCAGGTGAGCTATTGTGATCAATCGCCGTCCGTCGACTCCGCTGCACAGAATTCCACCAAACCTCATAGGAAGTAAGTACTCAAAGTCCTCTACCAAGTTTGTGTTTTTCGTGCCCATCCGTAATCCAAGATGGCCACCATTGGCTCTGATTGGTTGACACATTTTCGACTTCTTCTCCAGAAGCGCTACACAGAATTTCACCAAACCTCATAGGAAGTAAGAACTCAAGGCCCTCTACCAAGTTTGTGTTTTTTGTGCCCATCCTTAATCCAAGATGGCCATCGTTGACTCTGATTGGTTGACACATTTTGGACTTCTTCTCCAGAAGCGCTGCACAGAATTTCACCAAACTTCATAGGAAGTAAGTACTCAAGATCCTCTACCAAGTTTGTGTTTTTCGTGCCGATCCGTATTCCAAGATGGCCGCCATTGGCTCTGATTGGTTGACACATTTTGGACACTTCAAAACGACTGCACAAAATATCACCAAACCTTATAGAAAGTCTTGTAGAAAAAAAGCAAAATTTTCTACTGAAATGAGCTGTCATTTTATTGTAAATAAGCAATTTGTGCTCAGGTGAGCAATATAGGCCCATTTATGCCTCTTGTTTTTTTCTCTTCAGATCAGGGCCATCATAAGCACCCTTCCCAAAGGAATTTTCATTGATTTTTCCCAAATATTGATCTCTTACCATTATGTAAATGGGACCAGAAAAAAATTCCCAAATGTCTGAAATGAGAAGATACTGGCAACTTTGAAAAAAAAAAGGACTGTCTTGTGACAGTGCCTTTCTATTGGTACAAAAACATTTGAACTCAGGAACATTTGAACTTGACCTTTAATATTTCAAACATATTTCTGGACATATCTGCCATACAGGGGCGTTAGTGTTTCACAAACACATATTATTTCATGTACATGTAAGTGTGCATGTGATGCATTTTTGATACATTGTATAAAATACACATTTCATTTTCATTGTATTTTCAGTTTGTGTCACTTGAAGATACATTATGCAGCAAAGCCGAATACCCTGTGGAAATGGAATTTCCAGTAAGGTCCTATGGATTTACTGACAGGCTGAAGTCTCTGAAAGTTATTCCAGGTAAATGTTGTCATTTACTATATGTTACTTACTAGCATGCTAATTGGAAATAGGATTTTGAACTTTCATTACAACAAAGCAGACTGTCAAGTAAGCCCTACTTTTTCTGAAAAAGAACCCCAAAAAACAAGAATCATTATCCATATTTTTTATCTTCCCGAAAACTTTCTGGGAAGGATAAAGTTACTGTCATGTCTGTCCGCCTGTCTGAGCTCATATCTCCTATACCTTTCTTCAGAATTTGATCATACTTTACCAAAATATTATTTAGGTTGAGGGTTTTGGGACAAAGGTCACTCAAAAATACAATGAAGTTCTTATATCTCCTACTCCTTTGATTAGAATGTAGACATACTTTACCAAAATTTATTTAGATTAAGGGTTTTTAAACAAAGGTCACTCATGGTCATTTCTGATAGGTCAAAGTCACTTATAAACTATGACTTAAAGTACCATGAAGTACTTATATCTCCTACACCTTTGATCAGAATGTGGATATACTTCACCAAAATTTATTTAGGTTAAAGGCTTTTGAACAAAGGTCACTCATCGTCATTTCTAATAGATCAAGGTTACTTATTAACTATGACTTAAATTACCATGAAGTACTTATATCTCCTACACTTTTCATCACAATTTGATCATATTTCACCAAAAATGTTATTTAGGCTTTTGGACAAAGGTCACTCAAGGGTATTTCTGAAAGGTCACGGTCATGATAAAAAGTTTATTTTATAACTAATTAAAGTCAAATATGAAGAATAACGCTCAGCTTTTGAGTACACTTCATATTGGAAGAAGTAGAAGAAGAAACTTACTCAGTTTAGTGTAAGATACTGTGATCACTTGTTGTTCTGTTTGGATATCCATATGATACATTGAGATTTGAAATCGTCATCAATTAATTCCAATGATTTCCTATATATTGAGTTACTCATTTCCTTCATTATAACTGTACTTCTTAGAGCATCCATCAGTTTTACTGATATTTTGTATATGAATTGAGTAATCAATTTCCTGCATTATAAACATCAGATTTACTGATACTCTTAATAATAAATGGTTATAAATGATAAGAGTCATTTTCTTACAATGAATCTTCCCAATTATTCGTAAAGGTATTTTGATATTTTGCTAAAATGTGATGATAAATTTCTAAACAGCTAATGATTAATTTATATAATCATGATAATCACAAAAGATATATCTAATATCTTTATGCAAACAATCGCTTGTATGAAACGTCATGGAGGCAAATAAATAAAACAGTGCAAATATATGTTTAAGATATGTAACTTTTCTATGTAAAAACTTCTACTGCTGTACTTTAAACAAGAATGTCATCATACATTTGCTTAAAATTAAATACTTTATGAATCAGGATGGCTTGATAGCAGGAAAACATTTGTTTAACTAACTAGTACATTGACAGATCTAGCACTTAGCTATCAATCACTAGAGCATTTCAAAGATTAATCGATTTCCCCAAAGGGATACTATTATTAAAAAACAATCATTTGAACATGTTGAAGAAATGTATTTACATACACTGGTATCAGAGACCAGTTGTTCATAATTTTAAACAAAGCTGGTTAAGCTTTCTCTTGGAGAAATTACACCTTAATTATTCATTGAATTGAATAGATATTATGTAACTGTCTGTAATTATACTCATTTGTAGAATATGGAATCAGTAAATTAATGGAAATAGATTTTTACGCTGTAAATTTACAAATTTAATCTATTGTCTGTTAATTTTAAACCACTGGTTAGCTTAACTGAACACAGTTGTTTTAAATAGAAATGGAAAAAAAAATGTTTTTTCAAGGTCAGTTCAATTTGATTTCAAGATTTTCATTCCTTTTGATTTTTTGATTATGACAAATTGTCGTAGCATCCAAATTAATATTATATCTAAACTTCACTTTTAAACTTAAACAAAGGCCAATTATTTAATTACATGTACATGTACTTAAATTACTAAAACAAAAATCACATCTGCAATACAGGTATATGTCAGATATCAGTGCAACTGAGAATCAGTGAAGTAAATATATTCCAGTACATTGGAACTTGGAACAACCACCAAAGAGAAGTGGTCACTTACGGCAGGTGGCCTTTTAATACAAGTTGAACCTCTTTTATTTTAAGCAACCACCAAAGGGAAGTAGTCACTTAAGGCAGGTGGCCTCTAAATACAAGTTGAACCCCTTTTATTTTCAGCAACCACCAAAGAGAAATAGTCACTAAAGGCAGGTGGCCTCTAAATACAAGTTGAACCTCTTTTATTTTAAGCAACCACCAAAGAGAAGTGGTCACTTAAGGCAGGTGGCCTCTAAATACAAGTTGATCCTCTTTTATTTTAAGCAACTACCAAAGGGAAGCGTTAATCTAAGGCAGGTGGCCCTAAAATGCAAGTTGAATCTGTGTTAAGCAACCACCAAAGAGAAGTAGTCACTAAGACGGGTGGCCCCTTCATGCAAGTTGATTTTGTACAGAACATTAATGGGTGGTACAGTGTAGTTAAAGACAAGTGAATGCATAATGCAGGTGGTCTTTAATACAGGTTTAACTGTAAAACATACCTTTGATTATTTTGACAGGATTTATGTTAGGAGATCCATATGAATTTGGACATTTAGGGATACTTAATACAAATAACTGGGATATGAGAAAGTTTGAGGAGAAATATGGTGAAGATCATACAAGGGAATCAAGAAAAGGATTGGGGATGAACCAGTTGTTTCTTTGGTCATTATCCCAAGCTTATTATCAAGGTAACATGATGCAAAGTGCATATATATTTGCTTAATTTACAATGTTATTGAGTACCATATATAGTTACTTTTATGAAAAAGTATTAGGGGTGTCACAAAAAACAGGGATATACCCATATTTATTTCTTTATTTTTTTGGTCCTATCTGTTTGTTGTTGTTTTAGTCAAAAATAGATTTCTGTAAGCAGTTTCAATATCTCAAGATAGAGTAAAATGATATTATAACGCATTTAATATCAGAACCCAAGGAAGACCCCTTTATTTTTTTGTAAAATTCTGTTTAATAATTGCAGAGTTATGATACTATGTATGCTGAAAATAGTCTTTATTCGGGCATGATATATTGTTTATGCAGCATTAGATTAAATTTTTGATGATGTAACACATTCAATACCTAGACAAACTTTTGTTGCCACAAGGGGCATAGTGTATCACAAACATATCTTATTGATTTTGCTATATACGATAACAATTTCATGATACGCTTATGATATGGTCCATTTTGTGTTGAACAAAACTTTATCTCCTATACGTGACATTGCTACATTCCAATAATAACTTCTTGACTCCGTTGTTATGCTTGCTTAATAACTCAGAAAAATGTATCTTTAACGAGAGACTGATTTGTACTGTTTACTTGTATTTTATGTTTTGCTTTATAAATTTAAATAATGAATACAGGATTTACAAATGAACATATATCCTGATAAATTGTGTTGTATTAGGCATATTTTGGGATAGTCTTCTCATTGTATCCAGAGAAAAGGATATCATTAGCCCTGAAAAACATGATATAAATTCGAACTCTGTTACTCGAACGTCTAACTCTAGAAAACCTCTGGAAGCTTTCCGTCTATCTTTCTATTCCTTTTATTAACAATAGGTAAACTTTGAAAACACGACTTCACTAAAAATGGAATTAGTTTCTACTATCCCTTACTCTTTGAGTTACTGAAGTTGGACTGAATGTTTATTCATGTTTAAAAATCCTGCAGGAATATTTCACCATTATTTTTTTTTCGATGTTCAGCTTGATTCATGCTACTTATCAGATATCCAAATAAATATTTAAGTTTGTTTTATGTTTAACGAAAATTTCTGAAAGCATTCTGTTACATGTTTAATGAAAAATTCAGAAAATGTTCTGTTTAGAAACCTTTTTGGTTTTTGGTTTTCTTTAAAACTTTAAAAGATAGGTTTGTATTGGAAGTTTTAATTATCCCCTTATGCAATTTGTTGCTTGTCCATTCATTCCCAAGCTTGTCCATGTATCTGTACCACTAACCTGGCAGACAAGTCACAGTACTCAATGGATGGGTGAAATTCATCCAACTGATTGCTAACAATGTAAGGAAAAATCTATCAGTTATCAAGTTCAGGGATAGGAATAAAAGATAATATGAGGGTATGCTGCTCAGTTTTGCAAAGCTCTTGTTATATGTGGTAGCATTAATGAAGTCAGAAACTTCCTAATTACATTACATAACATTATCCAAAACTACACGCTAAGGATTATTTTGTGGATTCTGTTGCAGGTTTTAGCACCTATGTGAACACGACTTATCCATTCACATCCCAGGGCATCGTCACTGATGGTCGCACATTTCTCTTCATGGCTTACCAGCTGAACACTTTATTCCTGTGGAAGGACAATAAGTCAGAACCTAAACGTAATCTGTGTTGGCACACAAATGAACAAAATCTGTATGAGACTGTTGAGGATGGCGAAGTTAAGGGCTTCAGTGATGAAGTTTTTGAAAATTTAGTTAAGTTCTTGTTGATAAAGCCTGTCGATAGAGGGTATAACTTGAAACCCAGTCTGCCACCAAATTCACCAGACCTGGAAAGCAAGCATCATGATTGGATTCCACACAAGGAGAGCTTTGAAGAGATTGTGGAGGAAATTAAGTTTGATGCTTCATAGTAGTTTTATTGTAAAAATTAATAAACTTTCAAAGATCACATTTTTTCCACCTTGTGGTATTGATGAAGTTAACTTAGATAAAGATTGACAATTGTAATGGTTTGATGAATAAAAGCTTTTTGGAAAGTACAAAGCTGTAGTGTGATCTCAGATCAGCGTATTGGAATTAATTAGTTTAATTTACCTATCTGTTTGTCTGTGTCATCATCTTCTACATTGGCTATAATTCTTGAATTACATGTATGTTATAGACTGATGGAGATTTTATATATGACATGAATACTCCATCAGTAAGGACCTATAAAATGAGATAAAAATAGACAACCTTCTGATCCTGAGCTAAAAACCAGAAACTGCTGATGGAGAACATTGATATTCAAAAATACCTTATGTATAGTATACCACAGTGTCATTGATGGAAATTATTCTAGTACAAAGATAATGATGTCTATCCTTCCATAACATCTTGTCCAGTGTAATTGCCATATTGCAGCTTTAAAATTTATAACTTATGGTCAAATGGCTGTGGATATTTCCTGACTGGCAAGCATATTTACTTGAAAGAACTGTTCTACTGATAATGTAGTGTAACAAGACATCGAACCAACGTCATATTTTTGTTGGTCAGTGTAGACGAAATTTCTTGGCATATCTTTTTGTTTTGTATGTCCTATAGTCAGATGTTCATTCTTACTAGAAATACCCCTCGTATCTAGGTCATTGTTCGTGACCGTCACACCATTTCAAAGTAAAGTCAAACCTTCAAGTGTATGTTACAGAGGACATTCAAGAATTTCTTTTGTTCAGTCTGTACTTTCAAAATACCTTAGTATTCCAAGTTCGTACTCAACAGAGACATTATTGGTACTAAAGATATGTATCGTGTATCATGACCTTGACATTGGATTAAGCTACTGAAATATAGAACCATAATTCTACTGACGTTTTAATTTCAAACTACACATGACTTGTCCACAGAAAAAGAAGGTGTCATGACCTTGACCCATGACCATATGAAGATCATGGTAGACAACGATATACTATCTTGTGTCACATTACACAAAACTGCTTTAGTAAAATCAGTGGCGTGTTTGAGTCGTGAACGAGAGGTCCAGGGTCCGAATATCATTGGCTCGTCTGTGTCCTGTTCTCGGATGAAAGAGTCAATACCGAGGTCTTCAGTTGCGATAGACGTCGGCACGTAGAAGATCCCTCAGTGCTAGGGGTGGGCATCTAAATTTCGGTGCAATGCATCAAATAGATGTCATCACCTTATAAGGTATTCCTGGCGTGACACCCCCCCCCCCCCCCAAACAAACAAACAAAACAAAAGCAAAAGCAAAACAAGACAACCTTTGAAAATTGTAGTACCTTCAACCAATGTCAATCTTCGATCCCACTTGTCGCTCTGGACTCTGATTATCTGACGTAAGTATTTTGGAGAGGAAATTTGAAAAGATTTTTCTGTTACCATAAATAGTTTTTGGCGTAAAAGATATATCTGTGTGGGATAATCTGACCGCCTACTGTGGCCTTCACCATAAAGTTGAATTGGAAAATGGCTGCAGGACATCACTGAATATATTAGTTATTTCCCTCCCCCTTTCCACAAATTGCCTGATATCGTCAGATACAGATGCAGATGCAGTGCTCTATATAAGGGTCACCAAATGGAAGAATTAAAAATTGGCTCTTTACAGAGGTAATTTTATACAAAGATCAAAAGTTACTTTTAAATCCTTGACCTGTTAATAAAGGTGGTCGATAAGGAAGGTTTTATCGTATTTGGCTCTGTCCAAATTTTAATTATAAAGTATTCTTGTCCTGACGGTTCAAAACATTTTTTGAATGAGGAACTTAAATGAGTGGACGAAAGCGTTTTAAAGCGCCGTAGTTTTTCATTTCTGCCAGTTTTTAGAAACCCTGTTCTGATAAGTGAGAAGGTCTACAGTCCACCTAGTGAAGGTTGATGGCATTCTCGAGGTACTCTGGTTTCCTCCGTCACAATACAGGGAAAATAACACAGGCCACTACCAGAAAAAGAGTATTATACTGACAACAACCTTGTAGGGAAAAACACTAACTACCATCATATAGGGAAAATAACACTGACCACCACCATATAAGGGAAATAGCACTGACTACTACCATTTAGGGAAAACAACACTAACCACAACCATACAAGGAAAAAACACTTGCCACCACCATTAAGGAGATATAACACTGACCACAACCACATAGGAGAAATAACCCTTACCACCAGCATAATGGGGATATAACACTAACCACCACCATACAGGGAAAATAACACTGACCACCAACATATAAGGAACACAACACTGACCACCACCATAGCAGAAAATAACATTGGCCACCACCAGATAAAGAGTATTATACTGACCACCACATTGTAGGGAAAATAACACTAACCGCCACTATATAGGGAAAATAACACTGACTACCACCTTACGGGCGAAATTACACTGACCACCGCCATACAGGGAAAATAACACTGGCCACCAACAGAAAGAAAGTATTATACTGACCACCACCTTGTAGGTAAAATAACACTAATCACCACCATAAAGGGGAAATAACACTGACCACCACAATACAGGGAAAATAACACTCGCCACCACCATCTAGGGAAAATAACACTAACCACCACTAAATAGGGGAAGTGACACTGACCATCACCATACATAGGAAAACAATGGCCACCACCATATAAAAGAAATAGCAATGACCGCAACCATATAGGGGAAAACACTGGCCCCCACCATATAGAGGAAATAACACTGATCACCTTCATATAGGGGAAATAACACTGACCCACCACTATATGAGGGAAATATTTCTAACTGCCACCATTTAAGTTAAATAACACAAACCACAACACATTGGGGAAATAACACTGACCACCACCAGATTGAGGAGATTATACTGACCATTACCTTATAGGGAAAATAACACTGACCACTACTATATAAGGAAAAGAAAACTGGCCACCACCCTATAAGGGGAATAGCACTGGTCACCATCATACAGGGAAACTATCACTGCACATGACCACACCATATTGGGTGAAATAAAACTGACCACTACTAGTGAAAAAACAACGGCAACTGACCTTATCGTGGAAATAGAAACTATTGGGGGAAATAGTTCTGGTTTGACTAATACAATCAGTAATCACGAGTTGCATGTCCTATTCTTAAATGTTTTATTATTACGCTCGACCACATGCTCTTCACCTATTTATTAATACCTTAATAATTGTAATGATATTTATGTACATATATTCCTAATCATAAATAACAAAAAAACATGTACATTGTATCTAAGGTAATATTCCATAACAACACTCTTACAACACGGATAATCATTATTTAGTCAGAATAGAACATGGTGTCTCTGGGTAGTCAACTGTTGAATGGTCTCTCCGTCTGTCGTGTAAGACAATAGAGAAAACACTAATAAATGCGTGTCGACCTTTGTATATTGGCCACAAATAATACCGATTAAGATAAGTCTGGATAAATTGGTAACAACCAATCCTCGATCATATAGTTAAAATGTAAATCTCTGGTTAAGAACCTACCCTACATCTTAATCGGCTTGCAAAGGATTGATCCAAAGCAAACTTGGTAAGAAGTGCAGTTGCAGTTAACACCGTTCACTGTTGGTATGTATGTGCATTGTAGTTTTCATTTACGAAAAATTTGACCTTTTTCAGTAATTACTATGTCCATTTTATTCTGTTCTACTACAGATCTGTCTAAGATGTCGACAAATGACAACAAAACCTAATTCTTCAATCAGAATTACAACTTCAGACACATTTAATTAATGTGAATACTTTGGATTGATTTTAATCAAGATGCCTATCCGAAAAGCAGACGACAATGGCGAGAAAAAACTCGGGACATATAAAGAAGTGTCGGCGATGAAATTTAATCTTAAAGAAGGCAGGTACCTTCAAAAGAATCTTCATCTCATCGATATTGAGAAACAGTTCTCGTTGAATCTCATTAACCTGGATAGTCGTGACGTCAGACTGCGGTATAAAGTAATGAAAGAAAATGTTAGCAAGATTCGATCTCACCTGACGGCTGCTGAAATCACTGAATTCAGACGTCTGGACGAAAACGGACAGATGCATGGTATTTACACATCGGTAACTCCAAATCTAAAAGCAAGAATTAGCACGGAAGCAAAACGATTAAGAATGAGACCGCAACCATCTCGACCATCCACTGTTGTGACACTGATGCGACGAACGTCCACTGTCGGTACGACAACGCGGCCGTCTACGTCTAGTACTGTGTCACGACTTGTTCCCCTCACAGCTGATTCGGATGTGATAAACGAAGATCGTTTTGAGAATGCCGTAGTTCGACCAATGTCGGAAAATATTGCTTTACATCGCCGAGAGACAATACGAAATGCTTTAATGGGACATGAAAACAATCCAAATAAAGTGGCCAAAACTGGTGCTTCAAAAACAATACATCGATATCAAAAGTCTCAGAAAACTTTGAGCGATACAATAGAACACTATAAAGAAAATAAAAATGCTAGTGTGGAATATGGCGTCTTTGATCCAACTGGGGAACGACTTTCTTCCGAGTCGTTAACAAATCTGCGACGCTCGAATACTCAGACTGAAGAGAAATTAAAAGCCCCGGTGTCTATTAATAGGACTAAATCTATGACAGAAAAATTAACGGCATCGCTCTCTGTTGATCAGAAATCAGAATCCGGAAGTATATCACATGATTTCCCTCCCTCCTCGTCTCTTCAAGACAGCAAACCTGACGAAATCACGAGTGATTCACAAAAACCACCGCGAAGACCGAGACACCGACCATCCAGACCAATATCTTCAGTACAGCATGTCGTCATTGACGAAGATGACGGCATTAGTCAAAATGGGTTGCGTACCCCTAGAGATTGGAATTCTAGTATGAATAGTGGGTCGACCTTATCGTTTAAAGAAAAATTACAAAGAAAAGGTAAAATGCAGATACCATCCACCAAAACATATACTTCGGAGGAGATAATTAAGCTTCGAAATAAGGAATCTTCAAAATGTGGCGAAGATCAAACAACCAGCTCATTGTCTATAGAAAATCTTGATTTGCCGCTGAAAGATATAGGAGACAATGATCAAATAAAAGTACAAGAAAGTGGCATTGGACAAAATCTGGACCAGAGCGTCAAACAAAACTTTAATAAAAAACGTCCATCTACTACAGGTGGTGTTATTTCACATAGATCTGAAACAAGTACAGTGGAGGGAAAACGTCCACAAACATCTAGGCCAAGTTTTCAAGGTACTCAAGAAATTAAAAGAAGGAAAAGTAGATCTAATTCTTTCTTGGGAACAAGTCTTGGTCGTGCTAGCAATTCTGCATTTTCCTGTCACACTAACGCAGAGAAAGACGAGCGAGAAAAAATGTCACCCCGCGGAGTACAAGTAGAAACTGGGAGAACACGACAATTTGATGACGAAATTCAGGACAACTTGGGAGAGAATATTCACAAAGAATTGCGGAAGGATTTATTAGCCAAAGAACAAGAAGTAGCATCAAAAGTGGGAGACCGAGTAACGGGATTTATGAAGCGTTTGGACAGCTATATACAAAGAGAAAAGGCTCGTGAGGCAGACGCGGAGAGAAGTCTGAAATTACTGATGTTAACACCACGATAGTATCACATGGTACACTGGTTTCGGTTACGTATATCTTGGCGGAGTGACTTTAAATCTTTATGTTTTAAGACAAATTTTCTGTTTCGTATACATACATCCAGGGAGCTTTTAATCATTTTGTCGTTGTCGTGTCCAAGGAAATAAAAAAGTGCTATACATGTTCATTAAACAGTGCCATATTAGTGATTTGACTGGAATGTATTCTGAAATATTTAGAAAACATGTTTTTCCAATCTTTCTGTTCTCTTAAGTCATACTACCACGTCAAAATGAAGCATTTTTAATACTCCATACAGTTTTTTTTTTCAAGGTAAAGGTATATCTCCTATGTCAAAAAATGTGTGTGTTTTTTTTTTTTAAAATTTAGACTTTTAACATTTTAAGAAAACATACCGTAAGTAACAAATACGAAACTGAATATTGAGCTGACATTATATAACCAGAAAACTTTTACACATATCAAGTAAAACCTTCCACATTGAAGTCTGTATGATAAATAAAAGACTCTCTTGTCATGGTCACTCTGTCTTTTAAAAGCGAACATGAGATTTATTCGTTTATCTCACACGATAATTAAAGGCCAAGTGGCCGAATTTTTTGTGAAAAGTGTCTCTTTTATTTATAATATATATGTATACATCACTCTTCATAAGAATTTAAATAAAAAACACAAAACTGAAACTGACTATTTTGCTCATATTTCCCAAATCGTATTGCTTTTTATACATTGACTACCATTGACCACTCTTTGCCCTATATAATGAGAATAACCGTTCGGAACCACCTCGTCCATTTATCATTACTCAGATACAACTTAATGCTTAGTGTACCAAATGTTCAGAAACAATTATAGAATTGTTTTGTTTTAACCTTTAAACCTGTGATACGATTAGCATAATCGGTTTTATATATTACTAAATACCACATTATCAACCAGGTGTAAATTATATAGTGTAAACCATAAAATAAATTACCTTTTTCAAACCTTTGGCTTATGGAATGTGATCATTGAGAGATTACTGTGCGCCCGTCATTTCAAGATATGAATATTAAAGATTTATATTTCTCCGTTCACTGTACGTTCTGGTCTAAATTAATATGAAAATTGGTCTTTTCGTTATAAAGAGTTATCTGTCCTTTGAACAAGTATCTGACGTAGAATAATTGTATGACGTAATTGTCAATTGTTCCATGGAACCGATATAAAATTCAAAATAGAAATGAAGGCACAAACATGACGCTTCCATAGAAATTGTATGGCGTCACAATGATTTTGACATCAGATACCTACGCAGTGGGAATGAATCTGGAAAATCGTCAATTAGTCCCAATAAATAGGAGTATGAAATCGATTGGTATTTTTTTTTGTGTCTTAGTTTCCCCGTACACGTGCAAGAATACTACAGCTTCAAGCCTACAGCGTTTCCTTTCGCTTCTTTCTATCAGCACAATACTCATGCATTTATACACATCAAATAAATAAATAAATAAATAAATAAATAAATAAATAAATAAATAAACCAACTAGACTAAATCGCAGGTATTCATTACAGTACCAAGACAATCCTTCATACCCTTCAGCAGGTACACACTCTAACGTTACCGCTTGTCCTAAGTGGGATTTGAACATAAACTTTAGAGGTTTTGTACAACAAGTTCTGAGCAGCACTTTAAATAGCCTACTCGACCACCGAGCTCATTCGCCAATATAAAAAGTCTGTTATATTATCTATCCCTTATCTACTTTACTATAAGCACTGCTAAATATAGGAACATTGTCCTTTTTTCTTACTTTTACTTTTAAATATACTGAATTGAGAGACAGGAAATGACACTATTACATTATGTATATAAACATCAACTAGTAACATGAGTATTTTACTCTAGATTAAGCAAATACACAAACTATAGCACTTTCGTATCATGCTTGTTTGAAAAACATAGGGAAATGGACTTTGCCGCCATTAACTGCGGTCCTAATGTTAAGGAAGGAAATGATTTTTTTTCGCACAAAAATGACGCAAAGAACAATGAAACGTTCTTATGACGTCATTAGGTTACTAACGTACAACGTCGTTTCTAACTCATAGTACACAAACGCCGCCTAACGGACGGTGAAGCTCATTGAGGAACACTTTTAAAAGTTGATTCAACTTCTTGCGTGTCAAAATGCAATTGATAGAATTATTACTAGTAACTTGGACGTCTCCACTGGTAATATTATAGGTTATAAACACCTTAAAATACATTTTAGATATATTCTTCATCTTGTTCTTGTTATGTTCATTCAAAAACTTTAAATGCCGTTGAGATTTAGAAACATGTTGTAATGCAAGTACCAAAATCCAAATGACTTCCATTGAAATGTGTGAACGAGTACTTTTATCAATCTTTTCGATTACCTATATCTTTACATAAAATGCATTGAATAATCATGTGCATTCATTTTGGACGATTTCAAAAGTTTGTATACTTGTTATGGAGTCAGACACGTGATCTCGCACACACTGATTCATTCGTATGTAGAATACTCATATGCTTATCATATTTTGAATGGTTTGTAGAATAATACTAAATATCATAAATACGAAATTTAAATTATCATTTTGCACAATAATATGCTTTTGATTTTGTCGATTTTCATGCTGGAATTCTCTCTCTCTCTCTCTCACACACACACATACACACACACACACACATACGCACACACACCCACACATACATACTATACATAGGGATTATCCAACATAATCTTTGCTTTTCAACACGAAATCAATCACTCTTCTAAATGATGATAAATAGAAAGGTAAATAAATGTGGGATTTATTTGTCGAGACGATTGAGCAAAATCATCTCGTCAGACTATGGCCACACCTTATTTAACTCCAATACATGTTGAATAACACTAGAAAACGATGTAAATATAAACATTTTATACTAGAACATTGTATAACAGAAATCCGCGCCCAGTAAGCAGTTATAGAGAAAAAGCAATTTATCATTCAAGTGCTCTTAACTGAGCGCAGATTGTGAAGTATCAAGGATTATAAACCCTCATGTTCGCATCGAAGTCGAGTAAAAACAAGGACAAGTATTGCTCCATGATTGGACATGTCAATACCTATGATGACAACTTTAATCCGCACTGAATTTCACTCCCAATCCAGCGGTTATAATTATTTGTTCGTAAGATACTCGGCACTAGATCGGACAAAATTAAATACTTCTTTCTATAGTAAATCACATGTAAGCATATGTCATCGGTCAGGTGGGATCCGGCCTTGTTTACCGTTCCTATGTATGATGTTGGTAAAACTAGAACATTGAATCTAGTATCAATATTGCACTTCTATTTGATTTGCCATTGTCGATCGGTAAAAAACTACGTTTATTGACAGTCGTGGTTTAACAGAAATATTTCTAAAGAATTTACATATGTACTCATAAATTTTGTAAGATATATCTGAAAATGTTATAATTCGAATTTCTGTCCAAAGGATGTTAGTGTTTCTATAATACTTTAGCAGTGCGCATATATTTGGCTTTGTAAACAAGGGTACTGAATGCCGATCGAGCACTGCATACATTAGTCTTAAATTACATCTGTGTCTGTAATTCTGGTCTAGATTCCTGTCTGTGTATCAAGTCTGGCTTAGTATCCTGTCTGCGCAAAAGATCTGCCCTTGTCTCCTGTCTGCGCATCAAGTGCTGACGCGATTCCTGTCTTTTCAGCATCTGAAAGAGACTCATTTGGTCTTTAGCAAGGGTTACGACTCCCGAAAGATCAAGCATTTCGTCAGGTATCCGCAGATAGCGACACTTATTAAGGTCTTTCCATAACTCGAAAACTTTGGCATTGTATTCTTCCTCATTTTTGAACGTTCTGTCGAGCGCTGATCTATTCGGTAAAAGCCGGTGTTTCATGCCGCGCTTCGCACTTCCGGTTCTACTTCCGTCGCTTGTTCCGTCTTCTGTTTCTGGAAGTCTCACTACAGGAGGGGGTGTGTCCCAATTCGGGGGTGGGTTAGCTTTAAAGTAATCATCCAACATTGAGAGAAATTCCTTTTTCCTCTCTTCAAGCTCTGAGAATCTAGCATTTTCCTCCAACAACATTTCTTGTCGTCTCTCTTCTAAGAGATCTTCACCGAGGTTACTGTCAATAGAATCATCCGAAATAAGAGAAGTCTTATCCAATGTAGATTTTTGTGGAACTAATAACCCTGCTTTTTCTTTCTCCGTTGCGGAATGAGATGAATATGGTGAGTGCGTCGGTGCAGGATTTATACGTGGCGTCGACATATTATTAGTGTGCGGAAGAAGCGCTGCGGATGTTGCAGGGCGGTTAAATTTCATATTCTTCTGTTTCATTCCATCTTGCTTAGTTCCGTTTTCAAACGCGCTAAGGGGTCGGATTGTTGTCATTCCGTTATCGATTGAGTTACGTCTTTTTGCAGTGTTGGGTTCCGGAGCATCTATAAACACACCTACCACAGAATTACTGCGACGCAAGTCATAGTTGGTATAGGATTTACTGAGAGTTTCGTTACTCGGTTTTTCTGAATGCAAGTTGACAGCCGTATTAGCCCTAGGCGGACCTTGAAGTTTCAGTCTCTTGGCAGCCCCTGCGATCTTGATAGCACTTCCAATATTAACCGTACTACTGGGCTTAAGTTTGCCTTCTACTTCCAGTTGCTTCAGTTCCGTGATTTCATCTGCGTTGAGATGAGACTTTATCTTGGAAACTTTCTCTTTCAATCTTTTGTAATTAACTTTGACGATTCGATGATCGAGTTGCAGGAGTTTCATGGCATACGACTGTTCTAGCTTCAGAGTCTGCATACTTTTTTCCAGTACCCGGTCTTCCTTCATGTTATGAGTAACGGCGGACATTTCTTTGTCACGCCGTAGTTTCCGCGATACCGGCATCTTGGATCTACTAAATTTTACGCCAACACCTCACATATCTAGGAAAAAAAAAATAAAACCTGAGTTATTTCGAGATAACATCGATAAATGAAATTATAATAAATACCCATTTGCCTTACAAGAAAGAAAAAGGGTATTTTATAATGAAAGTGTTGACTTAGGCATCGATTTTACTGTGTAAGTGCGTGGAATTTGCAAATCCAGACTTTGTACATACAAAGAGTCCCGGAAAGCGTGGAGATCGACAAAAACTAAACTTGAATACTTTCGATATAGTAATTTACTAACCAGGTGAACTTAATTGCGAAGTAAGTGCCGAATAAAAGCGATATGATCTATTCAATGCATCAAGTTCAATATCCATGGCAGAGTTGATTGTGAGATATTGCTGGCGAATCGATTCCAAAAGAGCGGCAAAAGGTGTACCAACGTGTGGCAGACTGACATTAACGTCTACTACTTATAGATAGCTTTGTACTTTTTCCGTGGCACAAAACGAAAATCGGACGCAGGAAAGAAGAAGAGATGCCAAGAAATCAAGACTTTGCCATATCCTTTCATTGTCCGACAACAAAAAGCTTTGACAAAAAACGTAGGTCGGGTATGATATAAATGAAGGTCTATCTACTGAAGATAAAATTATTGAAATGATAGTTCGACTTTATGTCGAAAATGTCAGTAACAACACAATGAATAATGTGCTCTATTGAATCCTATGCATCAACTGAAGATCTACAAAGACGCTGTCATGGCGGTAATTATGAATATATAAATTAGAGGAACTGTTCATCATCAAATCATATACCTATATGGATAGACTGAGCTAATATCATTGTTGTATGTCAAATGATATACATCTTTAAAGTGTCGACGCATTTCTATTGCGATCATTCTATTGCAGATTCATATGTATAGCTTATACATAAGTTAAAAAAATAATAAGAAATTTAAAACCATAAAACACAATGATAAGAAGCACGATTTAAGATAAAATGATAATGAATCAAAACAGTAAATTATCATATCAAATCTAATTGATTAAATGAGTGTAACTTAGAGGGTATGGTTATATTCATAGTCAAACGCATGTACAATGTATTGAATACTTTTCCTAACAGGTTTTGGTAATTTTCACTATCAGTACATCTTGACTTCAGTTATTAGTAATTTTCACTATCAGTACATCTTGACTACAAGTTTTATGACTAATAATAATATAAAAAATAGATCATGAAAAGTCCTGATATGAAAAATAGTGCTAGATAAATTAGATGAAGCATTAGTCCATGATAGTTCAAGCTGGTTAACAAAGTTTGTAACAATCTCTGTTACACAAATGTTAAAGTTCTTTGTTCATATGTATGACACTCAGTTGTGTATGTTTCAATTATTGATGACGATAAAGGTGAGCATTGTAGATTTCTTTTAAAATGGAAAAAAGTGAAATCATAAATAACTATCAAATTTATAAACAGGCAGTTGTACTAACCATTTGAACAATTTTGAGTTCTGTTCGAATAAGTCAACAGATGTTAAAACGAAAATTTCAAAATGGCGATACTGATCAGATATAATTATTATACATGCATCAAAATGCGTTACCAAGTAGCAATGACATCGTCAACCATACAAGAAACCAATTTTCCTTAAACTTTCTGAATAAAATATAAAGCACTACTTGCCATTTGGGGCCAATGTTATAGTAATTCCAATCAATATATACAATTAATTCACAAATCTACTTGTCTTTAGCTTTATACTTCAACTCAAAACGTCCCAAGAAATCTCTGAAGATTGGAGGGTATTCCAAGTCCGTTGTCCCGACTTATCTTACGATAGGACAATCATTGTAATTATCTACCTTGCCTAATTCCACAATAGAGTTAATGAGAACAACACCTTATGTCAGCACTACCAGAAAATCCGTCGTAATTCGCCAACTTATTGTTTGAACTGGGGCCCCTATTGTTCGAGATAACAGGTCAATATAGAAATTCTTTTTCCTTCGACACTGTTCTCACTAGAGAGTGTATATTTATCTTGAAGATGATTTAAAAGTTTAAGTGACAAAAGAGCAACATAGAACGGGATTAAAGATAACAAAACATGCTTTCTTGTATACCGACAAAATTGAAAAATAAACGTTCAATATACTCCCGAGTAAAATACCATTTATCATTTTTCGCCTGTGTTACATTCCAATATATCTATCGAGATTGAAATGACATCCCTGATACAATCAAACTTGAACGTGAAATGTCCAATGATATTTAAAGTCGGTGTAGCCCAGTGGATGAGGTGCTCGGCTCATGACCGCAAGGCTCGGGTTCGACTCCCGCCATGAGTGCACCGGTGTTCTGTCTTTCGGATGATACAGTAAAAACCGAGGTACTGTATCACGGTAGGCGTGGCAAGTAAAAGGTCCTTCACTGCTTCGGATGGGTCCGTTGCGAAGGTATACATTTCTATGATACTTCAGGCAGATGTCGTCACCATATATGAAAAATATTCGTGGAGTGACGTAAAAATTAATCAATCAAAAGTAGACATTTGAGGACTGTTGTGAGGTATAAACTCTCAAGGAGTTTGTTTTTCACCTTTCCCTACGACACCAATAACTCTTTGAAAAAAAAAATGGATATTGCCTCATTTTTGTAGTACACTAGTGTCGATTGATAGTGAGACTTTTTCAAACCACCGTTACAATGTTTTAACCAACTGTGTCTTAAATATACTGTTTCTACATACACTGAGATCTACTTCAACTTCTCTATAGATACAGACTGAATCCACTAAGCTGAGATCGCACTGCCTCAGCCTGTTGATACAGACCGAATCCACTGAGTTGAGATCGCACTGCCTCGGCCTGTTGATACAGACTGAATCCACTGAGCTGAGATCGCACTGCCTCACCCTGTTGATACAGATACTCACACAATCACCACAATGAAACGGTCGTCTTTTCCGTATGTACACAAGCGGGACTTAGTTGACAGATTTTTCTAAAACAATGACAGTTAGGGTCATTTTTCAAAGCAAACATTTACTACCAAAAGGATCGAACCCGGGTTCGATTCCCGGTGTGGTACGTGAGATAGTGGGGCTGTCACCAACCTGGTTTCGTGGGTTTTCTCCGGGTACTCCGGTTTCCTCCCACACAAAACGACACCCTTACGCCAAGATCCGTGCCAACGAGCAAGATTTATATAAGTTGTTAACTTGTTTCTTAATCGTTGTAAAATAAATAAAGTTTAAATTAAAAGGATCGAACCCCTTCTCTGGATATTGGATCTGTCTCTATCACATAATATATCCTCAGTGATAAAATTATCACAGCCTATCATCATACATACCATATCCACTCAAACTCTCAGTCCCTTCATGTTGAGATATATTGGGAATCAAAAGGGTCGTCCTGTAAGTATTTACACAAAATATCCATCGAAAATGAAATTGTCTCATCCCATATATACAGTCCACGTTACCGAAGTATAAAATGGGTCATCACACCAGTATCCACAAAATGTACATATATCAACGAAAGCGGAATTTATGTCAATCTCGAACCACCGCTACTCAGTGTTTCGCGTATCAACACAATATATCCCATATGGATGAACGTTCCATATCAATACATTATACTCAGCGAGAAAAAAAAAATCTTCCCCTTCCACAATGCACAACTCTCGGCACTGAAATAGAAAGAATCTCACCTTTTATGTACTTCTCAAAACTAAAGATAATGATATATAATGCCTCGATCGCTTTTACAAATACGTCGTAGCCACGGAAAAAATTCGGTCATCCCAATACAGTTGCGTCTTTCAGTACAATGTTTTATTGTATTAAGGCTGACTTTCACGTCACCTATAGTTTTATCGATATTGAATGAAAGGTCCATAACAATTAAGACATTTAGTATGGTCTTGATTTCAGTCGATATTGATTGCATGATAGGAGTATTGATGTTAGCTTTTTCTGTATTTTATGACCCATTCTTTTGCGATCCACTCACACAGATTTAATGGTGGATACGAGTTATGGAACACGTAGTTCATAAAAGTAACAGAGTGGTAAAAATTATTTAAGTTTTGTGGATTATTTTGTAAAATTAAAGCATTAAATCAAATTGAGAGAAAGGCACACACTATTCAGCCACATAACCCTTCCCTTCCACCGACACATATGGTAAAAACTCCTTTCAATTAACCTTAATTAATCAATCAATCAATCGATAAATCAAATAAGAAAGAAAGAAAGAACGATAGATAGATAAATAGATAGATAGATATGTAGGTAGGAAGGTAGGTAGTGTCTTTTTCTAACTTTAAATTTTTATGATTTAAAGTGAGCACATGTAGTCATGTGCTCACATTAAATCATAAAAATTTAAAGTTAGAAAAAGACAGTAGATAGATAGATAGATAGATGCTGTTATCTTCAAATTCAGAACTAATATTGGGTATGTATTCGCCAGAATTTTAAGGTCATTTTGGTATTTGACAGACGATATACTTACATAAATATTTGACATATCAAATTATAATTGCTATTAAAATAAATATTTAGTGCATATCAAATTAAATATTCGGTATTTGACATATCACTACGGAAGCCCATTTAGGACCTATCAAAAATATTTTTGGAATTGATATAACGAATTCTTGAATTTGTTAAAACGGATTAAATTCGTTTTAACAAATTTGATGAATTCGTTATAACGAATTAAATCTGTTATAACAAATCTGAAGAATTCGTTATAACGAATTAAATCTGTTATATCAAATTTGTTGAATTCGTTTTAACAGATTTTGAAATTCGTTTTAACAAATTGAATTCGAAATAACGAATTCTTAAATTCATATATTCCTCAAATTTGTTATAACAGATTTAATACGTTATAACGAATTCTTGAATTTGTAAAAACGGATTAAATTCGTTTTAACAAATTCAAGAATTCGTTATATCAAATTCAAAAATATTTTTGATAGGTCTCTATTCATTATAACGAATTCCTCAAATTTGTTATAACAGATTTAATACGTTATATCGAATTCCCCAAATTTGTTAAAACGAATTAAATCCGTTTTAACAAATTCAAGAATTCGTTATATCAAATTCAAAAATATTTTTTGATAGGTCCTAAATGGGCTTCCGTATATCACATATGTAACACTGACATATCAAATTATACACTATCTTCTCATCTGATTTACCATGTAGTTCAAATTTTATTGAAGGTAATGATATTGATATAATGGATGTGTGTGCCGCTTTTTTCCCTTTTGATGAACTGCCTTGTAATACTGTCAACAGCAGACGACGATGGTTTGGGGCTTTTAATAGACTTTGGGAGAGACACTTGTAAATTACATATAACGGTACACATACCCGCTGTTATCTAATTTTATGCATTTTCTAAATTTTCGTACTTTGGTATCTTTATTTTGAAGTATGCAAATGACCTATTTTAAAAGTTTTATATGAAAAACATTGACGACGTCTTATGTTAAATCTGAGTTTCATAATTATATATAGATCTATTTATTGTTTTTTAGTATGAACAGAACATGTGAACAAATGTAAAATCCCACACGAATATTCCTGAGCTTCAACAAGAACTGTTCTTGGTATTTATTGTTTTGAATATGTAAATTTGCTCTCAAAGACTGAGTTAATCCTCCTCCTGAAAAAACAAATCTATGATGGACCCCGGCCCTATCAACAAAATTATGGAGTCGCGCTTAGGAATAATATGATTTATGCAAAATAATATAATGTATCCATATGTATATTATTATTGCTTTCTTAATCAAACATTGAGGATAGGCTATTGAATATATTCAGTGGCGTTGCTGAGACTGAGAAAGTGGAATAAAAGGGGCACAACTCGCAAATCTTTATCGAAAGAAAAAATCTCCCAAAACACCCCAAAACCCGCAAAACAAAAACAAGACAATGCCAACAATAAACAACAAGCATACAAACCCCTTCCTTCCTCAAAAGCAAACAAATCCCCCCTCCCCCCAAAAATAATAAAACAAAACAAACAAACCAATTTTCATGATAATGATAATCGTGGTAATATACAGTAATTAATGCATGATAAATTAAAATAAAAGACAAACAAACTCGCCCAACACATTTCACAACTGAAGACTGATGAAATTAGAAAAGATCAAATTTATATGTTAATGTACTGTGAAAAGCTGGAAGGGGCAGACCTATTTGTCTGTGTCCTTTCCTACCTTTCGCCCGACCACATATACCATCTTCCCTGCCTCAGACTACAAATAATTTTCTACAAATGATTTGAATGGGACTATGATTCTGTAACTGATGTTTCTTTTGTATAAAGTATAAAAAATAAGATTTTTGAAAAACTAGAAAATAATCAAATATTTTATATCAACTGTAAACAGACGCGCATTTAAAACAGAAAAAGCTTTATACCCTCTGTAATCAAATCAATTCAGTGACCCCAAACCTGATCCAAATAAATATTAATGTATTCTCGTTTACTCCAAACCAAACGCAAATTGATAGACCACCGTGTGATATTGTATTACAATCGTACGCAGCTGATGAAATAACCCATTACTTGCTGGTGTCAAATTTTATGAATAAGTTGTTGTTTTCTAAAACATTTTATTTTATATTTTTTTCTTAAAGTAAAATTTATGGGTATATATGAATGAAAACTTTAGGTTACCTGACTTATTTGTATTATTCACTTAGGTACCTTCCATAATGAAGAAAATAAAAAATATCGAAATAACCTACATTTTATCTTAACTTTTCCAACTACATGTACTTCTATCTCAATAAATAACCACATAAAGTACTTACAACTTTACTACTGTCGAGCTTTGTCGTATCTTTCACATCGGGTCGCTAATGACGAGCGAAAGTTAAACATTTCACAAATTGCCATTTATCGAAAATATTTTCTCTTCGTCACAAAGAGACACTTCGCTTGTGAAAATCATAGCTGTTTGTTTTTCTGGAACATTTCAAGGTTTATAAATCAGAATTTAAATTTGTACCGGAGTCAAAAGAGTTAAATCTCTGACGTACGTATCAATTGGTTGGATGTACATATACAATGGGTCCATTTTCAGCTTATATATGAACTGATTTCCACTGATCAAAATGATCTCAATCTTTTGATATCAACAAATTGATTTTCGCTGCTTGGGATGAATTCAACGATTTAATAATATTCTCCAAGTGAAATCGATTATAATTTAATTTCCTCTCATATTACTTTTCAATTGAAAAGATGTATATTTTCTCTCTGACTTCCTTCATATTGATCGCCGTGTTGCTGCTATCATTGCTGATAGCTAGTTGATGTCATTTTCCCGCTAATTTCACAATCATTCCGTCTGATGTGGCCACAAAGAGCTAATTACATACTGCAGGTAGATTTAATAAAACTCTCCCATTGATTACTGTACATAATGTTGTAACTAACTGATGCAATCACCATTGCCATCACATTTTTCTTGTTGTTTTCCGCAACTCTAGAAGAGGGATTCGAACTCAAATCTGGTAGGCTTGAGAAGCTATACAATGATCTCCAGAAAATCTCACAACTAGCCCATCCGGTCATCGATATCCACACTTAGAAGATGGAAGATATTCAGACCAACAAAAATAAATAAGTTTTAATCATTTAAAGTTTGTTTGCTTAATTTTGGTTTGTTTGTTTGTTTGTTTGTTTTTGTTTTTGGGGTTTGGGGGGGGGGGGGGCTGGGGGTGTTGTCATTTATAAAAACAGGTACAGTAAAAGAGTATTTCATTTTCAAAGTTTTCACGGGAAAATGAAGGGAATCACAATGTACTTGTTTTATCTCTATCAATGTATTATTATACCTTGGCCTCGCCTGTATGTTCATAGGTATGTACTCTAAGGTACATGACTATAAAAAAATTTGATATACATTACGTCACGGACAAATATCCTGTTTGATTTCCATTAAATATTAGATTTCGAGGTAGCGCCTGTAAAAGTCTATAATTAGGTAAACGGAATGAATTCTCTTTAATGGTAGATTAATCACGTTCCGAACAACTTGATGAGGAAATTAAATTATTTTCTTATACAATGAGAATCGTAGAACTTTAATAACGCGACGGAGAAAATTGCATGTCTTGCATACATGTAACAATAATAAGATCACATTATTTGACTTGTACTCTCTCTCTCTCTCTAAGCTATATATGATAGCACTACACATGTATATGTATTGCAGCAATTTGTTAAACATGCACCCAACATGTCTCAACACTTTACACACTGTAATACATATGATAAGGTCAACTATACTATTTTCGAATTACAGCTCCCCCTCCCCTTCTTCCAATACAAACCAGGAAGAAAACAACATTGTATAGCAGTTAGAGTAGGAGTATGGAGAGTATATGTCGACCCAGGTGAGCTAAAAAGTCATAATAACATAAATATACATCTCAGTAACGATATTAATGCCATGTCAAGAAATGAATGGAAAAACGGAAAGTTTACATTAAGTATTTAAACAGAGTCAACAGACGTAGTCGTGCTAAAGTAAGTATTTACCTGATGTTTTACATGTATTTAATTTAAGCTTTTAAAATTTCCTTAAAATAGAACATTGTAAATATCATTTACACTTATTTGAGATGTATACATGTAGGTAGCGTGGTGACGATAACAAAACTTATTTCTTTCCTGTATATTAATGTATTTTTCAAAGAAAAGATATTTTTAAAGAGAAATGAAAATTAAGAATTTTACTGTCGCTGGAAATAAACATCCGTAACTTAAACTGAAAAATGATAGTAATCATAAAAGATAAATATCCACAAGTACAAAGTATTTTCATTAGAGTGAAAAACACCTGAAACGTATCTATATTTTAATCGATTTGCTTTGATATGAATATTTAAATAATGAAAATTGAAGTAATACCTTCCGTTCCTTATGTCTCACACAGTTGAGTTGTTCATGTGACATCCGTTTGTTTTGATTTCTCCATACACTGGCTATATTACGACTTTCTTTTATTGACAGAAAGGCTTATACGTTGTCGCCACTTGCTTTTCTGCTCAGGTGTGAAAGACTATTTCTCTTATCTGTCGGAAATGGGCCCTTCTCAAGAGGTTTATCCAGTGCCTGGCAACTGCTACAAACTAATTCAGATGTGTTCTGTCACCACTCGACAAGGCTGTATAATGTATTCATCGATCATTAACTCCAAACGAACCTGGCTAAAACAGATTTCAAGTTAGAAAGTAATTGCGATTTTAAACTGTTTTCTTTTTAACCAAGATTATCATTTAAATAACGAGTTATTGAGAAACCCTTTTAAATATAGACCAATTTCAAACATGTTTGCCCGGTATCGACATGTTCTTGTTGTAACAAAAGATGAGAGACAGTGTAATTTATGGTTTAAATGTCTCGGAAGGCCTTGAAGTAAATCCTTCTTCAAATTTTTATTTAAATTTCAACCAGTTTTGATAGCGGTAATGTTATATACTCGTAAAAGAAATGTCAAGTCCAAAATCTGACAAGAAATTAAAAAACCTCGCTTTAAGTCCGATATACATTATATAGATAAAATAATCAAGATGGTATCTGTTAAATATCGACTGAAAATTGTGTTAAATCAAGTAAACGTCCGTAATGAAATTTTGAAAGCTTTGATAAAAGTGTTTTTCCTTTAATTCTCGTTTCATGTCACACCAAGTTTATTGCACATATATGTTGAAAACATCAGCTGCATAGAGTGCACAGAAATTGAGACCTATGCAACAGACCCACCCAAAGAAGTGATGGATTTTTTTTACGTGTCGCATCTACCGTAATACTGTTTATCCCAAATACAAGACACTGACAAGGTGAGAAACCACCCGAGGGGACTCGAACCCAGAACCTTTCGGCTTCGAGATCAGCACGTCATAATCATTCTGAGATTAGAAATAAGTTCTACATGATGTCATGGCACAATACATATATGTTTGTAGACATGTCCTGTAAGAACGATCAAATTAAACAGGACAATTAGAACATTTTCAAACACGTTGACTGTTATTCGAGAATACCGTGCTAGCAGAATGTAAAATTTCTGATACATGACCATGTAATCATTCAGAAAGGAGGCGGGTTGGTCTAGTAATATCTCACTGGATTTCTAATTTGTCAACTGAGGACGTGTATCACGGTATACGTTGACACGTTATATATATTGTGAGTAAAATACAAGTCGAATACAAGGCTACTTGTGAAAAATTTTCAGTATTAGTTTATCTTACAGTCATTGTTCATTTGTTTAAAAAGATTTACTAAAAGAAATAATACAAACACTCTTTGCCGCAATTTTTCGGCCTCCTGGCCTTTATCAAGTTTTTAACTTATACTTATAACTTATAAATATAACTTTTTAAGTTATACTTGTATTATTATGTTGTTTAGTCAATTTTAATGTCATACTTACGCGCGTAATAATGACGTTATGACGTCAACGTTTATCGGAGTTTAGAAGCTTGTCTATATTAGACATGTAAAGATGGATTTTACATAGACCTACTGTACTATTCTAACTATTGCTTGATAAGGGCCAGGAGGCCGAAAATTTGCTGCAAAGAGTATTTTTATTATTTCTTTTAGTATATTTTACTTCTCTTTGTAGGAGTACTTATATCTTAAAAATATTTATGTGTTTAATGATTCAAAGATTTATCGTTGATTTTGTTGCTTGCATAATTGTTGAGAGACCAGATGTACGGGAGGTGTGAGTGTCTCCTGTCTGGATAGTAACGTCGCTGGCTTGTCACATGCATGTACATGTAATTAAGACTAGATTTTTATGATTGATTCATTTTTGTTTAATGTCACATCACGAATATTTCACATATATGGTGACGGTATCTGCCTGATGCGGGGAGACTGTTTATGAACAGACGCTGGACAAAGTGTCCTTTGAGTGATTATATACGTCTTGACTTTGAAAGTAAGAGTATGAATTAAAAGAAAATAGCGATAACAAGTATATAATTCAGATTCTCTCTCGACATTGAGTTATGATTGCTCAATAGATTTGGTATTAACAGAATGCTCATAACTTCTGCTAACCACTCAGGAAAATACAGATTCCGCCTTCTCTTTCAATTGAAGCTTATTTTCACTCGGAGACGAAGCGTGCAACTTTAATGCAAACAAAAAATGTACATGGACACTACATTAACATATATTCAAGTTTTCCTTATTTCAATTGACCGTCCTAAGTCGCTGCCTCTACTACATTACAACTGAATTTTATGCCCGCAGATGGATAGTTTTTGTTTGTGATGTCTTTCTATGTCTTTATTGTTTGCTATTTTGTCTGTGATGACTTTTGTCATACCGTATGATACGGCTGAGTCAGATGTTTTGATGCTTTCTTTTTTTACCTTTTATTTATGTGATGTATTCCATGTAGTTGTTAATAGATTAGGCTTGAATGAGTTATTCTTTAAATCTTCGTTGTTACATGACCGATTCCTGTAGGAACATTGTCCCACATTCACACTGACCTTTCTATACTCCTCGTATATGCAAATAAATGGGGTATTTCGAACCTTCAGTTAGACCTGTTCCGAGTTTCATGTTCATGACAAGGTTCCTCGTCATGTAATGAATCTGGCCGAGCCGGAGTTTTAGTGTATGACACGTTGCTAAAAAATCTACAAAACTGATATGGAAACACCGTGCGTAAGCCTAGCTACGCCACTGACAACACACCATATTAGGATCCATACGGGAACTAGATCCTGCAATTCACACTAGGAAGTGTATAGATTTTCCTCGATAGATCACACAAGACCGTGCACTGTTTATTAGATTTGCTTAGTTCCCATAAAATGTTACGATCGGGTATATACCCGCAATAAGATGTCATGTTTATTTAACGATTAATATAGAGCATTAATAAATATCTGGTGATATCAGGGACGTATATATACATGTATTAATTAAGTGCACCGTATTCGGTATTTTCGTTATACAGAGTTACTTCCCATTTGGGACGGTATCTGACGTAAAATACTTATGACGTCACCAAATTCTATGAAAACTCTGATCTAAACTCAGGGAAATGATAGCCCACAAATGACGTTTTCATAGGAAATTCATGACATCATAACTGTTTTACGCCAGATACCGTCTCAAATGACCCTGTTTAACGAAAAGTCTCAATACGCATTGCGCCAACTTCTGTCTCTTCAGTGATACTCAAGATCTAAACAGTGGCAATCGAAAGTAGAAATATTTGAAGAGCAAACTCATTACCAAACTGACCTAAAACTGGAGCCAAATACATGTGTCTTAAGGACAGAGATATGCTTGACGGAGATAATCCTTAGTTTTAGAATAAGATTATTACTTTTGTCACATTGAATTTAAAGTAAAGAAGCACCCAAAACTACATGTAAACAAGCTGTATTTGTAAAACACTAATGCCCCCGGCGGCACCAAAGTCCAAAAGTTATTTTTTTTAGCTTGAAGGTCATTGTCAAGGTCAAAAAGTAATCGACTTTGGTGTCATTTGAAAGGGCTTCAGTAGTTGAGTACGCATGTCAAATATGAAGTCTATATCCCTCTCGTTTCAAAGGTTATAGCCAAAGTTAAATTGACAACAAACAGACAAACAAACAGACAGGACAAAAACAATATGCCCCGATCTATCGATTCGGGGCATAAAAATCTGTTTATATATCACAGTATCTCCATAAACGAATGCATAATATGTGCAATGCGATAATTAAATATACAGTAACAGTGGCGGATTCGACAACAAGAAACAGATAAGAGGACATATAGACGTGATATATTGTAGCTTTTTAAATGAAAAGTTTGCTGTCAGAGGTCTTCACCATGGACAGCTATGGATCTTTATGTACTTTTCCAAAGTACATCCACCACAGAAAGGGTCCCAACAAGGTACGAATATACTCGCAATCGAAGGAGCTACTCAAGGAAGGAGAAGGTTCAATTAATGATGGAGTTCACTGGTCATTAGGCCCTGTCTGGCTAAAAATGAATCCTCATAGAGCAGAGACACACAACATGTATGTTGTAATAATTTCACCCTCTCACCATTTTCATTATCACCACATTTTGTCAAAACAATATAAGAATAATCCTGTTTTAAAGTTTTATTTCCCAAGCTAAAGTGGGGTGTTGTGATATACCGGTTATTCAAAAATATAAAATCAAATAAGTTGCATTATCATAAACACAATTTAAAAAATTGTATGTAAAGAATTTGATCAGACATGTGTAGACAACAATAAACAAATATCACAGAGAAATGTTCAACAATCAATATAACAATGATAATCCCACAGATAGTTTTCAAACATATATAAATCAATTGTAGTTACTTCTCCTTTGCACAATCTTGCAGGTATATGAATGAATACTGCTACATATATATAAATCAACCAAATCATGCACGAGATTTTTCCAGGCTAAGGATGCTCCCTGAATTTTTGCAATTCGTACACAATATTTGAACCAATGAACACTGTAAATATGTTTTCAAAGAAGTGTAAATACAAACAACTTTATCAAAATAATTCAGTAAAATTAGTACGATTATGAAGCGAAAACTGTCGCTTTACCTCCAAGATGGTATACAAGAAAAGTAACTCCAATTAATTAACACGAAAACTATCTATATTTTATAAGGGTATTTTAAAACACCATCACATTTTCATATTAAACATGTTTTTAGTTATAATACTAATACTGTGCAAGGTAAATATTTTGACTTTATATCAGATATTTAAGCTCTGAATTCTTTTTTGTGGTAAACATCCTGAAAAAAATCTTTTAACTCTGAATAATGCTTACTTTTTCTTGTACTTCAGTAATATTTGTACTGGAAAAAGAAGAAGATAGCTGTATATGTAAAGTCTACTTAATTACAGAAACTATCTCAGAAGTTTAAATAAACAAATGCAATCATCTCTTTAATATGTCCTCATATTTATAAAAGATATGAAAAGGTATTTGAATTGAATTTGCTCTATTGTAAATTCTGAAGTTAATAACGTGTATCACAAGCATATGCAAAATATTTTAAGGTAATATTTATTTTGTAGCAGTAATTTTTTTCATGAATATCTTTTGAAATACATGTATTCAATCAAACTTTAAGAAATAGAGGAAAACATTGTAAAATATTAGATTTGCTCACATATATACCCACAACTTCAAATCTTGGAAACATATATCTGTAAAAAACATATGTGGTTTTCATAACTTATTGAGCAGGTAAATTCATTCATCAGTTATACATATTACATTGAAACAATAATGTAAGAAACTAGTGACTAGTCAAAAGAAGACAATCACAACAGGAATCAAGTGTAGCTAAATACTGAGGGCAAATGAATAGGAATCAAGCACGATAACTTCTGATGGAAAGTTATCACAATTACACTGTATCAAAACTTCAGTAATGAAATATAAAACAAGAAATGTTTGTGAAACACTGATGCCCCTGGATGGCAGTTAATTTTGAAGATTTGGAAAAGTAGGTCAAAGGTCAGAGTCAAGGTCAAGGTAAAATATTTTGGTGTCAACAGAAAGACATTTTCATGACTAATTTGTCAAATACTAAAGGTCTATCATTTTATCATTTGCAATTGAAATGTTATAGCCAAGTTAAAGTTTTTGCTAAAGACAAATAAACAGACAGAAAGGCTAAAACTATGAACAAGTGGCCCCAGGCCTTTAATGCTCATCTGGGCTGCGTTCAGTGCACATAGCGTTACGCATCGCTTTTTAAAAAGCCGATTCAAATGATGTTGAACGGTTAGCAAATAATCGCTCAAAACAAAGTCAAAAACACAGTCTGATCGTTCAGTGACGTTTGTGCCGTAACGCTGCGAGGAAAGCCATGACACGTCACGCTGAATGATTTGGTGATGTAACCCCTAAATCTGAATCGGCTACATCAGAGATGCCGTTCAGTTTCGTATATGAATTAAAATAAGAGCGCTTGCTTTGCTCAATTCCTTTTTTTTCAGTGCTCAGTTTGCATTAGTTTGCCTCCTTTTTCTCGAAATGTACAAAAGTAGACTTTTCCGCTGAAACCTTTATTATGGAGAATTTAATTGACGAGAAATCCAGATAACATAGCTTCCATCAATATAAATTTGTTTGAGGTTAATACTATTAATACCTACTTGTCGTCCAATTTTGAAAATTTTGTCCGGAAATGTACTGGTACAGTATTAATAACATATCTTATGAAACATGTCGTAATATGATTCTTAGGAAGTAGAAGAGATATTTACATACGTGTCTCTGAAAATAATTTTGTTTTGTCGTATGCTTGATTTTGAGCGCGTCTGAAAACTGCTACGTAGCGATTACGTCCTTCTTGCCGTTCAGCGAAAAAGCGCTACAAAGCGCTACGAATCGCTACGCTCACTTAACGCGCCCCATGACTAAAATGACCTCATACAGAAAAATTACAATCTTCAGTGGCATTACTCTACATTACTTGTATAAAAACTTATTTGAATATTTAAGTTGATTATCTTTTTAACATTGAATACTTCTGATATTCAATTCTTGATAACAATAAACAGACAGGAATTTTTTTAAAAAAATCAAAACCTATACATGTACAGTGGGACAAAACATTTCAACAAGGCTTTTTTTTCTGAACAAACTAGATGCTAAATGTTATATGGATGCTGTGTACCAAATATGAAGTCTCTGTAGTTCTTGAGTAGAAGCTGACTATCTAAACTGTCCCCATATAAGCCTAAGTATGTCAAAACTGTCAGCCCCTGGGTCAAATATTGCAGAACAGCCTTTCTTTACATCAGAGTGATACAAAATGTCATGATAATAGAATACACTAAATATGAAGTCATTGTGGATTACAGTTCTTCATGCGGCAAATTCTAATTATTTCCTAAATAAGCCTATGCGAAACCTGTCTGCCCATATATAGGTGGGGCCAAATACTGCCATAAGGTATTTCCGTGAAAAGCTTGATACAGCAAGAATACTTTATATACTGAGGTTATATATTATATATGAAGTTACTGTGGCTTATATTTTTTCAATAGAATGAAGCTTTTGTAAAAACTGTCAAACCCTGTGTGTAATTGAGGGATCGACAGATCCAACTTTAACCACGCCCATTACGTGGTTTCATTGTGACGTCACAGTTAAAACCATCCTTGACGGGCCATTTATATATGACGCCATAATGAAAAAGTGTGCCAAAAGGTGCGATGTCGGGCATTTGACGATCAGTCAATACAAATATATTCCTCAGACACAACATAAAACAAATAACAAAACAACCATTGATAATATAAAGTACTTTAGAGGTATAAAATATAAATAATTCATACAAAACTATTATATACTTCCAAAAGACAGCTATCACATAACACTTTCCATTGATATTAGAAAAAGAGACATAACTAGAATACTGGCAACGTCAGACAGAGTCCCTCTGATAGGCTCTCAGACAAACCTAGGAAAATACTTCCCAAGTTCCATAACGCCATTACAACAAATCCAAAAAATATGAAAATTAAAAGGGATCTTCCTCTGCTTCATCCTAGTAATAAATATAGATTTACAAAAATCTTTTCATGTAATCTCATTTTCTAACATTAAATAGTGCTGTAATCTTTTTATTATAAAAAAAAATTTCGATTCCAAAAAAAAAAAATCCAAAGTCCCATAACTCTGAAACAACAAAGCTGATAAGTTTCAAAATCCAAAGGGGTCTTCCTTTGCTTTTTCCCAATATTATGTATTAAACAAATGAAAATCATCAAGAGGAAACTTAAGTTATTGTGTCCCTTAGAAAGTGTTGACTTAAGTTATTGTGTCCTTTAGAAAGTGTTGACGTACAGACAAATGGAGAGACATACGGATGGATGGACAGACAGAGAGAGTGATTACTATAGGGCACCAACCATATGGTGGGGCCCTTATAAACATAAAGGGTCTTGATAGGACTAATTTGCTGATGATCTCCCTCTGTGAGACAATACTCCATTGGGCATAGATTTTCTAGATTTATAAGACCTGAGAGATTGCATAGATCCTAGACTTTCTTTACTTTCAGCACGTTGGGACGACTTGTTCAGTTTAGGTGAAACAATTTCAACGGATCGTTGAGTATGATTTTCATCAACTATTTGTGAGTTTTCATTGGTGGATTTATCTTTTGCTAATGTTTCATTGGTTGATGCAGAGTACTCTGGTATATCTTTCATAAAATTAAACAGCACCTGGTTAAACTCTACTGGAGCCTCCATCATAACCATATGGCCAGCTTTTTCAATGATTTCCAGTTTTGAGCCATAAACAACCTACAATATCAATTGAAAGAAACTTGCTCAAACACATTTTATTCACCTGAAACACATAATACATACGTCAAGGAAGAAAACTTATTCATGACTCAAAACACTGTAATTTAAGATATCAAATATTGCATAATTTGGAAAAAGAAGTATAATATACCATTTGCTGATCTTCATAAGTGTTGTCTTTTTGTCCGAGCTAATACCTTTTGGCGTTGTTTTTCGTTATGGTGTTACAATAAATTTATGTCAAGTATTATGACGTCACTATGAAAATCAACGCTAAGAGTTGTTAGCTCGGACAAAAAGACAGCCATTATCAAGATCGGCAAGTGATCTATTGTATCCCATAAACCTTTATTAAAGCAATATAAGCTGTAACTTTTAAGCATTTTATTCTCCATCAAGAATTGTCCAAATGTTTTTACCAAGCGAAATTAAGAATGTGTAAAATATCAGGCAATATAGATCACTAATTACAAGCCCATAAAGCATGTTTTCAAGCAATTATGCAGTGACCTCGCATACTGGGACGGCCCATCCCACTGGGTCATGCACCAAAAATGGATGCTGAGATGAGCACACATGGTATTTTCCACATTGTTTTAATCATTCTAAAATTAAATTTACAATGTGCATGAGATTCACACATGTGCAAGACAGCTGACAGCAGGTTCAATGCTGGGGTCACATGCATAAGGCGAATCTTAAATGCATTTCTTTTCAAGATGGAAATAAGTAAGAGAAAAAAGATAAAGGCATGTTATATAGCTTATAATTTAAGTGAAGTTGCAAAATTCTTTCTGCCAAACTTAATTACTGTTGGTGGACATCAGATTTATGTATAAAGATGGTATTTGCATATTTTAAGTAGAAGTGACTGGTTGTATTGCTTTAAGTTAAGTGATAACATAGTTGTAATTTTACAGAATATTCAATCAAGTTTATTAAGTTACTGTGGTTAAAAGCATTGAAACATAATGACACAGTTATCATTCTTACTCTCAGCATTTCTTCTTCCTCTTCCAGAGTAACAAACTTGTCATGCCGACCCCATATAAGCAGTGTAGGGACCGCCAACCAGCTGTGATACAGTTCATCCCCATCAAGCCACCACTGACCATTCATAATGTGGCTCAGGACATAAGCTGGTACATCAAAGGCTGCATACTTATGGTGGTCCTTGTAGTCCGAATGAAAAGCATTTCTGTAAAAGGACAAAGAAATATTCATGGAAGTCTTGGCATGAAGAATTTCTAAATTAATGAATTTTCAAAATGGGAGGCATTTATATGAGATGCATCATTCATTGTAGTGAAATTTAAAATGCTAAACATTTTCATGAATGACTCACATTCTGTAAAAGTTTTACATGTATCAATGAAGAATACTTCTACAAGTAACAAGGATAAATACACTAGTACTTGTAATACATATAGCACTAGACATTTCTGTATAGAAAATAAATCAACAATGACAAAGCATTCTTAACGGAAGTTGCATGATCTTTCTCACAAGTACATACATGTAGTATCATATCTATAATATAATGCTTTACTATTCTGAAACAAATTACTTCCACTGTATTTCATTCAATAACCTTGACTTTGACCCAATGAATATACATTGTGTTTATGTCTATATTGTAAGTTAAATGTTCTTGTAAGCACTAAGTATGAAATTTTCATATTCAAGGTGCAGCATTTATAGAAGAACTCTGAATTTAATACTTTCTCTGTCCAAGAATCATGGAATTCTTGTAAACTGAAACATATCAATTTTTTTTTCCTGTCATAAATTTCCATCAGATTCATTAAGAAAATTTGAAAGAGGGATAAAAGTATTACATCAAATGTTCCTACATTAGAATTTTTGCTTGGATCAAAAGCTGCATTTCTTTTAACCAAAAGCATTAAAAACATTTGAGCTTAAAATATCTGTTATAATATGCATCATTCATAACACGTTATTGTATGCATGTAGGTATTCATTATTTCAATCCAGTAAGGGTTAATGCTCGTGTAAGGGCTAATGCTCGTTATAAAGATTGAGATATATATTATTCGTTACATATAGTCGTTGGGTGACTGGGCATGGGATGATACAAGGTAGTAAATCACATTTAATGACCATGTATAACCGGTCACCCAATGACTATATATGTAACAAATTTACCAAAACGATGACATTTTTCTACATCATGTGTTGTTATTAGTATACCGGCATTGTTACCTTTGGTGGTCGTGTTAGTTGATAACATTATTGTGTAACCTTTGGCGTCACTATTCAGTCACTGACTTCATTGAATTTACACCACCATCATTGATGTGAACAGTGATATCAAAGTTGACGATGTATAAGCTTTTAGTAACTGTGTATAAAATATATATATGTGGTCAACATGCGATACCTCTAAGCCAATCATTGTGTATAATTTCACAATCTAGTCAGAAGTGGGATAAAGACGTATCTTACCTTCTGAAGACACATGTAATACATGGTTTAATGCAGGATAATAAGCAGAGAGGAAGTGAGAAAATCCCCACTTGTGGAGCCAGAGGGATAGGTCCTCCACCACTGACCAGAATCAGTTTGGACACTCTTCGCGCTCGTCGACGAGCAAGAACAGTAGCAAAGGCACATCTGAAGCAAAACATGCACATGTATCACAAGAATTTATCAATTTCTTTTCTTTATAACAATAAATCTAGAATGACATTTACTGGTAGCTATATGATATCTATATATAAATATATGATATATAATATATACAGTTTACATGATAGTTTGGTGCTATCTTCAGATATCAAGGTGCAGTTGAAAAATCAATCATGTACGTAAGAGTTGAACTTTTTTTAGTATCATTGATAAAGGACCTCAGAAATTTGCTTGACTAAAGTGCAAGTAAAAGGTATCCATGGTTCAGTAAGTATATTAGAAATAATATTTATGAAAAACAATTATATATTTCACAAAACTTACCCATAGGAATGACCAACAATCACATTCTTCTCTTTACAATATAAATCAAAGATTAATTCAATATCATGTAATATTTCCTGGAAGTGATAGGATCTGGCATTGTTTGGAGAACAACTCAATCCATGCCCAATCAGATCAGGGCAAATAATTTCATACCCCAAATTAGAAAAATATGTTAGCTGAGACTTCCATATATCTGATGCCCCACCTACTCCATGGAAAAAGAATAGCACTTCCTGTGGAATTTCACTTGCTTCCTTAACATGTATCGTCTCTTTTAATCTATCGATTCCTGAAGTACCAGCAACACTTGGTGAGGTGTCACTGACAGAATTATTGCTTATTTGAGCTAAGGTAACTGTAGATGTTTCTTCTAGTATTTTTCTATTTATCAATTGTGAAGAGTTTTGAATTTTATCCTTGTTTGTGTCTTTGCTTTTTTGTTTATCAGTAATATTTATATGGTTTGCTGAATTTGCTGAGGGGTCATGCATACAAACTACTATGCCAGAGGAGGACATCACTGTCTTCCTATCACTGGATAACATTGAGTCACGTGATACCCTAGATAACAATGTCATTTTTTCCCTAGGATCAATTGTCTGAGGTCGACCCTCAGCATTAATCATGCTTGCAGCATCGCCCATAGATGGAACACAACCAGGCATTTCCTTCTCAGCAATGTTATGTGTGCCCTGTGTATTTGCTAACTTTTTATCAAGTTGTTCTGTTTTAGGTATTGATTCCTGTAATTCATTTTTTCTTGTAAAGGAAGGGTTATCTGCTCCTTGTTTACGGGGAGTTTGCATGGGCGATTGAGTAATTCCGTTTTGTCTATATTTCAGTATCATCTGGAATGAAAGAATATAACAGCAAATATAAGTCAGTCAAATGCAGCACTTGTAACATATATTTACCTCACATATTAAGATACTTTACATGTTCTACAAGATTTTTAATTTTAAAGTGCAAATTAAAAGTTTAAAGAATGTTCTTAGAGACATAAATAAATATACAGCATACATATATAAGCAGAATATGTACAGATGTAGTATGCACATATGTACAAAAGCTACAGCAAGAATTTTTAAAAGTATACTTAAAACTAATTACAGGGATTTCAATAAAATTTATTCAAACAAGTAAACTGAAAACTTGTCAAGCAGATCAGGGGAAATTTGAACTGATGATATGCACAGAAACTCATCATTTGAAGTGGCAGCTAGTATTTTGCCAAGTGCCACTTTTCATTGAAAACCCTCTAGATAACAAAGTTCAATAATTTCTCTTTCAAATGTGTTTGGGCATTATACATACTATACCAGTATGTGGTAAGATATGGTACCTGAATTTCTTTTTCCAATTTTTCACTTCTTTTTCTGGGATTAAAATGCTGAATTCTCAACAAACGGTTTTTCCTAATTTCTACTACATCTCCATTTTCTGCTGGATCAGGTCCTACTTTCCTTGTACGTCTGTTTTTCTGTCTCTGTGATTCATCAGTCATCCTATAGATGTTATGTATGAAACTTCAGTGAGAAACTATATAATAAATAAAGCAAACTATAAAGTTTATCTTGTAGCTTCTAAGTACATGAGAATGTACTAATGTACCTCCAATTTCATAAATGCATACCAGTCATTTATGTCACTTAAACATTTGCTCACTCTCCACATCATCTGTTGACATTGTAAATATTTTATATATGTATATGTATGTAATATACATTAATTGCATCTAAACGATGTATCGAAAGACACAAAGAATAAAGAACTGAATTAATGAATTGAACATGTCATTTTCCCAATTTCAAGGTTTTGTGATGGCATTGCTCACAAATTTCCTTTATAAAAATGGCATTCAAAAGCTGGGCTCACACGATATCATGATGATAATAAAATTTCTAAAAGTAAATCATCCAATGAAGTCATTGAATAGTTCTGTTTGAATCTCAAAACTTCAAAAACAAGAATTCATTTACATATTTTCATTTATTTCTTCATGTATGAGACCATAATAGGAAAATACATAAATATATGTAATATATCATAAGTATAGAAGAAGGAAAAATATAATTATCTATAATCTTTAAATAAAGTAGATAATATACATTTACATGCATGTTTTTTATTGAGAAATGTGACTCCTATTTGGTTCCATGTGTTTCAAATGGAACCAATCAAAATGTTAAATGCCACACAAGAAATATTTTATATGCACAATAGATAGTTTTTGAATGTATGAAATTTAATCAGAGATACTTCCCTTTTCTGCCATTTTGGAGGTGAAACTGGAGTATTTGCTTCACAATTCATACCAATTTTATTGAATGTTTTTGAAAAAGTTGTTTATATTTTCACTTCTCTGAAAACATTTTAACATTGTACAATGGCTTCATTGTTGCATAACAATTGTAAAAATTCCAGAAGCATCCTTTGTTTGGAGAATTAAATCCCTTACATAATATGATTAATTAATTCATGCACAAATATTTGGCCATTTACCTCCAAGATGGCATTTTATGCATTCAAAAACTATCTATAAACTAACTGTCTGAGTTAAACATCAGTAATAATAATTTTTTATATTTCTTATTAACATATATATGTACGTGTATATGTTTTAATTGCCTGGTATACTTTCTTATTTTATATCTATGTAATGCATCTCTCTACTGTCTAAATCTTAACTAGTGTCTGTCTCTTTACTGCAAGTCTTTGACTGAAGACGTTTTGACCCTTTATCTTGAAAACGAAAATTAAAAAGTGACGTCGTATTACAGTATCAGTTCTTTATACTCATTAAATGCTTCATTAAATAATTTACAAGTTGCAAAAATGACTCCAACTTACCGCCTGTTTTCAATGAAGATGTTTTAACTAATGAGATGAGCATATCTTAAAATAAGAAGCAACAATGTAATCTTGAATTATCTAATCATCGTCGACCAACTGGTGAAATGGTTTTATGGTCAATTTAACAATCAGCCTTTACCATAATACCCACTGAGGATAATTGGTTGTCTGCATTTCTTCTACTTTTATATTGCTGTGTTAATCAACTTGTTTGTATAAACAATGACACTTTGAGATAACGAGCATAAATTAAATATATAATCTTGATAAATTTTAATTTCATAATTCATTGTTGTACATGAAGTCATAATCATTATTACACGAGCATAAATTAAATATATAGAAAACATAGTTTGAGGGCTGTAAAATGCCTTCCACATAAGCGGAACTTAAACTTAATCTACTTCAACATAACCAGATCGAGGGAATTCATAAAGGAAAAAATTGGGGACATCATTTGACTTTGCAATGAACCAGCTGCACCTTGTTCCCCCTACCAAGGATCTACCCTGCATCCACCGGGGACCTATAGGCAGGGACCCTGCGCCGAGTTTTACTCTTCCTCCAACTGAAAATCTGGATCCATGCCTGATAAAATTTCCGTGAATTAGAACAAAAGGGGCCTAATATGGCACACACGATTTTGCAACGAGATTTTTGTCATATCTTCTCAGGGAAACCCCCATCCCCATCTATGGGAGGAAAGGAGGGGTGAACATGATAATTTTTGACCGAAAATATTACGACAGTTTTCTTCCGATTTCACAGTTTTTACGGAATATTTGAAATCAAGAAAATGTAATTGAATAATGCAAAAAAGAGCACCAGACTGCACCATTTTGCCTCTTTTGCCTCATTTTTGCAAAATTTTCTCGGGGAAGCCCCCCGAACCCCCACCTATGGGAGGGGCGGACTCCTCCCATACTCTCCCCTTTCGGCCCTTCGGGCCTTAATTGTGTGGTGCCCCCCCCCCCCCCCCCCCCGGCTCATGAAGTTCTGGATCCGGGCCTGTGAACAAAACTTCAACTTAATTCAGCGACTTTGAGATGAAGAATTTCAACTGTAGATGGTGGCAGTCAGTATTCGTATAAAAACAAAAATCTTTTCACTCTTGACAGGCACTGAATGTGACTGTTTGAAACTTACTTTTTAAGTCAATTAAGAATATTCCCAAATTTCAACTTAGGTGAAAGATAACAGGGATCCTAAAGATAACCATTTATTTTCAAACTAACTTAACTATTCATTATTACATATTTTGAAAATTATACCAATAGTTTATATAGAAAGTTTCCGGTCTGATATAGAGCCATAAATGCCCGCAAACTTCATATCAGCCCGAAAACTATTTCCAGTTACGTGACGTCATACTTATATTTGACGTCATAACGTACGCAAACAAACATGGCGGACAGTACTATTAACGAAAATACTTCTATTTATAGAATTAAATGTAGATGGACGGTTAAATATGTAATGAAAAGGTTACTGACTGAATATGACCGCCCTCGGTCTTTGAGCGGATGCGGCCCTCGCAAGCTCGGGCCGCTTTACCGCTCAAAGACCTCCGGCGGTCATATTCAGTCAATAACCTATAATTAAATATATTGCCCTGTGAAGTTTCTATCTTAATGACTGCCACATAATGCTCAATTTATAAACAAACTTCATTAAATGGAAGAAGAAGAAGAAGAAGAAGAAGAAGAAGAAGAAGAAAAAGACGATGATGATGATGAATCCGGGTTGTTTCGCCCCGATTCGTGTTCACCCCGGATGGTTTCGCCCCGTTTTTTTTTATATAATACATATTATCAGAGACATATATACACATATGTCTCTGCCGGTATTATCAGAGACATATATGTCTCTGGTATTATGCATAAATGTGTTTTTTTATTGATAAACAAATGTTGTTTTCATGAGAACACCTAAATTATAAATGTTTTGATGAAAATCAAATAAAAAATATTGAATTTTGATAAACCTGATCGATAGAGATTGTTACACAGAAGGGGGTGTGTGTTAACTTGCAATCATTTTAGGTACGGACGTGCGGTTGGAGTCGCTGGCACCCTACCCATTCATATATTGAGCGAAGTATAAAATATACCCATTCATATACAGTCAACTCTCGTTACAACGGCCATATCTGTATTTACGAATTTCAGTTGCCATTATATCGAATTTGCCGAATTTGTTACCTAACGGTACGAAAAGTTTTTATGGATTCCATATGGACTAGCTATGGACTCCATATGGACAGCTTATGGAGTAGAAAAGTTATAGTATTTAGCAGGAATTCCATACGGACAAATTCCCGTCCATATGGACATACATTATATGTCCATATGTACAGATAAAAAAGGATATGGACAACATTCTGTCTGTATGGACAAAACATTATGCATATGGACAAAATCATGAAGTCACTTGTCCATATGGACAATTTTATTGTAGATTTACATTCAATCCATGACGTCAATCTTACATATTTACCATTCCACTTAGTCAATCTGAATAGAACAGGTCAACAGAGATATAATTTGAGAATGAAAGGAACAATAAGGATGAGTAACTCACATATACTTTGTGTATACTGAAATGTAACGAAAATTCTCAAATAAAACAAAGCATGATCAAAACCATTAAATGGGTACTGACTTTTATCATGGGACAATAACTGTCATAAAATCGTGTCAATTACGACAAAAGACGAACTTCTTTTTAAGGACCTCATGATAAACATACACAAGTTTCACTTCAACTTCAATGTCTGAGGGGGTAAGACAGGCCAGGTCAAATAATTTAATAATTTTTCGCACATAAATGGAAGGGACGATATCTGACTGAGTAAGTACGTAAATGTGATGTTAAACCTTCAACAAGTGCTTTTGATAACAAGGAAGTTAACTGACCATGAAATGTCATCAGACCGGGTGTAATGTTAATATCTGTGAAGGTAAATAAAAAAGAAATCCGATAATGTACATGTATTCAACAAGTTATATTAGATAAGATTGGCCAAGGACTTATATCTTGTTTATAAGTCCAAGGTTTGGCATACAAAAGTGTTCTTCACAGAGGAGTAATTACCGGACACTTGGTCCAACAATGAACCTTTTCATTATCGTACATTTACGAAACAGCATGCAAACAAAATCATTGTAAACTGATTGGAACTTTTTTGTATTGATGTTTTGGGCGGAAAAAAGTTAGGACCGCGCTAAAATTTCAGTGTTGGTCGGTCACGGTACATATATTTATTTATTGGCCTTATAATGATAGTAGGAACGGATTCAAATTCAAACTAGTGTTTTCCTCCCGTTAAAAATGGTATAAATCAAGAGCCTTCCTTGGATGTCAAGAATTGCACAGTTTTGCACAAATTCTATGCAAATTTGTTCTTTTCTGGGGACCCCCTTACATATTATCGGTCCCAATAATCGCCACGTATCATATCGTCATTATGACTGGTACCTCAGGATAAAGGCCGTAACCATTTCAAAACAAGTGCTGAAAAAAAAACTCTTGACAAAAATAAATTAATGGTAGTGTAATTATGGTAATTATGACATTTACTATACGTCCCCCCAAACACTTTTTTCTTTTGTTTGACAATTTCGTTGCTACCTTTCCAGACGAAACATCCTGGGTCCACACCTGATATGTTATAATATTATATATATTTATATATATATATATATATATATATATATATATATATATATATATATATATATATATATATATATATATATATATATATATATATTTATTTATTGTGGGCCGCACTAGCCGGCCCATCCTTTGATATAAGTTTGGGAAAGTTGCATACGTTTCTGCGGTACAGCAAGGCCCAGGATTTTACACCAATGATAAAATTAGGATTATATTCACTGCGGAGAGGGCATGTGTCACCTCGCTGACCCAGTTTGATAGATTTATGTAAGCATAGTATCTTCGAGACTTTCGCTGATTTAAGAATAAAATTTGTTGGAATATTTTTATAGGATGGGTGTTACCTTACAATTTTTTAATATTTGACGCGCTTTCTTCATATGCAAAATTATTATTCGGTTGCCTAAGTGACTTTTGGTTATTCATAGCCAATTGGAACATCATCGCCATTTTTTTACAAAAAAAAAAAAAAAAAAAAAAATTGTGTACGGAAATGGACGAGTTGTTACGATTGAATGATAGTGTAATGTAAGTCCTACGAAAGTTTCTGAATACAGAATGCTACGCTAAGAAGGACTAAAATGACCAATTATATTTTACAATTGTTTATTTTGGCAAGACGATTTAAACCTTAATTATTGTTTATAAATTAAAACTTGAGAATAGTAAGATTACCAGTACGGCCACACCATTACCACAAGTTTAACCCGTAAAGGTTTATTATCTCAGCAAACAGCCAGTTGCTTATAGATTGGTTACGTTTTGTTGTTAAAATTAAATAGTAGATTGATTGATTAATTATTGTTTCACGTCATTCCACGATTATTTCACGTAACGGACCCTCCCGAAAAAGTGGGGGATCTTTTACGTGTCACGCCTATCGTGACACGGGACCTCGGTTTCACCGATGTGACGGCAGGAGTCGAACCCGGGACCTTTCGGTCACCTCATCCACTGAGCCCATCGGCTTAAAACAAATGGTAGATGATACAGCTAGTAATTTTAAAAGTACATTTTCATACTAAATGCAGGCTAAATGAACCAATTTTATAAAGTATTATAGCTGAGAAGGAAGTGATACTAGAAATTTTAAAACATTATTTTGTTTTTTGTTTTTTAATTCTCTTCGGTTTTATCATCATCCCTTTCCGGCCCACACTTTGGTGCTTGCACCAAATTGTTTCTTGTTTATATATATACGTGTTAATCAATTTGACAAAATAAGCATAATCGCATGAATCCGTAGTGTGTACACATGACGAAGGTCAAGCTGCTAATCCCGCTGCGATTAAGGGATCATGTTACTCCACGCACATGCTGTATCTCTGTACTGCACAGGAGAGTGAGCTTCTTGCGCGGTATTTAAAATTCAAAGTTTTTGTTTGCTGCAGCGAATTTCTTAGACTGGAGTTACCTGCTCTTGCTTGCTATCGCTGCGCGAAGATCTAGACAGGCATTGCCAGTCTACGAATTTCTTTTGTACCGGAGGATGGAAATTACTGGCACCAAAAGGAAGAGTAATTTCTATTGAAACGGTCGGCTCGTACCTTCACCGTATGAGCCGACCGTTTCAACAGATATTAAAGGAAGAGGAGTCCATCATAACTAACACGAGTGTTTTTTTTTGTTTTTTTGTTTTTTGTTTTGTTTTTTTTTTTTTTGTGAACGACAGCTTTTGTACCTTTCAAACTAAAAATATCAGTGGGCGATGTGGTCTGTGGAAATTCAGGATTACAATGGAATTTGAATTTTTGTTCGACAAAAGTATGTATAATGACTGTATCTATACGTGTGATAATTTATTTTGATGCTCTTGGGATTAAAAAATTGGGGACATACATGCTTATTAGGCTTATTTGCAGGCCCTGCAACTTCGATCATTCGGCTCGCCTCTAGGATACCGGAATCTACCGACATGTGCCGATTGAGATAAATTAATAATTTTCGCTCTATGGGAAAATGCTCGGGTCTTGGTTCGATCCAAGTGACTATATTTTGCTCTGATTATGTGAAGTCCAGAGCGAGGTTTGTCAAGACAGTATTTTGATTAATAATGTAGAGCTGTATATTCTAGCAATTGATAGATCCATATAATGAGAATGACCATTACAATTTATGTAATTTGGCGTCTGAAATTTTTGTGGAAGGTTGAAAGGTATGTTCGACCAGGGACGTATATATATATTTATACGTCCCTGGTTCGGCGATTTTATCATTGATATATCTATACATGCGGTAGATCTACAAGCAGTGATATAAGAATTTTCTTCAGAGTTTAGTCACAATTGCATGACTCTTTGATACTGCTTTTAAAGTCTCGGTCTATTCTTCTTCCGTTAGAGTACAGTCCACCATCTGGTGTATCATCGTACTATCAGAGCCTTCTCATTATATCATAAGTATAATTATTTTTTTGATATTATTATAATTACTATATTCTGAAAAAAGGGGGGTTATACATGTGCAGGAATCACCCAGTCCGTCTGTTCAGTTTTAAAAAGTATATATATATATATATATATATATATATATATATATATATATATATATATATATATATATATATATATATATATTAATTTTATTAATATTTATATCATTAACGCTGCTTCATTTCTGCACAAGGGATTTTCAACAAAATATGGAGATCCACCATCATTCAAAGAATGCTCTTACTGTGAAGAAATGAAGCTTGAAAACCAGCGGCTTGCATAGGAGAACAGAACGTTACATGGTAAAGTATCAAGTGATAAACTGTTCTTTCATAGTAAAACTGTTGTTGTTCATTTGTACTACAATTAAAAGAATGACTATTCATACTTCAGAGGGGAAAAATCATACATGAAGTGAATGACTTCTTATTTCACAACAAATCAATAGCATTGAAGGTGCATGTAAAATGATGAAATGATTTCAAATTCTAATATATGTTACAATTTTCAATCCTATTATGTTTTCCTTTAAAGATGATAATTTATCTGATATACAAGATGAACAAATTTGTTGCCTGACTTTGGTGTTGCATAGGGTATTTGTAGATCTACCGCAGATCACCTGTCATACCACTCAGCTTTTTCTTTACAGAATACTTTCCTACCAACTACCCGACTATAAGATGAATAATTACCATGATGACAAATCAGCCTATTAACAGGAAATGCTTTGAGGCATAGACTTTTGAGTTGTGCTAGTATCAACAAATGCTGATCAAATACAGATTTTAAATAATAAAGTTCTGGAAGTTTGACTTTGTTGTATTACATGCTTATATGAGCATTATTTGCAAACCTCTAGCTCACTTAATCTACATTATGCATGTTAAAATGCTAATGTGCAGCTCATGATAGTGTCTTACATGAGCAGCACATGTGTAGTAGGTTTAGCAAAGTTTGGTATAAAGGTTATAACTAAGGTCCATATGGATTCTATGAGAAAATCCATATGGATTGCCAGGAAATTCCATATGGATTAAGTGTTCTATCCATATAGAAAGTATAATCTTGTCCTTATGGATTCCAAAACTGGAATCCATATGGACAGGTTCATATGAACTAATTTACATATTTCGGCAAAAAATCCATACGGAATCCATACTCTCTCCATATGGAATGTGCTACAGAAAAAGTCTACCAATTTAATCTATCCATATGGATACATTAAAGAAAATCCATACGGAAACCATAACCTGTCCATATGGAACTTTTCGTATAAAATAATAAATAAATAAAGCCAGTTTTGAAAAACAGCTGTCGTCATCCATGCTTTCTTATTCGAATCATGGTCAACGTATAAGGTGGGATTGATTCCAGATAGAATCTTTTTCATTTCAACTCGGTCGAGGGTTACGTACGTTTCTCATATCGGCACTACCTGGTTCTCCGTCATGGGCGATGTAACGCAAAATGTTGTGGCGATTTTTTTAACTTATACTCGGCAACTTCAGGTTTCTCTGCTACATTTAGTTGAGTGTGTCTCTTTTTCTGAGGTGGTTCTGCCATGCTTTACGAAATTTTATGATCTATACGCTTGTAACACTCGATTTAAAATAATATTTAAATCAAAATATTTCACTCAATTAAACCATAATTTGAATACCACTATAATTACAGTCATTACTGAACTCCATTTTGTTTTGTTTATTTTATATGCAAAGCCGCAATTTAATGTACATGTATGTAAATATTTACGAAGAAATGAAGGCATAGGTATAGGTATATAAACATAATATACACTGTAAACATGGCAAATGCTAAACCATGTACCAGAGACATATATACACATATGTGTATATATGTCTCTGCATGTACCGACGATTCGGCATGATCAACCGTGACATTCCTTGCCGGTAGTTCCTGAATTGGCAGTTCAGGTGTAAAGAATTACAGAAGGTGCTGTGAAAATGTACATTTGTTCCCAATAAGCGTTGCCGAAGCCGAAAGGCAAATATGCTGGTATAAAGAACACAAATAAGAGCATGTACGTTTGTTACCGTCAGATTTCTGCTGATATCTGAATATGCCGGTGTAGCGTGAAAATATTCCTTTTAATGTGTTTAAGTTTTCTCATTTAAATAAAACGCATAAACTGGCAGATTTCACGGGACTGGCTGATTTCACGACCCCCGCGTGAAATTTACCAGACTTCCGGTTTGACTGGCAGATTTCACGGACTGGCGGATTTCACGCTACACCGGTATTTCTAGCGCCGATGTTACGAGAGTGCTGGATCTGGATATTAAATATAAATGACAACAACAACAACAAAAACCCAAACAAACAAACCCCCCAACCCCCCCCCCCCTCCCCGATATTTTGAAATCTTATTTTTGGAAAGTGCCGTCTTATAAAATTCGAAGAAGGAAAGAGAGTCAAGCGTCGTGAGACTCCTCAATGAATTTCAAAAGTTTTATTACATTCATTTAGCTCTTGTGCTCAAAACATAGTTCATCAAAGTTGCATTACGGTCTACGATAAACACAGAGTTTATCCCCCAGGTCACCCTCGGAATGCTTCGGGGATTATCTTCATTTAGATTTTAGTGTGATGTCATGCCGCATTCGAGAATTAAGTTCCCTTACAGAAAAGAATGTCATTGAACTTCCATTGCTTTTACAGTTATATTCTTTCCATTGAAATCCCATTACTTTTGTAGTTCTACTAATTAGATGCAAACTGGTAATGTAAAATGTATGTGTAGAAACCATTTATTTTCCAGTTTTCTGTAAAAACCCATCGTCGGAGACCCACGTCTCATTGCACTACTTTTCACGCAGCGCTAGCGGAGAAAAGGCCGTGGGTTTCCGAAGAAGGTAAAAACCCATTGCAATACCATTCAAAGTCCATTGAAATACCATTGAAATCGGCGAATTATTTAAATTTGGTAGAACCATTTAAATGATGTCACATTTAACTGAAAAATCAATCATTGAAATATCATTACTTTCCCAGTTATTCCACAAAAGAAAAAAAAAATACAATGACTTATAGAAACAGAAGTTTTATTGTGTTCTTCACATATAAGGCCACTATGTTAATTATCAAAGAACTGATATTAAATTTTAATTAGATATACAAAGATCATCTTGCCAACAGATAATGTATAGCCTACTAAATGAAAATGAACATGTATATTCATTGAAAGTTCTCATATTTAAATGTTCAGTAACCTACCTTGTTTTTAAGAATTTTGGAAAATGTTCATATAGAAACAAATTAAATCAATGCATAGAACAAAATTAAATTCCCTGAAAACATTATCAGAATCCCATGTGATTAATCCACAGATTGTCACTCAACAATATTAAGTAACTTATTATGGCATGAGGATCCACAAAGTCTTCATAATACTTTTGGATACATGTCTCCTTCCTGTGCATGTCACTTTTTTTTTGTAAAAATGTTACCTTTGTATGCTTATCACATAGTTTAAATCACATTTCCGTGTATAAATTTTAGTTTAAATCACTTCTCCATGTATCAATTTTATGCATTCAAGCATGTCACACAGTTTTTCTGTACACACTTTTTTTCTCATTCTGTTAAAGTCTTTTAAAATCTTGGTACATCCTTTAATTACCACTTTCTGTCTGTTGTTTCCAATTTCATTAAGCAAAGTGCCATGCATGTTTTTGAGGCATGTGATCACTGACATGTTGCAAAGATCTGTAAAAATAAATATCACAAATGAATTACCAATCAGGACAAAGGTACAATGGGGTGGACAGAGTAGTCTAAATGAACGAGATGAGTAAGAGATGGGGTAAAGGAAAAGAATGAGGAGACAGGTTGAGAAAGGATAAAAAAGGAAGAGCATACTCTCCATTGACCACCTTACCTTATGGTGCATTATTACTAATTACTTGTTAACATGCATATGAGACAACCCCAATTGCAAGCACACGAGATTGCAGAAAACGTGACAATAATGAAAGTATATCAAAGTACATGTACAGACAGACACGTTCACAAGTATTTTAAATGTTTTCATTTCTTGAAAAATTCTATGTAAGTTACATCTAACACTACGTATATTAATCATCCTTGTGTTCTAAATTACGTTCAAAACAGGTGCACATTTTGTATGCACATCTGTCAGCACCATTTGATTTTGGTATCAATAACGTACAAGTGATGGGTTCAACGAGGTATCATGAGGATTATCAACTTTACAGAAATGCAATCCTATATTACTCGTAAGCATAAAGTTTAATAATTTCAAGTTAAATAATTCAACAATCAATTTACTCTCATTGTTAGTTTCTTTTTCTAAAAGAAAGACAATGCCCAGCCATGAAGATTCAACGTTTTCAATTATTAATTAATATGAAACATCCAGAGACATATATCTGGAAACATCTGAGCAGAAGAACACTGAAAGTTTAAAAAAAAAATCAGTACTTACCGGTATGTTAGTGAAAAGAATTTCCTTCGAGTCACCTTCCGATGATACATTTATATATGCAACAAAATCCATCTTTCTATTTTGTATTATTCCATCATCGTCACTTGTAAATATGCTCGCCAATTGTTTGACTATCTTTTACAAATAAATGCAAGAGCGCGTACGCAACGATAAACAAGACGTTTTCTCAAATTAAATCATGCATGGCACTCGATCGGATGCTGCTTCATATTCAAATGATACTAGGCTGTATAATAAGGTCATTTTCCCATGATTCTTGAAACGTGTTATATAATACAGTTCGTTATCAGGAATGGACGATATCTGATTTCACTGATCTGCATGCCTGGATCGAGTGAAGCCATACTGTAGTGGGGATACAGAAATAATACTTTTTATGGAAATTTAAACACAAAATGTATTACTGCGTTAATATTTTCCCCTGTATTATTGTTTTCAAATGTATTTAAAATAACTGAGAAAAAATGACAATGTATCATAGTTATGCAGGTGTGTGGGGTGGGAAAAAGGGGGGGGGGGTTATTGTAGTGTTTTTGCTTGAGACCTTTACAAAACAGCTTATTTAAAGTGATTTAAAAGAAAACTAAACGTAAACGACGATTCTATCATAATTAAGTACAGTGCCCCTGAAATTAATCGCAAGATTAAAAATTGACATCGACGAAATGAGCGCTGGTCTGCTATCGCATTTGCCGTACATTTCGGCACCATATATATGTATAGGTGCTTGACGGATACGTACGGTATTTCAGATTTGAGTAAATCCGTATCTTCGAAGGTCTCTGGTATGAATTGATAGGGAGTAACGATACGCACTTCTTTAACACGGATGAAATATGATCCTTATCGAAATATTTTGAAGATCGTAGATGGGTTCCAGTTATCACACAATCATTATATAACGGGAGTTTACAAGATACATGTAGACGTACTGAATTAATGTGTCCATTCATTTAAATACATGTAACTCTTTTCCCCGCGGATTTCTGTATATTTGTAGCCCTTTTCAAACTTGAGTTCTGTTGTGTTCAGAAACAACTCGCCGAACATATGATATACCTATAGACTATGTGTTATGTACAACCATTGAATTAAGGAAAACTGCTTTCGAAAATAAATGCTATATCAATGTATAATTGTTACACTGTCCAGTTATTTGAGATAATGGTATTTCAATGGAAGTATTGAGGCATTAAGATGACAGTTATAATAAAACTTGAATTTCAATGGTCTTAGAATAACTGGTTTACTGAGACTACAAGGTGAAACCGTGGTATTCTTATGGTTTTTCAATGATAATTGCTAAAACACTGGATTTTCAATGAAGTTTCAATGGGAAATTTCCAGTTTCTTTATCTAAGGGTTAAAGCTAGCTTGCCTCGGGAAGATGACATTTGTATGATAATTTGTGTCACCTTTAAATTACATGATCACGAAGTAGTGCAGAACTAATCTCTGAGGTGAATGATATGAAGCCGGTTGTAATGGGTGCGCGTGCACGTGATGTATGCCAACTGGTCTTCTTTACGATCTTTGACGTCAGAGAAAATTCGCGAAATTAAATATAAATTACATTATTTTCCTCAAGACAGTTCTATGTAGTTTACCTTTCTATGAGTTACTGCTCAAATCGTAAATATATGTAGCTCTTATCTGCCATTTTCTTTAAATTAATGGTTCTCTAAGGAAAACAAACCTTCCATGAATAACTAAAACTACAACTGTACAAGTAATCATGGTATTGAAAATTCCGGATTGAATATGTGATAACAAATTGTAACAGAAATGGCGGGCACTCATAAGCTTCTGTAAGTTGAATTAAATATGTCTCTGTTAGAATGCAGGTAAAAAAATTGAATAGGTATGGCAAAATTTGTGTAAGGCTGTGCTCATAGAACACAATGATTAGCAGTCTCACTTAGTCTAGATCATAAATTTTCTATGAGAGAAAGTTAAAAAAAAAAACTCTTTTCATTTCCTTCATGATATTGTGCTTAAATATTGAAATGTATTTTGATAATGTTACCAGTTAAAGAACAAAATTTTGAAAAACTTAAAGATGAAACACAATTTGAACCAAGTTGGGCACTTCCTGCTCCCCCTTCCCTTTTTGAGAGACGAGTCTCAAAAATGAAAGACAATCTCTGTTTTGATTATTTTCAAAAATTTTCAAACACTTGGAATTTTATTAGGAACATAAAAAGTACTTATCTTTATTATTCATTGACCAATGTTTGTTAAAAAGTTAAGGCTTAATTTTTTCATCGGTTAATATGTTTTTCCTTGCTAATAGGCTTTAAGAGCTTGAGAGTCAACAAAATATATAGTTGGTTGATGATCGCACCATTTTTTGCACAAAAAGTGCGGAGAAATATGTTGTGCTAAAAATAAAGGCCATATAATAATAATGCTAACAAATATAAAGTGATAGTAAAGTGAGAAAAAAATTAAATAGAAGTATAAACTAAACCAACCAAAACAAAACCAGAAACAAATATAAATGATTAATTCAATAAATAGATTTTAGAAAGAAAGAAAGAAAGAAAGAAAGAAAGAAAGAAAAAGGAAGGAAGGAAGGAAGAAAAAGAAAGACTCGACAAAAGAGGTAGGGTCTTCATTGAAATACCCCGTTTAGTGCATCATATGCGCATTTCGACAACTTATATCTCTTCAGTGATGCTCAAGGCCAAAACTGTGGAAATCAATTAAAGTATTTTAAATGGATTGTTAGGCCAAAACTGTGGAAATCAATTAAAGTATTTTAAATGGAATGTTATATAACAATAAGACGATGACAGAGGCATATTCAGTAGCGAATTATCATTTAATTTAGGACGGGACAGGAGTCATAAACATACAGAAGAAAATGACGTAATTTTCAATAATTTTATTTCAGAAAATATTTAATAATGTTCCTCGCCGGATTCCTTGCTGAAATCGTAGATCTTCTGTTTACATATGATACTTATAAATGACTTAACTACAAAGTACTTTTATTTTTAATCCTTCTTTCCTGCTATATAATTCACCGCTGAAACTCGCTTGAAAAAGAATTTAGACATAATTAACTATAAATTCAAATAAATCAAATGTAACAGGATAGATTAGATGTGTTTAAAGTACCTAAATATCTTAAATATCGGAACTCATAAATGAATAGCATATGTAGACTATATGTAAAGCAGTCTTTTTTTATTACCTCTTTTGTGTAAATTTATCAGTCTCACACCTCCTCTTACACTTTTGGTTTCCTGACCGATGTGTTCCATTACTTGTTTGACTGTGCTACACATGTACATGTATATACAACTTTCTTTGCTTCACATTTACATCGTTATGTTAAATCCGAATTTATTTATACCTTTACATGGGCGGATCTAGAAATTTCTGAAAGGGGGTTGCAACTTGCAGCCACTCATGACTAATGTTTGCACTATTCGGTCGTAAAGGGAGAGGCTGGGTTGCGGCCCAAAAATAGTCGAAAATGGATTTTTCTTTTCTTTTTTGGGGGGTGGGGGGGGGGGGGGTAAATCGTCCGACCCAAAGGAGAGGGTTTTGCACACCTGGTGATATCAATTACTGCATAGGCGGATCTAGAAATTTGGGAAAGTAGGGGTTGCAGCCACCCATGACTAATGTTTTGCACTTTTCTGTCCGGAAATAGGGGTTGCAGCCCTAGAAATTGTCGAAAATTACCTTTTCAGGGGTGAAATTTTTCGACCAAAGAGGGGTTCCAACCTCTACAACCTCCTTTAAATCGGCCAATGTATTTTATGCAACAACAAAAAGCATACTGTATACTCATTTGCATCGTAACTTTATTATGTATACACATTTTAGCTTTAATTTATTAAAGATTTCATTATCTTTACAGTTTTTAACTTTCGTTGATCTAGTAAATTTGATACTATGAAATCCATGTTAACCTTTTGATTCCAAAGTATATATACTGTATAAGTATATACATGCGCTCCATTTATAGCAGATTTATTTTTAAACTGTTATGGGAAAGACTTTATGCATTCTGTTCAAACCTCTAAACGTTTTGACCTTATTGATAAGTTCAATGACACCTCTAGATATCTTTGATGATATTTTAGTTATCAATAACCCTGAGTTTGAAAACTATATTACTGACATTTATCCATCTGAACTTCCAATACTTCCTACCTTTTTTGGACGTAAATATCAAAATTATTAACAACAATATTAATAACAACATATATGATAAACGTCACGACTTGGATTTCCTATTGTAAATTTCCCATACCTAGATGGTGATGTCCCCAAACTCCCATCATATGGTATTTATATTAGTCAATACGAAATATCGCAACTACAATAACGTCAACATACACGCGCACTTTGTGATTGTTATAACGTCATATAATTATGACGTAAGTTGCCCACATAAAAGTGCCCACATCGAGAACAATGGATTTGGTAGTCTGGTTCCCGGGACCCCTCTGGATTTTTTGTTGTGTTAGAGGGGTCAGGTAACACCCGACGCCATATTGTTTTCCGCTGTGTATTACATGGCGGAATTGAAGCGATTTCAGCTGGTACGTACAAATTGAGATTGTAGGCAATACGTGGGGTGACAGCTGTAACGGATGGGAGGGACTGTTGCAGGAGATAATGTTTTTCTCTTCTGAATTTATAACTTTGCCATACAATTCGTATTTTGATAGTTTTGGCGTTGTTTCCATTGTAAACACTTGCCAATTTTATACCCCCTTGCCATGTTTATCTTAACGGAAATTTTAGTGAAAAAAGTACAAAATTACATTTTTATGTGTTATAATTATTTTGCCATTATTTAGAATTTCATTGATGAATAAAAAAATAAACAAATAAATTAACTATTGTAGGGAATTTCTTACCCGAAACAAAAATTGTTTAGATGTTGATAAATTTAATTTATTTTGTAACAACAGACAACAGAAATCACACAAAAATTCTGGTGGAATAGCGTTTTCAGTGAAAAATAAAATATGTGATCAAGTTAATGTACTACCCAATAGATCTGAATTTGTTCAATGGTTATGTAGTATGAATTGTGTTGATGACAAAGATTTGTATGTTGGTATGATTTATTTACAACCAGAGGGTTCAAAGTATGCTCACGAGGAAATGTGGGATGAAATACAATATAACTTTTCTATAATAAGCTCACAATCAGATAATGTCATTTTGATGGGTGATTTCAATTCTAGAACACATATACTTGAAGATATTTATCATTTTTTGTCCGATCAAGTCGGAATGGACGAAGATATTTTAGTAGAGTTGAACATATGGAATTTCTTGTTGATAATGATATATGATTTGAAATTTCAAATCATAACTTCATTTCCGGTGTCTGCTAAACATGCCGTAATATATGTACGTCATTGGAACAACCTTTTGTAGGGTTGTCTCCGTGGCGTAACGTTATATGCGGCATGCTTTGTAGGCTAGGCGAAGCCGCCGCACGGTTTAAATTTACTACATATATAACATATGCACCTACAAGGACGTCCGCTGGTGTCGAGGATGTGATATCCCCACCTCGGAACAGAGCCACGTGCAACACATTTCAAATCATAACTTCATTTCCGGTGTCTGCTAAGCATACCGTAATATATGTACGTCATTGGAATAACCTTTTTTAGGGTTGTCTCCGTGGCGTAACGTTATATGCGGCATGCTTTGTAGGCTAGGCGAAGCCGCCGCACGGTTTAAATTTACTACATAGATAATGATATAATTTCTCGTAAAAGATAAAACAAAGACGCCACTGTTAATAATTACGGTAGAAAACTTGTAGAATTTTGTATTAACAATATTTTGATTTTAAATTGTCGTAAAGGAGAAGACAGAATGGTGGGAAAATTTATCTGTAAAAATGTTAGCACTGTTGATTACGTTATATATACACCACGTGTAATAGGGTTTGTGCATAATTTTAAAGTCTGTGAATACTCTGAATTTATTTCTGATATACACTGCCCTATCGAAATTGAAATCCAACTGAACATTCCATTGGCTTCTACCGATCAATGGGCCACAAGCATCATCGCATCTACTAATGGTTCTCGAAAATGGAACATTGCCGCAAAAGAGCAATACGTAGAAAATATAAACATGGAAGATGTCCGGCAGGTATGAAATAAGCGCTCGTCCACTCGCCAATGCAACCAAATTTTGTCTGTGGACTCCTGAAAATCTAATTTTGATCGCCCACTTGGCGACCGTAAACTTTTTTTCGCTTTAGTACCGTCCTATTTGATCGATGTCAATGAGATGCTCTTACTGCTGTGAAAATTTCTGTCAACTTGCTCTCTCGACCTCGTTGTCAATTAATATCATCATGAATCGGAACTCCTCACCTGTCTACCAATTGTTTGTTGAGTAAAGACACGAGGAGTTTCATATTGAACGCGAACGGGGGAAATGTGGAGACACATTCACGAAGTCGGCGTGACATCACACTAAGATCTAAAAGAAGATAATCCCCGAAAAAATTCCGAGGATGACCTGGGGGATAAACTCGGTGTTTGTCATAGACCGTTATGCAACTTCGCTGAATTATATTTGGAGCACAAGAGCTAAAGGAGTTTCCTTCCTCGAATATTATATGACCGCATTTGTAAAAATGAGATTTCAAAAGATTAGATTCTTCGTAGAAATCGATGATAAATCCCGAGACTTATCCCCCGACAAATATGATGCAAATTGAGTCATGTGACCAGTTCGACTACGAGGAATCCAAAGTTTCTCCAAACCAGGGGCCCCAAAGCGCAAATAGATGATCGAAATTCGTACTTCAAATAGTACGATAAGAAGAGGACACGGTCATCTAAGATTTAGATATGAGTGAGGAGAGTGAATGTGAGGATGAAAGTGACGAGAATCTGAGTGAGGGTGAAGAACATGTGTTGTATGAAAGGTTGAGACAGAATGAGCATGGAATTGAAAGAGAGCAATTGTAACTACTCTGGTATGTTAATTCACTAATTAACAAATGTAACAAATGAAATGAAAATGTCGTTTTGAATGTGGACTAATTGTTTTAAATGTGGGCGCCTAAAATTCTTGACTTTGGGGCCCACTTGGCCCCTAAGAATTTCAGCGAATTTTCATCCAATGAAAAAAGCCATGAAAAGCCTCAAATGTGGAAAATCTGCTGGAATAGATAGAATTTTGATTGAGAATTTGAAAGCGACAGATCATATCTTTCTTCCAATTATATGCCATCTGTTTAATGTTATTCTAACATCGAGACATATACCGAGTGATTGGCTGGAAGGAATAATCATACCTATACAATTGTAAATCAAATTGTGAAAGTAAAAGATGTACCTGCAGAAAACATAGAACAGAGTGTTCTATCGACTGTGGGCATTGTAGAGGACTTAGCTGTACTCATTCTCTTTTAGCGGATGAAGAAAGAGATGGAGACTAATTTTTTTTTTGTTAAATTAGTTTATTCACACAGAAGTCATAATCTTTGAATTAATTTTCGAAATCTAAGAAGTAATCTATGAAAATGTACTTTCAAATCAGATCAAGACATTTTTATCAAGTTTCATTTATCAAATCCATCGGCAGCTATTTTGAACCGTCTTTTTGAAACTTGTTTAAAGCTCAAGGTCACAAGGTCAAGTTCATGGTGTCAAATGAAAGGTCTTGTCACAAGGAAGCAACATGTGAAATATGACATCCCTATCACCTACCATTCAAAGGTTATGGCTAAGATTATATTTTTGGCACATATAGACGGGAACCTTTAAAGTACGAAACGAAAACGAAACGAAATCGAAATCGAAACGAAATCGAAACGAAACGAAATAAACATATGAAAAAGAAGTAATGATATAAAACATGACATATGTACACAAGAATTATAAGTGTACATAGAAATTTAATTTGGGAAATTTTTTTATCAATATGGGTTGAACGCGACAGGACAAAAACTATACGCCCCCCGAATAGACTATTTTCCTATTGATCTCATGTGTCATTCTAATGCCAGACATACGATAATTTGCCGTGAAAATTCGCGTCATTTTACTCTGACGTCACTATCCTAGCATTAACGTCATAATAAAAATCCCGGCAAAACGTAGCATGTCTGGCATAAGACGCCTTACATCACGTAAAATAGGAAAAACATCTATTCCATTCCTGTATAGCGCCGGCAAAAAAATTAAAGACTAAACATTATTAGGGGTGGAACCAACACGTGCACAGCACCAGGACGGAGGTAATTTTTGGGGAGGGGGGGGGGGGTATTTACCTCTCGTTAAGGGCATGATTATAGTTACGTTCATGTACGAGAAACGGCAATGATTTTAGGGGTAGTTTTCAGTGTGCAAGTGTTATTTCGGTTGATAAATATTGATTTATACTGTTATTTCGGTGATTACCCGTTATTTTGGTGATTCTACGTACCGGTATGAAAAATCCTCTCTAAACCCAGTTCTACTCCATTACAACTGAGGAACCGGATGCCGGGGCATCAGTGTTTCATATTTATCTCTCGTTACGGGCATGGTTATATAGTTTAGTTCATGTACGAGAAACCGCAATGCCTTTTGGGGTTGTTTTCGATGTGCAAGTGTTATGTGTGATTTATTCTGTTATTTAGGCGATTACCCGTTATTTCAGTGATTCTACGTACCCCATATGAAAATCCTCTCCAAACCCAGTTCCTCCTCCATTACAACTGAGGAACCGCCATACTTAAATTTGAGTGTAATCACTAAATTAGTAAATAATTTTTTTGTTATTTCGTTTCGTTTCATTTCGTTTCGTTACATTTCGTTTCGTTTTCGTTTCGTACTTTAAAGGTCCCCCATATAGACAGACAGCCAAACACACAGACAGACAAGTAAAAATATGTGCCCCTGAATCTGAGATTATGGGGCTATAAAAACTTTTATATATTGCTTTATACGAAGAGGCGATGTTATTTTCTTTTAAGAAATGTATTATCATAATTAAGTACATGTATAATTACACCGATTTTTCATTGATGTTTACATATGAACGTGACCTTTGATGTGACCTTGACCTTCAAGATGATTCCTAGTGCTATATAATTATGTTGTTTATTCTTAAACACAATCCATGCAAGTTTCATAGTACTATTATTAATAATAATTTTTCATGGTCATTTTCCAGTTTTCATCGATTTTTGTGATTTTTTAAATACTTTTTGCCCCCAAAACATGTTTCCACTAAAGTAACACTTAGAGACTCTTTACCATATGTTCTTGGTATATATTAGAACCAGAAAATACACAATTAATTACTTTTGCATTTAGTTCCGTTTCATGTCATTTTATATAGGTCAAAGAAAGGTAATTAACGAGAGCTGTGATTGGCTGATGTGGTGTAGGGAGAGAGGGACTACTATTTCAATGTATCAGGAGCTGTGATTGGATGAAATTATTTGATCTATGTATAAATAAAGATTGATTCTGCTGTAAAATCATGAATTTTTATCTCATTTCGCTAATGTAAAGATTTAATGACCTAAAAAGGGGTGGTTGTTTACATTTGAATTTTGGCCAATTTTTGGGGGTATCCCCCTTCCAGCATGATTTTCTCGAAATTAAGGTGGATAACCTATGGTAAACTGTTAAAATTCTGAAAGAGGAGGGTCTGACAAACATTTTGATATGTGGATTATATATAGCTAAAATGTAGGATGTTGTGTAAATCTTGCTGGAAGTTCGGTAATTTAACATGGGACCCTATGGGAAATGGAATTACTATGCTTTGACCTATAGGCCAAATACTAAATTTCTCAAAAATGCAGTTTGACCTCATTTTCTTGTTCATGCAGTCCATTTAACCTAAAATCACATCAAATTGGCCCCAAATTTTGATTCAAAGTGCCTAGAATTTTCAATATTGAAATTTCTAGAAAAAAAGGGGTGGGGGGCGGTTTAAATTTGCCAAATTTTAACAAATTAATTTTGTGTATTTTGCATGGATGACTGATTTGATTCCATTGTGTTAGATATTTGAGACATTTGAAACAGTATTTACAGAATTTCACCCCAATTTTTTGGGATTTTGTGCACTTTTTACATTGTGGACTGTGAAACTTGAATTTGTAAAAGTACGCAATTCGATGTAAATTTTGGGGGATTTTAGATAAAAATTATCATATTATCTTCCCCGTACAAGTCAAAAACACACCGAATTAAGCTGAAATGTGTATAACATCATTTACCTTCAAAGTTCTACATGAAATAATAACATCATGGAATGTCTGTATTTTTGTACAGAAAATGGCATATTTAGCTTTCAAGAGTATTATTCAAAAATCAATATGACTCACAAATTAATTAAAATTTGATTAGAACATGTTTATTCAATGTATAATGAACAAAACTGAAAGGCTAAACCAGGTAAAAGTCATAAAGTGTTATCAATTTACAGGCCCCTTAGACATGACCCCTAATCCAAATTTGTGCCCATTTTCAATACACTCCAGATGGGGGTAGGCATCTATAAAGTGGCATTTCTTATGAAATACTGCATGGATTTTCCTGAAATCTGTGTCATTTTATTCAGAAATCAACACACTTTTGTTTGATAGCGGCTTTCCTAGTTTGATAAAGTAGTTAAATGCCTCATTCGTGGTAAATTGATTAGACTAGTAGGGAGACAGTGACAAAGGGCACAGGGTCTAGCGAGTGGGGGATCGGAATGAGGAATAAATCGTACTTTCCTGTCCCTCCATCCCTTAGGCTAGATATTTAACTTTTGAAGTAGGCGTTTGGGTTACAAGCGATGTTTAATTTTACGACTTGTCTAAAATATATACAATATACGGTCACATATATGATTAATATTGAATATTTATATCTAAACATGATAATAATATTCAATTTATTCATTTTAAAAATAAGATATTAAAAGTTCTTTTCATCGGACATCTCGGCCCGTCCAAAAATTTTCGAAGTCAAATAATTTATGAATATGTCGTTGAACTTTTAATTTTTATCACATAGGAGTATAAATGGACATTATCATATGTTTTTAACTTGTTATTAAAGATAAGAAAGTAAAAATTCATATCATAACATCGACTTTAAAAAGGGGCCGAGTTGTCCGGGGTCCGAGAAGTCCGGGGTCCGAGATGTCCGCGTACCATGAAAGCGCCTCATTAACAGCGATTTTAAAGAGGTCCTACTACTTACCGGATTGACTGCGGAATTACCGGATTGACCAAAAAAGTTACCGGATTGACCAGTTTTTTCAATTTTTTTTGCAGATATGGATCGAGTGATGTTAGTTACAGGTATTTAATTATTTAATGTCATTTTATTTGCAGGTTTCAAATATATATATATATATATATATATATATATATATATATATATATATATATATATATATATATATATATATATATATATATATATATATATATATATATATATATATATATAACTATAATTATATTAATGTTATGCTAAAAGCATGTATTTGCTTAAAGCTCAATAATATATATAATCAAATATATATATAGCGTATAGAAAATAAGAACAAGTACATTTACTAAACAACTTGAAAACTATCACGTACTTTGAATGCCTCACGGATATATTTACCCAAGTTACACAATTCGCGAATGTTATTGCTGCTCAAAAGTTGTGTCATTTTGAATTTAAATTTGAATTTGGATTTAAAACATAGAAAGCGAATCATTTTGTAGTAGTTGGTTATATTTATAAAATAAGGAGGGTCCATATACGTTCTGGGTGAAGTTCTAAAATTCAGATAAATGTATGTCAATTTATTATGATATATATTGTGTTCATCTTGAAGTTAAGTTATTACTTTATATTTGTAATATCTGATGTACAAAATGACATAAAGAAATAAATGAACAAAACTGAACTGAATGGTTGAGAGTAGATTATCGACCAAGTACTTGTCTATAGTATTGCGTAACATTACGACCACGGGTTAATTGAATGGATGAATTATCACACCTTGTGTCATTTGAAGGTATTAATACGGAGTATCGCAACTACAAAAATCCGTCACGGTTTGCATTTAGTCACCTACCATTGTGTCATTTGAAGGTATTAATACGGAGTATCGCAACTACAAAAATCCGTCACGGTTTGCATTTAGTCACCTACCATTGTTCTCGATGTGGGCACTTTTATATGGACAACTTACATCATAATCATACAAGAAACAATTTGGTGCAAGCACCAAAATGTGGGCCGGAAGGGGATGATGATAAAACTGCAAAGAATTTTTTTAAAAAACCAAAATAATGTTTTAAAATTTCTAGTATCACTTCCTTTTCAGCTATAATAGTTTATAAAATTGGTTCATTTAGCCCATTAAGTACATAAGGCAATAGCGAGTTTATTAGACGTACGGATTAGCCTGCATTTAGTATGGAAATGTTTAAAATTACTAGCTATATCATCTATCATTTGTTTTAAGCCGATGGGCTCAATGGAGGTCCCGGGTTCATCTCCTGCCGTGTGCACATCGGTGAAACCCAGCTCCCGAGTCACGATAGGCGTGGCACGTAAAAGTTCCCCCACTTTTTCGGGAGGGTCCGTTACGTGAAATAATCGTGGAGTGACGTGAAACAATAATTAATCAATCAATCTACAAATTATTTTAACAGCAAAACTTAACCAATCTATAAGCAACTGGCTGTTTGCTGGGATAACAAACCTTTACTGGTTAAACTTGTGGTAATGGTGTGGCCGTACTGGTAATCTTACTATTCTCAAGTTTTAATTTATAAACAATAATTAAGGTTTTAAAATCGTCTTGCCTTAATAAACAATTGTAAAATATAATTGGTTATGTTAGTCCTTCTTAGCGTAGCATTCTGTATTCAGAAACTTTAGGAAGACTTACATCACACTATCATTCAATCGTAACAACTCGTCCATTTCCGCACACAATTTTTTTTTATTTATTTTTTTTTTTATATTTATATATTTATTTTTTTTTTTGTCAAAAAAAATGGCGATGATGTTCCGATTGGCTATGAATAACCAAAAGTCACTTAGGCAACCGAATAATAATTTTGCTTATGAAGAAAGCGCGTCAGATATTAAAAAATTGTAAGGTAACACCCATCCCATGAAAATATTCCAACAAATTTTATTCTTAAATCAGCAAAAGTCTCGAAGATACTACGCTTACATAAATCTATCAAACTGGGTCAGCGAGATGACACATGCTCTCTCCGCAGTGAATATAATCCTAATTTTATCATTGGTGTAAAATCCTGGAGGCGGGGCCTTGCTGTACCGCAGAAACGCATGCAACTTTCTCAAACTTATATCAAAGGATGGGCCGGCCCACAATGACGTCATAACAATCACAAAGTGCACGTGTATGATGACGTTATTTTAGTTGCGATATTCCGTATTAGCGACACTTCCGACGGTCGGGGTATTAAAAATAATGCACAAATATTTAGATATTTGGATGAATCATGAAACACACGAGGACAACTACATTTTATCTACTGTAAAAGAAAGATTAACTGATATTCATAAACAATCACTTATGTCAGAAATTAATGCATCATCAAAAGTTGTTTTGTATAAGCACCTAATTGATAAAGTCACGCTACAATCATATTTAACAAAACCTATATATGATGAATATAAGAAACCTATCAGTAAGATACGTCCCTCAGTTGATCATAGCGAAAATACACACTGTTAATAAATGAAATTGGTAAATATTACTAAAAAAAAAAATACAAATTAGACCACATTGAAAACAGAAGAGAACAAAAAAAAAAAAAAAAAAAATACCCCAAAACAAAACACCCCAGAAACAAGCAAAGGTATATTTAGTATAATATACAATGGATGATTTCGTTTATAGCACCATCAATGTTTATCATAGTCATAGTTCTTTAATTTTCGTATGAACTATCTGTAATTTATGCATAATTACCCCGCCGTATTTGAGGATCTCGCGACATCTTTCTCCTCACTACCGAACCCGCTAAGAAACGACAACGGCAAGAAAAATTGTTAAAACAACAAAAATTAATGTCCTTTACATGACTAAACTCACACGTGTGTGTTAAGAAAGGTTTCAGACACATTTTATATCATTGAGTGTAGAAGACTTTATTCGTTATTTGATTTTAATCCAATTTTATATACGCGGTAAATATTCAATCGTTTTTAACAAGAAAACCGATACCATACCATCAGGGACGTATATATCTAAAGGGATATGCAACTACCCCCCTGCCCTATCGTAGCCTCGTTTTAAATGTGTTGAAAAAGTTGCGCATGCGCATTTAATTATTCTGCTATTTTGGACATTAAACAATCCAACAAAATGACAATTCACACCAGTACAATGCAATATAACGTATCTATTCTAAAATTATGCAATAAAATTTTACTTATTAATCATGTCATTTATGAGTATTTAAAATAACCACTTAAAACTATATGTTTACTTCATAAAGCGGTGTTAAATGGGACGTATAGAACTATCCCTAGTGTTAATTAATATATGACGACATTACGTAACGGCTTTGATTGGTTTGTTGTTTTAACGATTACATGTAATACCCAGGTGAATATCTGGGGAAGGTATTGTTATTCCTATTGTTATATCGTATATGGCGTACGTTCATAACAGAATTATTAGTAGAGCGAGAGCATGCAAGATGTCCGATTGCCTTCACTGGTAATTATATGCCTTTTTGTTTGTTTGTTTGTTTGTTTTTATTTTGGGGGGGGGGAGGGGGTTGTTTTGTTTTTGTTGTTTTTTTTTCACTTATTTTTGCCCCTATACATGTATATCTGGTTTCCGACACAACAAAGCAGTATAAGCAGAAGAATAGAAAGTCTTTATAAATTCTGATTAATTTTTTAATTTCTCCCTCCCTCTTTCGTTCTTTTTATTTTTTTAACTTCTGCTTTGTTTCATCTTACTTTTCCGGGGTTCGAGTTTAGGGGCATCATTGTGAGAAACATGACCAACGATCATTGTCCCGGGAGATATTTTAAGTTTTATTTCGGTTGTCACATCCGTATGTAACATTTCATCCATATTAACAATAATATAATCTACCATCTGATGAAATACTTTCTGATAATAAGTGTCTCCAGAACCCCTAATATATAAAATCTAAGTCAAATAATAAGAAAAATTATTTTCGGAAATATTTTATTTCATAAATTTGCCTATTTAGTGAGTTAAATACTATATTTTATTGAATGTGCACTTTTGTACATAATAAAATAATAAAACTTTAATGTCACAATCCATGATCTACTGCCCGGAATCCACTGTCCACAGAAAACCTGCAAATATATATATATATATATATAAAATCAGTAATATAATTATTTTAATATCCATTTTCACACCTTATTTCATTTTAATAACTTTTTTGTTTACAATGGGACAATAATCATTAATAATGACCCCTTTTATTTGATTTAATGGACTAAACACTATATTTCCTCTGTACTTGAAATCATTACCGAACCCGTCTTGGACGTACATATTTACGTACCCTAATCCATTTAATGAAAATATAGATCGAAAAACCATGACCCGATCGGTGTTTAGTATGATAATATAAATCAGAAAAACATCACATGAAAAAAAGTTATCGACGCGTTAGGGAGGAGTTTCATGTAAAAGTCGGGCTATTGATACAACAACAGAAACGGGTAGACCCATACCTTTGTTATATATTATCGTTATAGTAATCGCATGCAGCATAAGCATTTCGAAATATTATTTTTTTCTAAGTCACAATACTTTCGTTTTCATTGTGTTGTATTCACATTCACGTTTACATGGGTTTATGTCACTTATTTTCGGTTGCCGTTATGCTGCTTATTTTTAACATGTACTCCACGACCGGCACGAGAGGCTCGCAGAGAGGTTGCTTTGAACACTAAAAACAATGGTTCATTTTAACTTTACAAGAAGTGAACAATTTCAAACATTAAACTCACCTTAATTTAAGGATACGGCATTAACGATCTCTTCTGAATATTGTTCTATGAAGACAACAACTTTCTCAGGCGACGAATAAGGAAAAATATGGCGGACATTTCTTATCGCGCATGCGCAACTTTTTCAACACATTTAAAACGAGGCTATGCTAGGATAGCGGGGTAGTTGCATATCCCTTTAGATATATACGTCCCTGATACCATATAGAGCAAAATAATTATATAACCTGTCCATATATATATTGTTTTTATATTGAAAGTCATTCTCTAAACATCAAAGAAGTAATGGTTGTTATTTTAGTACGAACTGAAGCAGTTATAAACACGTAAGGGGACATCTTGCAATGCAAATTTTCTGTGGCCGGCGGGTCGCCATTTTGTTTTTGTTGTTTGTTTGGGGTTTTTTTTTGGCTTCTTTGCAAAGGAGTAAATCTTGTTTGTATCACGTGAAGTGTGCACAACAGGTACAGAAATTATTTTGTTTTATGATTTACCATCTGAACATTAAAATAAACATTAAATTGTTATTCTCTACCATCCTAGATGCATTGATTGCTCAGCCTTATAACATAAATATAAACAACTCCTATAAAATGGCAACAAGTGCTGTTTAGGAAATAAAATAATAAATAAAAATAATAAATAAATAAAAATAATAAGTGTGAGGGGGAGGGGGTTGGGTTGCACAGACACATTAACAAATTAAAGTTGCCATTTAAGTACGAATTGAAGAAGTTATCAACACGTAATTGCAAACCCCGTCGGGGGTTTGCATATTACGTTGATATCTAATCTGGAAATGCGCATGTGCGACATGATTATGCTGCATGCTGGGAAAACATAGCCTCCAAAAAGTAGTTGCTTTACTTTACGAGGTCAGACAGTGTATGTTTTGTATTGTCCATGACATCGATATTTCTAATGCGCTTAAAAGGAAAAGAAATGAAGAAAGAATACCCTTGATTCAAAGGCAATGCTCATTACTAAATCAATGTTACAATTAAGCGTTCCAAACGAATAGTATTTACCGTACTTTCAAACGCAGAGAGGAGTATATGAGGATAGAGATTTTAATAGGATAGACATTATGACTTGGGGTGATTTTCTTTAGTGAATGCATATAAATGATAAATAAATCTTACATGCAATGCATTCTAAACATAAAAAAGAATACTTTAAAATACATATTATTAGACAAATTAGTGGATGCCACATAAACATGTATAAATATGAAGGATATTCATATTTTGGAAATCAACATTCGTGTAACCTTTCCCACGGCAGCAGTGGAATAATCCAACAGAATTTTCCCGCGTAATACTAATTAGATGTTCGTACCTTTTAGCGTATGTACATTATCTGGCTATAGAAAATCTCGAAAAGTTCCGAGTAAATAAAGGCGGAGTATCAAGGATTTCTAGCAGTTTAATTGGTGGAGCAATTACTGCGCAGTTTGTAACATTCTTTGTACTTATGCAAAGTTCCCCAGCGATTATTTGGGCACAAGAGGCCTCGACGTGGAGTTCGTGTACTTTAGGTGTAGAAGTTGGTGGAGCAAGTACTGCGTACTTTGTACGATTTTTTCCATGTCTAACTGTACGAAATGTTATCCCGACGGTCAGCTTTCCCAACCCAAGTCTAAACATAAATAAACATTAGAAAGGAGGTATTAACTATTATTTAGACAACAACCTAGCTAACATCATACAAAAGGGTCTTCATTTTAAACTGACCCACAAGTACCATTTTCCTCGCAATTAAAAATGCTACAGGGTTTGCATTCTAAGCTTTTTTAAAAGCTAATCTTGTTGGACATATTACGATGCAAAATTTCTTTAGCCGCCTGGATCGCCATTTTCTTTTTACTTCTTTACATAGGAGGGAGTAAAACAGCTCATACCACGTCAACAGTGCATATAAGATAAAACATTATTTTGTTTACTATTTACCATCTGAATTTTTAAATAAACACAACATTGTTATTTACTGCCCATGAATGACAAAGGCAGACGCTGCCGGGCGCTTCCCCTGGGGTGGTGAACAAACAGTAGTAAAGGCAGGGGCATTGATTGCATATACCAACAACTCATAAATGGCAACAAACGCTATTTAAAATGAATACATAAACAGAAATAATTGTTTTAAAAAAGCAGGAAATGAAGGCATCTCATTAAAAATCTTGGTTTTAAAAATATTTTTTATAATGATAAATGATACAGGTTTGTCTCGATTTTGTTAGAAAGAAAAAAGAGAATATTATTTCTACACATCGATAGAATTAACAAAAAAATATAAAAGAAAAAAATAATAAGTGCCCGTAGAATTTGAACTGAGGTGCGTCGACAGGAAAGACCAACTGCGCCGGGCGATATCCGACGGTTAAAATCGGTGTATTGTAGAGCGCGGTCACCTAATTAGCATAACAAAAGGACGTGCATCATATGCCCGACGAAGCGGCGAGTTTCCAGTCTCTGTGTATATATGTCTTTGGATTAACTATATTCATAATAAGATTATTTCATGCAATCAGAGACATATATACACAGAGACTGGAAACTCCCATTGAAAGCTATATAGCTCCCTGACATAAGTAACATTTCCCGACAGGCATCTCGATAAGCCGGAAGTCCGCCATATTGTTCTCGGCATTCATTCGCTTGAAAGCATTAAGCTTGCAAAGAAGAGGAATTTTCATCGCTTTTTAAACAAAGGTAGTTCAGATAAGTAAAAAAAGCAATATACTAATCATTTGAATCATAAAACATTTCATATATGATCTATTCAATGTGAAGACATAACCCCGATCAGAAGCCATTAGTTGTGATAGACCTCTGAAAATATTCGCTTGGGTTTATGCAAAACATTTACACAATATTGAAGCACATGCCACCATTTTTCGTTTATAGCACCATCAATGTTTATCATAGTCATAGTGCTTTAATTTTCATATGAAATATCTGTAAATCATGCATAATTACCCGGTCGTATTTGAGTACCTCGTGACATTTTTCTCCTTACTACCGAACCCGCTGAGAAACGACAACGGCAAGAAAAATTGTTAAAACAACAAAAATTAATGTCCTTTACATGACTAAACTCACACGTATGTGTAGAGAAAGGTTTCAGACACATTTTATATCATTGGTGTTGAAGACTTTATTCGTTATTTGATTTAATCCAATTTTATCTACGCGGTAAATATTCAATGGTTTTTAACAAGAAAACCGATACCATACCATATAGAGCAAAATAATCATATAACCTGTCGATATATATATTGTTTTTATATTGAAAGTCATACTATAATCATCAAAGAAGTCATAGTTGTTATTGTAGTAAGAACTGAAGCATTTATAAACACGTAAGGGGACATCTTGCAATGCAAATTTTCTGTGGCCGGCGGGTCGCCATTTTGTTTTTGTTGTTTGTTTGGGTTTTTTTTTCTTCTTCTTTACAAAGGAGTAAATCTTGTTCGTATCACGTGAAGTGTGCACAACAGGTACAGAAATTATTTTGTTTTATGATTTACCATCTGAACATTAAAATAAACATTAAATTGTTATTTACTACCTTCCTAGATGCATTGATTGCTCAGCCTTATAAGGTAAATTTAAACAACTCCTATAAAATGGCAACAAGTGCTGGTTAGAAAATAAAATAATAAATAAATAAATAAAAATAATAAGTGCGGGGGGGGGGGACAGACACATTAACAAATTAAAGTTGCCATTTAAGTACGAATTGAAGAAGTTATCAACACGTAATTGGACATATTGCAATGCGAAATTTCTTTAGACGCCTGGATCGCTTCTTTACATAGGAGGGAGTAAAACAGCTCATACCACGTCAACAGTGCATAAAACATTATTTTGTTTGCTATTTACCATCTGAATTTTTAAATAAACACAACATTGTTATTTACTGCCCATGAATGACAAAGACAGACGCTGGTGCTTCCCCTGGGGTGGTGAACAAACAGTAGTAAAGGCAGGGGCATTGATTGCATATATCAACAACTCGTAAATGGCAACAAACGCTGTTTAAAATGAATAAATATATAAATAGAAATAATTATTTTTAAAAAGCAGGAAATGAAGGCGTCTCAGTAAAAATCTTGGTTTTAAAAATATTTTTTATAATGATTAATGATACAAGTTTGTCTCGATTTTGTTAGAAGGAAAAAAGAGAATATTATTTCTACACATCGATAGAATTAACAAAAAAAAAATATAAAAGAAAAAAAATAATAATAAGTGCCCGTAGAATTTGAACTGAGGTGCGTCGGCAGGAAACACCAACTGCGCTATACGTCCCCGGGCGATATCCGAAGGTTAAAATCGGTGTATTGTAGAGCGCGGTCACCTAATTAGCATAACAAAAGGACGTGCATCATATGCCGGACGAAGCGGCGAGTTTCCAGTCTCTGTGTATATATGTCTCTGATGCAATACATAAAATTTAAGACAAATAAGTATCTTATTTATATTTTTTTCCCAACAAAACTCCCTAAAAGTTGCAAAACCTTCACTTTCCATCATTTTCCACTACATGTATACTATAGAGTTCTATTACAAGTGTTGAAACTGTAGTCTATAGTCATATATTCCCGATTCATACCACTAAGAAACTAGAGTTATCTCTCTTTACGCCGCGGCGCAAACGGAGGAAATTCCAACTATTACTACAACTTCCCGGAATGCGTTTTTTGCCTAAAATGTCGTGTAATACCTGTAACTAACATCACTCGATCCATATCTGAAAAAAAATTGAAAAAAAACTGGTCAATCCGGTAACTTTTTTGGTCAATCCGGTAATTCCGTAGTCAATCCGGTAATTCCGCAGTCAATCCGGTAAGTAGTAGAACCCATTTTAAAGGAGCATGGCCTCGCTAATTCTATCCAACTGCTTTAAAAGGTATCGATATGTTATGTTATTTAAAATATGAATATTCATCCTTTGCAACGGATTCAACCAAAGTAATAAATGTTAAGCCATTCATTGTCTTATTCTTTCCCAGTTTTGAGATTTGACATGCTAAATCAAAGTAAATATCACAAAGTCCTCGATCAGTTCTAAGTTTTCTTTACAATTACACTTTTTACAGTGCATGGGTGCAAGTTTTCCGGCATATGCCGGAACTTCGGGTTTTTGAAAATTCTGAAAGATCATTTTTCCAAATCGTGTAAATCCGTTGAGATTTTCGAGGGGGGGGGGGGGAGTTGTAGTTGACTCTTGTTTCTATCTTAACTCAGATACGGAAGACAATTATAATGACAGTTTTGAAAGTGATAGATACGATTAAAGTAATCTCTGTGAGTGAATAGTAGCATTGAAAGCAACAATGGGTTTCGCCGCCATTAACTGCGGTCCTGATATTTACGGAGGAAATACAACATATTCCCGCAAAAATGACGTAAAGAACAAAGGAATGTTACTGTGACGTCATAAGTTTGCTAACTCAAATCGTAGTTACTAACTCATAGTACACAGGCGCCGCCTAACGGATGATAACAGGCAGCGAACCCCATAGGGCTGCAACGATACGCTTAGCCCACGATACGTATCGCGATTTTTACTCACGATACAATTTGTATCACGATACTTTATTTTTAATGTAGAAATAAAGACATTTTTTTAATTCGTCAAATATTTTAATAAAACAAGTTAAAATACAAACAAATTAAGATGAAATCATCATAAAAGTTCAATGAGTCCTGCTAGGTAATTTGTATCTAGTTTCAAGAGTTTTTATCAGATGGCAAAACCACTCATTGTCCACGGTAGAAAAAGGCCTCATGTCCTTACTCAGAAATCCAGCAATGGATTGAGTTATAAAACCAGGGCTCGAAATTAACGTATGTCCGTAAGTCCGTGACTAATAAATTATACCACGGACTAACAGATTTCTCATTGTATAAGTCCGACAGACTAATGAAAACTCTTTGATACCCACTCAAATCCTCTCACCCGCCCTGCAAACAATGGAAAACTTACTTTTCTGGAAATCCCATAACCTATTTTATGTGGGCTCTTTTATGTGGGCAACTTACATCATAATTATATGACGTTATAACAATTACAAAATGCGCGTGTATGTTGACATTATTTTAGTTGCGATATTCTGTATTCGCCGAAAAGTTCATGGGAAGTAACGAGAGTCATAGTTGCTGGTGCGCTTCGTTGAAACAGATTATAAAGCAGCTTTAATACGTTTTCGAATGACATTGACGTTGTTTTGCATGGTGATAGTGGGGCCACAGAGAAATTTGGCGATATATTTAGCCATCCTTCCTTTATGGACGAGAAGGAACTAGAGGCATATGTGCCCCACAGTGTCTTGAAATGTTAAATCTGACAAATGAAATATGTTTAGCCTGAACTTAAATCAATTTAAAATGAAAAAATAGTCTATTTTTCTGCGGACTAGTAGATTTTTGTGCAGACTAATGGATTTTGTAACCGATTAGTCCGCCAGACTAGTGCTTGAAAAAGTTAGTTTCGAGCCCTGAAAACAGGCACGCGGTGAACTCGTACTAAGTTTGGAATGCATAACATCCGCAAGTTTAAGTTGTCCATTTACAGTTGAGTTGCATGTAGAAGTAACGGGTTTACAGTCGGCAGTAATGTTGTGTTTTTGCAGAAGGTGGGTTGACATGTTTTAGGTGTTTCCACATTTATAGCTGACATTGTTGAAACAGAGTTTACATGTAGTTTTCTTTGTCTCCCCCTACCCTAAATCCAAAGTATTCCCATACGTAACTTTTAAATGCCACAGGAGCGTCCTTTCAAGTTATCTGTGATGTGCTTTCCCTTTCAGCCGCCGCCATGTTGATTTTTTATCAAGTAACTATCAATGCCGAAATGAACCGTAAAGCTTCGATACGGACAAGGAGCCGTATCGTGTATCGAACCGTTGTTGTGAATCGCGGTATACCGTGAACCGCGGTGAATCGTTGCAGCCCTAGAACCCCATTGATCTGATTGGTCTTGTTTTAGGCTGATGCAAAATACGTGAGAGTCTGTGATTTTATGGGGGGTTGTCTATAGAGTAGCGGAATCGCTGCATGACGTAGTTATGATAGTATAAGTGACAAAAATACCTTGGATGCAGAGATATCCCACTTGCAATCGTCATTTCTTATTGCGATTCTATACATTTATCTTAGAACTCTGCTAATGCTACCTTTCCACTGAAATTCCTTTGTACCTACGGCCATTCCTGACTTCAAAAATTGCCAGAGAATAGCTCTTACAGTCTTACTCGTATCTTGAACGGGTGCAACATATATTAGTCTAAAACCGATCGGTAATAGAGCCGACACGCTCTAGAGGTCAGGAAAACTGGTTGAAAAAAAATACGGGAAACTTTCCCGCTCTCTTTTTGACCCTAACATCATTTTTTACATGGTGACTGGTCAAGGTTTGATCGGGATAGTCGGGACACAGCCTAGGTAGAACATGTTTTGGTTGGGCTAGAGCGTGAATGGATCGTATTCTGATCGACATTTAACTAAATCCTGCTCTTTTCACGCACAAAATACGCTTTAATGATAAATCATGCTATGTCCCTGATCTTTACCCAGTCCAGCTATTCTATATGCTTTGATTGATTGATTGATTGATTTTTGTTTAACGTCACACCACGAATATTTCACGTAATGGTGACAGCATCTGCCTGATGCAGGGCATAGAAATTTTGATCTTTGCAACGGACCCACCCGAAACAGTGAGGGATCTTTAACGTGCCATGCATACCATGACAGGGGCCTCGGTTTTTACTCTCTCATCCGAAAGACAGAACATCGGCATGACCAGAGCGGGACTCTAACCCCGGCTCCCGATCAGGAGTCCAGCGCGATACCACTAGGCCACGTCAGCTTATTCTATATGCTCTCATCACGACTATCCCATAAGATTTAATATTAGCTGATCTACCCAAGACCTTTTCAGGATTATCTCGCGGCCTATTTATGCTATATATGACCCAAGTTACGCTTCAAATCGGATCTGAGCATATTTTATCCTATTTCTTGCATTTTCATAGATTTGAAATACTTATCATCTTTTACTGTTGTGCCTTGATCCGTAACAATACCTATACATGTACTAGTACATGCATCTCGTTCATTGTTTTGTGTTGTTTCTTGCTGCTTACTTTTGTTTTGTTTGTCCCTTCTTTCTTGACATCTTGTTTCATATCGCATGTAGACAAATGAGATCAATTTAAGCAGAAAAGATGAAAAGTGTATTTAGGACGGGGATGCAGCGGGGAAAGTCGAAATAGATCTGGTCTTGATTGGTAATCGATCGGAGTTGGGTCGGGTAGAACGGGACTTGATTGGCAATATGATCGAGTAGAGCGGGTAAAGCGTAAGTATAAGTCAGCGTTTAAATGGGAATTGGTCAAAAATTGATTGTGATGTTTAAAAAATTTGAAAAAAAGCTGGGAAACTTCTACATTTTTTGCCACTTTTGTGAAAATTTGTTCGGGAATGGTCGTAGGTACAACGGGATTTCAGTGGAAAGGTGCGTAGCATAAATTACAGATAAAGGCGCTTATCTTTATTGACAGCCCATTTGCCCCTAGGATATTCTGAAATTGATAGCTGATTTCAAAAGTAATTCAAGACCGGCAATAACTGTCCGTTAAAAAATACATGTAGATATTATAAAACAGGCAGACACAATCCATTGAATGGGGATTCATAATTTTTTAATTGCAATATAAACATTTAATTTGATAGCCAAACTTAAAGAGTCAAACGATGCCATTGTTATTTAAGTAAAATAACTACTGGATCTATACAATGGTTCGGCCTATATATGGACCAACATAGAGAGATGCCCCATTTTTAAGCCCCTCCACCTATACACCCCATCGATCTAAAGTGCAGAAGTTACGGTAATATATGCTGTTTTATTTTATTTTTTCAATGATAGTCATCAGTGATTCAGTATATCATGAAAATCTTTTTATTCTGTTAATGTAGTTGATAATAATGAAAAGGGTATGTTGAGCACATCTAATTCACTTAAATCAAGGAGCTTCCTGGGGCCTCTGGCCCCCTGGACCCCCGGCCAGGGCATTGCCCTAGACCCACAAGGGGCCCTAGCGGCCCCCCAGGCCCCCAATCACTTTTCAGGTTTTTCAATTTTTCTAACTTGCACCCATGACAGTGCTTTCGGGTTCCTGTATTAGCTATAATTGAATATTATGGAGAGCATTTGGTGAAATGATATAAATTAGGACCAGTATATAAATATTTCCTTACAAAATATGCAAGTTTTGACGGTGTACATCAGAAAAATACTATGCTCAAATATTACAAATACTATTGTAATATTGATATTGCAGTTTGAGAACCAGAGTTTTGGTCATTCAGTGTAAAAATTTCAAATATTGTTTTTTAGCATTGATAAAGATACAGGTCAGTTACTATGAACTCTGGTTAAGACTGGTTACTGCAAGCCACCATGTCACCCTAACAGGTTGGGCACATCCCTCTAAAGAGAGATATTCCCCATTTAGAGAGATACTTCATTATCATTTAAAATATTGTCTCTCTAAAGAGGGATTTTTTCCAGGTTGATACATGATTCCTTAATACTAAAAATCGAAATGTTGGAATTTTGATTTGAAAATTAAAAGTGCACAATGCCCTAAGCAATATTTGTAAAGAAAGTTTGGGGGACCTTTAAAGTACTAAAACGAAAACGAAACGAAATGTAACGAAACGAAATGAAACGAAACGAAATAAAAAAAATTATTTACTAATTTATTTGTTACACTCAAATTTAAGTATGGCAGTTCCTCAGTTGTAATGGAGGAGGAACTGGGTTTGGAGAGGAGGAACTGGGAGGAGGAACTGGGTTTGGAGATTTTCATATGGGGTATGTAGAATCACTGAAATAACGGGTAATCGCCTAAATAACAGAATAAATCACACATAACACTTGCACATCGAAAACAACCCCAAAAGGCATTGCGGTTTCTCGTACATGAACTAAACTACATAACCATGCCCTTAACAAGAGGTAAATATGAAACATTGATGCCCCAGCATCCGGTTCCTCAGTTGTAATGGAGGAGAACTGGGTTTAGAGAGGATTTTTCATACCGGTATGTAGAATCACCAAAATAACGGGTACTCACCGAAATAACAGTATAAATCAATCTTTATCAACCGAAATAACACTTGCACACTGAAAACCACCCCAAAAATCATAGCCGGCCCCTCTCCCCCGAATATTACCTCCGTCCTGGTGCTGTGTACGTGTTGGTTCCACCCCTAATACTGTTTAGTCTTTAATTTTTTTTGCTGGCGCTATACAGGAATGGAATAGATGTTTTTCCTATTTTTTACGTGATGTAAGGGGTCTTATGCCAGACATGCTACATTTTGCCAGGATTTCATTATGACGTTAATGCTAGGATAGTGACGTCAGAGTAAAATGACGCGAATTTTTACGGCAAATTATCGTATGTCTGGCATTAGAATGAAACATGAGATCAATAGGAAAATAGTCTATTCGGGGGCGTATAGTTTTTGTCCTGTCTAGTTCAACCCATATTGATAAAAAAATTTCCTAAATTAAATTTCTATGTACACTTATAATTCTTGTGTACATGTCATGTTTTATATCATTACTTCTTTTTCATATGCTTATTTTGTTTCATTTCGTTTTGATTTTGTTTCGTTTAGTTTCGTAACATTTCGTTTCGTTTTCGTTTCGTACTTTAAAGGTCCCCGAAAGTTTGGATTTTCTATCAACCATTTTTGTGTTTATAGCTGCAGAAGTTTTACATCATCAAACTCGAAAATGGTACATCCTACAGGTCAACATCTTTTACAAACATTGTTCAGTATGTACTGTAGATGTGCGATTATAAGTTTCAGGTAGAAATTATGAATTTTGATTTTTTAGTTCTTGGGAACTCATGCTTTAAGGTCGAAAACATCCCTCTTTAGAGAGACATTTTTTTAAATGCCAGCAAAATGTCTCTCTAAACAAGGAATATCTCTTTTTAGAGGGATGTGCCCAACCTGCCTAAGCATTAAAAATATACCCATTCACAGACTTCTTGAAAACTTTCAGAAAGTGTCAGACATTCTTTCCGTTAACTTTGTAAATTCTATTAATTAGACGGAACAAGCTTTTATCAGACCGAATAATTTTCTTGTCATTTTATAGTTGAAAAGAAATTGAGGTATTTTGACATTTGATCTTTTAGCAACAAAATAATAATTATAGATCTACATTTAATTTCATAGAATTAGAAATTTTTGCATTCAATTTCATATTCTAAAATAATTTATCTTAAATTTTTCCATTTTCTTTTTCTGATTGTTCATTTTCACTGTTAGTTTCACTTTCCACACCATCCTCCAGATTGGCACCTTTTCCCTCCCCTATCACAGCCCTATTCACCACTATATATCCTATGACACCACCATCCTCAACAATGCAATGACATCTTCTCCTTTGGCACCATCATCCTGTGCAAGAACAGTCTAACACTACCATCCACCACATTGACAACATCCTCCCTATGACACCATTCTACTGTCTTGAAATCTCCCCATTATACTCTGTCACTTAAACTGGCCTTGCTGAAACCAATTATATTGTATCTAACTCAAAGAAATGCGTGCATTGTTAAAAGAACATTTCATAAAACGTTTGCAAGACCAAGAAAAACTGGTTCAGACATGCTAGAAATTTGCTTTACAGTTTTATTTGGAAGCGGAAAATACAAAAAAGTCGTATCGGAATTGTATTGGACATTAGGCCGAATTAAGAGATAGCTTTTCAGATTTTTATCGGACCTTCGTAAATTTTATCAGACAATCCCATAAATCCGACACTTTTCAAGAACTCTGCATTCACACTAACCTATGGACCTAATATTTGCGGAGACCCATCAGTAAAACCTTTTATGACCATTGCATAGTTAAAAAGTATACTGAGCTGGCACTCATAGGTATTAATTCGCAATACTTCCATCCATCAGAACATTAGGTCCGCAGGTTAGTGTGAAAGGGTCTGTATGTGAATCAACAAAATTTTCATATGTAATACATGTACATGTAGTAAGTGCCCTATGTAATGTGTATTGCAGACAATCACATGAAAAAAGTCTGGTTTCAACTTCAGTGGCAACCCAGGTGGAAATTTATCCATACTTATTTTCATCTTTGTTAATTGTACTAGCTGTGTATATTGTAATTCTTGAAATTACACGAAGATGTAGCCCACTGTGGCTGTTGAAAAATTTACAAAACACCTGTCTGTATCCCAGGTTACCTATTTTTAACTATCCAAATTTTGATTGACGTGAGGTTGACACACATTTTGATACATGGGTTACATATAGCTGTATGAATAAGAGGTAGAAAATTGTGTAAATCTTGCTGGAAGTTTTGTAATTTAACATGGGACCCTATGGGAAGTAGAATTACTATGCTTTGTCTGATATTCTTAGTTAACAGATAGGAAGTGGTAGCAAAACCTTTTATCAGATGGAACTAAGGATGGACAACAAATGCACAATACAGTTGTAATAATGCTGCTAACATATAATCGGTTTTACAGTTTTTATATAAAATTCAAAGCAGGATCATTATATTTGTCATGAATTATATGTGTGTTTTACTTTTAAGCTTGGCGATATATTGCAACATCCTACTGAAATATTTCATCATACCGGGTATCTTGATATCACTTTGTCGAACATTACCCAACTCTACTTTCAGTTGAGATTGTAATATGTACTTTTATTGGTAAACATCAGTACTTCAAAGATTCCTCACTGTGGGTGGGTCCGTTGCATAAGTAGAATTTCCTTACAAGACATCAGGCAGGTACTGTCAATATATATATATATATATATATATATATATATATATATATATATATATATATATATATATTTATATATATATGTATAATTAAAATAAACTTGATGTGACATTAAGGCAACAAACAAACAAAAACAAAGCATTGATGGCTTCTATTATTTGATTGTTTGATCCATTTTCTCTCAATATGATTCAATTGCAAATATGTAAAAAACATGTAACTGAATAGAAACAAGATGCATTTGTTAAACACCAATGCCCCCATGCAGACATTAGACATTAGCCAATGTAAGAAGTTTTTGTAAAGTACGATAAGGTCACACTCAAGGTCACAAGGTGAAAAATTATGATTTCAACATAAAGGTATTTTCACATACATGTGAAATTTAGATGCACATTTCATTTAATCAGTTTAATGGTAGAAAATTTAATGTTGAATTTGATGCTCCTCCAAAATTTTGTTGAAGCATGTGTAGTTGCTGTCATGTCTCTGCATATGTCTGACTACTGTATATCTCCTAAATGGTTCATCAGAATTGATCATAGCCACATTTCACACAATTGTCTATTTTCTCCATTATGTATTCACATGGCATATTAAGGATACGTGCATCCCTTTCTTTGTATGCTTTCCATGTTTGTCCATCTGTCTGTCTGAACTCGTATATCCTAATTCAATCATCAGAACTTGATGATACTACACACATTGTTACTCCAGATATACATGTAGGCTTTCAAACAGAGTCTCTCAAGCTCATTTTAAAAAGATCAACGTCACTAATAAAATAAGATTTAAAACACAAAAATAGGCTTATTCTTAGTGGATTTTCATGCAAATTTTGTAATTTGGAATATAGGCTTTCAAGCTAAGTTCTTTCAGGTCTTTTCAGAAAGGTATAGATCACTCATCAGCTAGAACTTAAAAACAGAAAAATAGCTTATATATTGGACCATTTTCACATCAGTGCATGTTCATACTCCTTATGAAGGATGTATGCAGCCCCAGCATTTATCAGGCCATTTTTGAGTCGAGGTTACCTAGCAACTAGAACTTAGAAGTACCCTAAAAAGTTTATATATTGTCAAATTTTCACTAGCTTATATTTATTCTTCATATTAAGGATGCATGCAGCTCCAACTTTTTACTTAATGCTCCCTGATAAATTTCGAAGGGTTTTATATCTGATAGAGTCATCCATTGGTTTGATGTATCATGTAGTTTGAGGAGCATCCATCAGTTTTATTGATTTCCTTGTTTTTGCCACTGACAGATATTTTGGGGTATATTATCTTTACTAGCCAAGGTCTCAATTCACTGAAGAGAGAAGCGAATTGAGATCCTGGCTAGCGAAGATAGGGTATATAGTATTTGGTCTGTCTATTTGTGTCAATATGAATTCAGGGGCATAGAATGTTACTTAATTATTGCTGTCCTGTAGAGAGGAACATAGGTGACAAATTATTATAGCCATACAGGTACATGTACTTGACCATGTCAAGTTGAGTGGCTTGTGACTGTATAATAAAGTGTTGGACCAGTCATACATATATGGTTAATTTGGCTCAAATTTTTTATGCCCCTGGATCGATAGATCAGAGGCATGTTGGTTTTGTCCTGTCTGTCTGTCGTCTTTAATATTGGCCATAACTTTTGAACCGTGAGGGATAGAGACTTCATATTTCACATGTGTACTCAAGTAATGAAGCCCTTTCAAATGACACCAAGTCGATGACCTTTTGACCTTGACATTGACCTTCATGCTTTTAATAACTTTTTGGACTTTGTTGCTTCCGGGCATTAGTGTTTCACAAACACAGTTTGTCTAAATATGTTTTACAGTTAATTTAATTTACATTTATAGGTTTTTGAAATCTTCTATCCTTCATTCAAAATGGATCAAGCCTGATATACAGATAAATCCAGGATTGAATTGTAATCCTGTTTGCAGTATCTCCACGAGTGGCTTCTATGCAAATGTTTATTCCCAAAGGAATCAAAATAATGGTTATTTACAAACACCTATAAGATACACATTTAATCAAGAATCAGGATTACCCATAATGAATCTAATACAAACAAGGTTTGCTAACTTCACCTTTCAAAAAAAGAAGAATATCCATGAACATAACTTCAGTAGTGCAAAACGTATTTACAAGTTTGGTTTAGAGAAACGATTGCAATCTGTAAATGGTAGGAAAATTCTGTTCAACAAATTATTGAAAGGCCGCACTACTCATCTGACAGCTTTTGATAGAATACTACCAGATTTACCGAGCCAGAAGAAAAACAAAAAGCCCAAGTATAAGCCACCAAAACATCTCAAACGGAAAAGATTTTGGAAGGGCATTATTCCTTATGTATATGCTATAGACAAAACAAGATTTTGATATATATCAAAATATATAAGACTGAAAAATATAAAAGTTTTTATTCACCATATTGAGCGTTTCTGATTTGTTTTTTGATAAAGCCATCATCCATAGTATTTTATCTAGTGATGAATTTATTCTATGACTTTTTTGTAAGTACTGAACATAATGACACAAATATAGACTTTCATGTGTGCTTATTATAGCCTATTTGGATGTGGAGTCATGTTGAGATTTACTAAGATCCTGTGTCACATAAAAAGATCTCTCATTGCTTTGGATGAGACTATTGCTTAGATCTAAATTTCTGTGTACTGCATCAGGCATATGCCATGACCATATAAGTGCAATAATTTTGGTGTGACTTTAAACAAGAATTACACAAGCAAAACCCTATCCTCTGTTTAAAATTGAATCTGTCCACCTTGACAGATACCTGCTTTGGCAGCAATGTAATACAAAATCAGATTTGGTAATAAGCTCACAGTGATTATAGAGATACTCCCCTTTCCTCAAGGTCATAAAACGACCTTGTGTTATGGGTAGCCATCTTGTTATCTTTCTGATTATTTGTGTGAAGTACTTGCATCATGATTCTGTGATGAAAAACCAAATTACAATTTAGAAAAGTTTTTATTATACAAAATCTTTTTACTGTGACCACTGACCTTTTGACCCTTAAATAGTTAAAATAAAAGGGGTCATTTTAAGGTCATGAGTATCCTACAATGTATATGCCAAGTTTCATGACTAGAAAGACCAGCAACTGAGTTATTGTCTGGAAACTGGCGGAAAACTGAAATCTGACAAAAAGCCATATCTAGCAAAAGCAAGTCATCCTGGACAAAAGTAAAACTGGGTCAGTAGTTAGTGGCGATAAATATGTGTACCAAGTTCCAATCAAATATCTCAAAGGATGTGAAAAAAGTTCGTAAAACTTAATAAGGAAAATTGACTTAATTCAAACTTATGTAAGTCAATTGTGGCAAATTAAAACTTTGTCATTAAAAATAAACAAACAGAGTGTGTGTTTCTTTACTTTTTATGTACCAGACTTCCCTTTGGAGGACTCCTTTGAATCTTTAAAACTTTGTCCGCAGTAGTTTTTAAACGTGTACTAAGTTTTCAGTCCAGTATCTCAAGGTTGTGAGAGAAAGTCCAGAAAACTTATTTCTGAAAAAAGTGAAACGATTCTAGCAAAAGTATGTCAAATGGAACGAAAGTGATGCATAGTCTGCAGCTATTTGTAATTAAGATATATTCTAAGTTTCATTCCAATATCTCAAAGGATGTTTGAAAGAGATTTTGAAAAACTTGTATATATACCAACTGATTCCCAAGTTTCCCAACCACTTAACAACTATGCACTGGACACACTGAAAGCATGCAGTGTTCAATATGTGCCAACATATATTGTAACATTACACCTTGGATTTCACTTTCTCATCTCAAGGACAAGAAACCCTTGAGACTCCAGTAAGGTCTAACCCAGAACCTTCTGGTCTTGAAGTGAATGCCTTAACAACCGAGTCAAGCCAACTCGTTTAAAAAAAGATGTCTTCAAGTGAATTGTAACTGGGATCTGCCTTCATGACCATATCACATGCTTAATAGCAACACTTTATCAAATTTTAAATATAAAAACTTGAGATATATACCAAACTTAATTGGTGTAACGTCAAAATCTGAATTGTGACCCTTCAACTTCTGAGGAAAAAGAAAAAACTTTATGATTCTGATTTTTGTTTTGTACAAAAGCTTCATTCAAATTGCAATTAATCAGCCCCCATTTTATAAACTAGAATGGATGTTCAAGTGAACATGTGTCGCTTCTGGGGCTTTTTGTACTATGCAACACAGTCCAAAACAGCTATTCTTAGCAAAGAGGTCACAGTAAAGGTCTTGGATTCATTTGAAATGGCTTCATTTTTTCTGTTGACATCACAAGCATAAACTTATAAACAAAATGCTTGACATAAATACTTTCACACTAATAAAAGCACCAGTATGGACCAAAAGATAAAAATATAATCTGATAATGTGAAAAAAAGTGTGACTACTGAACAATCCTAAAAGTTGGTCAATCTTCAAGGTAAAAGTCATAGGTCAAGGTCGCAAGTCCTTGTCATACGGAATATACATATTTTATCATTCAAAAATTATAGCCAAGGTTAAATTTTTTAAAAGTACGTCAAACTCCAAGGTCAAGGTCACAAGGTAAAAAATTTTGTGTTGACAGAAAGGTATTGTCATAAGTAATATACATGTGAAATAGAAAGCCCTATCATTTGTCATTTGAAAATTATGGCCAATGTTAATTCTTTCAAAAAGCGGGTAAAACTCCAAGGTCAAGGTTATAACTTCAAAAATTCTGGTGTCATATAAAATACACATGTGAGATATCAAAGCACTATCACTGGCCAATCAAAAGTTATGGCCAAAGTTAAATTATTTACTACCGGGTAGTAAATGAAGGCCAAACTCCAAGGTCAAAGAGTTTAGTGCCAACTTAAAGATCTTTGTTTGTTTGTTAATTCTTGCAAGTTTTGTCAACTTACCATAATAAACTAGAGCTGTCCTAACAGGAGACAAATACCCCCCCCCCCCCACCTCCCCAGCATCAAGTTCAGATATGCAAAAGAGCATCTCTTATGGGAACCCTTGAGCTTGTTATTCCAATGCTTAGGTCAGTGAAACAATCATGTTGAGATGGTACTATACATGTACACTGATTTACTATCATAGAGGTCAAAGAAAAGCTCACAGTAACCTAGTTTTGGTACATGACCCAATAAAAAGATATGGCCCAGACACGATTATAACAACCAAGTCCACAATGACCTTGACCTATAACCTTGGGGCAAGGTCATGACACACCCTTGGGTCATGGACAATATTGTAAAAAATTATCTAAATCCATCCACCCAATAAAAAGATATGGCCCAGACATGAATCGGGACAGACGGACAGACAGACGGACATGGTGATTCCTATATACCCCCAACTTCGTTTGAGAGGGGAGGGGGGGGGGGTGTATAATAACAAAGATATAGCCAATAATGTTAAAGTGTGACTACTGGACAGTTGGACGCCGGACAAAGTGCTCCCTATGTGCTGCTATGCTTCACAGGCAAAACAAAAAGCAAATAATGATGAAGACAAAGTCAAAAATTTTGATAATTTATGAACATTATTATGAATGAACAAATCTTTTTCTTGTCAATGTCAACTTTAATATCAGGAAATTTCTTTGAATACAAACCACAAGTAATACATTTAATGAATTATTTGCATTTGAATGTAAATTGGTACACACAAAAATCTTCTAAGACTTGGTCATGCTTAACAACTGTTGGTAAAATTAACGATAGCTATTGCAAATGATGATCATATTTGACATTTGTATTTAGCTGTCAAACAGCTGTTATCCATGAAGTGCATTAATGTCCTTATGTCTTGTTAATCACTGTCACTTTCCTGTTCAAATAAAATTTTCATACAATCTGCATATATATGTGTATATATATAACAAAAGCAAAAGAAGATGGGCCTCAATTCAATCTTATCAAACATTACATAACAACAATTCTCAGCCAATATTATCACAATCTGTGAAGCTGTTAATGAGACTGAAATGTAGTAATATTGCTGCAGTCCATTTTCAATCCAGAATTTACAAAATACATGAAGAAGTATTGTTACTATACATGTATATAATATAAACACTGTATCAAGGAATACAATGAAGTTAAGCAGTCTCTTCCTCTAATCGTACCTTGGCACTCTCTTTTGTATCATCAAACTTCTTCAAATGAATCTGTAACATATCAACATGTGAAGTCACAAAGCAAGGTCAAAATAATGCACTCTGACTCAAGAAAACAAGAGGCCCAAGTGGGCCTATATCGCTCACCTAAACGTCTAAATCAAACGAAGCTCAAAATTTGTGCATAATATGTTGAGGAACAAGCATGAAATTTTTCAATGAACTTGCCCAGTAGTTTCAGAGAAGAAGTAGAATATATCCAAAAAGTTTACAGACAGATGACAGACAATCTGGTATGACATTCAGCTCAGGTGAGCTCAAAATCAAAGTCCCATAACTCTGTAACGACAAATCGGATGAACCTGAAAATTGAAAGGCGGCTTCCTCTCCACATTCTTGATCTATTGATTTCAGTATATTTCAAGTGAATTAAATCAAAACATAATCAAAGAAAACTTTCATTCTTCAAAGACATATTAAATACAAAGCTATTGACGTGAAAATTTCTTCAGGAGAAAATCACCTGCTATCATGTCTTGTGACGTGAAAAATGATACAGTATCTTGAACCCGTTTTTTTTTTTCTAAAAAATGAAACAAATGATGGGGGGGGGGGGTAGGTATTTTTAATTTTTTTATGAAAGAACATGATCATTTCATATTTCAAACAATTATTTTAAATGTTAAATATTGAAAATTTATCAATATCTGTATGGCTTGCACTTCACTGGAAAAAGAAGTCAATGCAAATTGCAATGATGCATTAATCTTTCCCCTAGAATAAAATTTATTAAAATTGGCCTGTGGTGGCACCACCTGTTGATGCATCTTAACTTCACACAATTCTGAAGATAAAGAAGAAAATGTGAATACCCCCCCCCCCCCTTTTTTTTAATTATGGAAAAAAATATCTAGAAATTGAGATATTGGAAAAAAAAATTTCACTATAAAAGTTCTTTTCATACATATTATTAAAAAAAAAAAAAATTGCCCCCCCCCAGCGGGGTCTGAACCCACGACCTTAAGATTCCTTCAAACCTTTCATTACCAGTAATATTACAATCTTATAATCTTCATAAAACATCTAAAAATTAAGATATTGACAAAAAACTTTTACTGTGGCACTTTTTGCCCTTAATATGATTAAATGAAATCAAATTACAGCATCAAATTATAATATGAGGAGCAATAATGAGTAAAGTCACTTGTTTTTGCATTGAAAACACCAAATCCAAAAAGACAATGAAAAAACGTCAAAAATTTGATTTCGGAATAGAACCAAAACAACAACTCTTCTTCACATATGCCTCTAGATCATTCCTATGCATTCAGTTTGTCTCTGTATGTCTCCAATCTGAAAAAGAAGTTTGTCAAAGGAGGGTTCCCTCTGTGACCTACTTTTGTCTGTGGTGGCGCCATCTGCTGATTGATCCGGACAAAAAATAACAACCCTTGTAAGAGATTATGAGTACTTGCATCCTACCCAGTTTCATTACAATCCTTCAAGTAGTTCTGTAGAATAAGTTGAAAATGTGAAAAACTATCCCCCCCCCCGTTTTTCTTGGAAGTCTTGAAAAATTCATAAAAAATCCAGAACTTGAGATATTGACAAAATTCTTTCACAATAATATTCCTTACCATAATTATGATCAAAATAGTCCATAAGAACTCATCATTATCAATTAACTGAAAAACATTACACTACAAAAAAATGTCGAAAAAACGTCAAAAATTTGATTTCGGAATGGAACCAAAAATAACAACACTTCTTCACATATCTGTCTAGATCATTCTTATGCATTGGGTTTGTCTCTGTATGCCCCTGGTCTGAAGAAAAATGAGAGGAAAAATAACAACACTTGTAGGGGACCTTGAGTACTTCATGCATACCAAGTTGCTTCAAATTCTGTTCAGTGGTTCTGAAGAAGTTGAAAATGTGAAAAGTTTACGACAGACGCCGGACTAACTATGACAATAGCTCATTTGACCTTTGGCTCAGGTGAGCTAAAAAAACTACAAAAAGTCTTGTGGTCTTTTACCATTATCCGAGAAAAGAGAAAGCAAGCCTTCCCTAAGAAAATTGCAAAGAAGAGTACCCTTGTGTTCTTCATTTGTACCAAGTAAGATCAAATTCCTATGTGTGGCTCTGAAGACTAAACCTTTTAGCTATATTAAGTACTATGTGTACCATGAACACATTTTGCGAAAATAGCTGAGAAATTGGCACAGGTGACCTGAAAAGGGTAAAATAAAATGAACTAAAATGACTCACATTTTCATTTTTCATTACATAGATGATGTTTTGTTTCATACCTGTAAAAATATGTTAACTTCATCACTTTTGCTTAAGTACGGGAAATTGCCCCCTCTCTTAAGATGAGCTCGTCTGGCCTCTGGGTAACACTTGTACATTTCTTCTCTAACAGCATGAGACAATGCACAGTCATCAAATACCTACAATAATAACCACATTCAAGGTCAAGACATTGTACTATAGCATCCTTAAATCTCATCATGTGACCCTAAGAATTCATCAGACTCTGAATTTGCGAACTGGGAACTATGCTATCATGTATATCTATGAAGGTAGAAAGAAAAGTTATACATGCATTTGGAATGTGAACTTTTTTTTATGACTTCAGCATTTTATACCACGTAGTATTAGATTATGCTTTCATATGCAATGACAAGAGGCCCAAATGGGCCTATATCGCTCACCTGAGCACAAATTGCTTATTTACAATAAAATGACAGCTCATTTCAATAGAAAAGTTTGCTTTTTTTCTACAAGACTTTCTATAAGGTTTGGTGATATTTTGTGCAGTCATTTTGAAGAGGTCCAAAATGTATCAACCAATCAGAGCCAATAGTGGCCATCTTGGATTACGGATCGGCACGAAAAACACAAACTTGGTAGAGGGCCTCAAGTACTTACTTCCTATGAGGTTTTGGTGAAATTCTGTGTAGCGCTTCTGGAGAAGAAGCCCAAAATGTGTCAACCAATCAGAGCCAATGGCGGCCATCTTGGAATACGGATCGGCACGAAAAACACAAACTTGGTAGAGGATTTGGAGTACTTACTTCCTATGAGGTTTGGTGAAATTCTGTGTAGCGGTTCTGGAGAAGAAGTCGAAAATGTGTCAACCAATCAGAGCCAATGACGGCCATCTTGGATTACAGATGGGCATGAAAATCACAAACTTGGTAGAGGACCTCAAGTACTTACTGCCTATGAGGTTTGGTGAAATTCTATGTAGCGCTTCTGGAGAAGAAGTCGAAAATGTGTCAACCAATCAGAGCTAATGGCGGCCATTTTGGATTAAGGATCGGCACGAAAAACACAAACTTGGTAGCGGGCCTCGAGTACTTACTTCCTATGAGGTTTTGGTGAAATTCTGTGTAGCGCTTCTGGAGAAGAAGCCCAAAATGTGTCAACAAATCAGAGCCAATGGTGGCCATCTTGGAATACGGATCGGCACGAAAAACACAAACTTGGTAGAGGACTTGGAGTACTAACTTCCTATGAGGTTTGGTGAAATTCTGTGTAGCGGTTCTGGAGAAGAAGTCGAAAATGTGTCAACCAATCAGAGCCAATAGTGGCCATCTTGGATTACGGATTGGCACGAAAAACACAAACTTGGTAGAGGGCCTCGAGTACTTACTTCCTATGAGGTTTTGGAGAAATTCTGTGTAGCGCTTCTGGAGAAGAAGTCAAAAATGTGTCAACCAATCAAAGCCAATGGCGGCCATCTTGGATTACGAATTGGCACGAAAAACACAAACTTGGTAGAGGATTTGGAGTACTTACTTCTTATGAGGTTTGGTGAAATTCTGTGTAGCGCTTCTGGAGAAGAAGCCCAAAATGTGTCAACCAATCAGAGCCAATGGCGGCCATCTTGGATTACGAATCGGCACGAAAAACACAAACTTGGTAGAGGACTTGGAGTACTAACTTCCTATGAGGTTTGGTGAAATTCTGTGTAGCGGTTCTGGAGAAGAAGTCGAAAATGTGTCAACCAATCAGAGCCAATAGTGGCCATCTTGGATTACGGATTGGCACAAAAAACACAAACTTGGTAGAGGGCCTCGAGTACTTACTTCCTATGAGGTTTTATTGAAATTCTGTGTAGCGCTTCTGGAGAAGAAGTCGAAAATGTGTCAACCAATCAGAGCCAATGGCGGCCATCTTGGATTACGGATCGGCATGAAAAACAGAAACTTGGTAGAGGATTTGGAGTACTTACTGCCTATGAGGTTTGGTGAAATTCTGTGTAGCGGTTCTGGAGAAGAAGTCGAAAATGTGTCAACCAATCAGAGCCAATGACGTCCATCTTGGATTACAGATGGGCATGAAAATCACAAACTTGGTAGAGGACCTCAAGTACTTACTGCCTATGAGGTTTGGTGAAATTCTATGCAGCGCTTCTGGAGAAGAAGTCGAAAATGTGTCAACCAATCAGAGCCAATGGCGGCCACTTTGGATTACGGATCAGCACAAAAAAACACAAACTTGGTAGAGGGCCTCGAGTAGTTACTTCCCATGAGATTTGGTGAAATTCTGTGTAGTGCTTCTGGAGAAGAAGTCCAAAATGTGTCAACCAATCAGAGCCAATAGCGGCTATCTTGGATTACAGATTGGCACGAAAAACACAAAATTGGTAGAGGGCCTCGAGTACTTACTTCCTATGAGGTTTTGGTGAAATTCTGTGCAGCGGGTCTGGAGAAGAAGTCAAAAATGCGTCAACCAATCAGAGCCAATGGCGGCCATCTTGGATTACGGATCGGCACGAAAAACAGAAACTTGGTAGAGGACTTGGAGTACTTACTTCCTATGAGGTTTGGTGAAATTCTGTGTAGCGGTTCTGGAGAAGAAGTCGAAAATGTGTCAACCAATCAGAGCCAATGACGGCCATCTTGGATTACAGATGGGCATGAAAATCACAAACTTGGTAGAAGACCTCAAGTACTTACTGCCTATGAGGTTTGGTGAAATTCTATGCAGCGCTTCTGGAGAAGAAGTCGAAAATGTGTCAACCAATCAGAGCCAATGGCGGCCATTTTGGATTACGGATCGGCACAAAAAACACAAACTTGGTAGAGGGCCTCGAGTAGTTACTTCCTTTGAGGTTTGATGAAATTCTGTGCAGCGGTTCTGGAGAAGAAGTCCAAAATGTGTCAACAAATCAGAGCCATCCTGGATTACGGATCGGCACGAAAAACACAAAATTGGTAGAGGACCTTGAGTACTTACTTCCTATGAGGTTTGGTGGAATTCTGTGCAGCGGTCCTGGAGAAGAAGTCGAAAATGTGTCAACCAATCAGAGCCAATGGCAGCCATCTTGGATTACGGATGGGCATGAAAAACAGAAACTTGGTAGAGGACTTTGAGTACTTACTTCCTATGAAGTTTGGTGAAATTCGTGCAGTGGTTCTGGAGAAGAAGTCGAAAATGTAGAAAAGCTAACGACGGACGGTGATTGATCACAATAGCTCACTTGAGCCTTTGGCTCAGGTGAGCTAAAAAAGAGGGTACAGAAATTCGGTTCATTTACCTGCAAAACTTCAGTTTTGATATGCCCAGAAGAAATCCTGTTATTGCAATGAAAAATTACAAACTAAAATGAAAGTAAATGATATTTGCAGATCCTTTTGGTATATAAATTGCATATAATAAATTCGTATTATTCAAATTATGTACTGAATTTTTCATAACTTTTATCATTCACTTACTTCATACAATCAAAATATTCAAACTGGAGGGACAATGTGTCTTAAAGGTGATCTAAATAAGCAAGCCTTTGAGAAAATTCCATAGAAGAGTGCCTTAAGGAAATTAATTACGAAAGTCATAGGACAAAAGGACAAGGACAAAAATACTCCTATTCTTGTTTCAGAGAGCCATGAAAACAACACTTTCCTTTATGCACTACTAAATACAAAGAGGGTCATTTATATTCTTAATTTATTAGAGAGATCTGAGGAAGAAGTTTCCCAAAGAAAGGTTTTCTCTATTTGACATTCTGATCCAACCCCTAGCTCATCCATGAATGGAACCGGTCAATCATCGATAAACCATATAGAAAAGCCTGACAACTTTTTTTCTACCAAGTTTGCTTAAAATACTATGGTTGAGTTTTTAGAAGAATGAAAATGACAGATGATGCACACTAATAATATAGACAAAAGGTAATCATTATAGGTCACTTGAGTCTTTGGTTCTGGAGATAGAAAAGTATGAACATGACTTCTGTACTCAACTGAGCAAAAAAATATAAAAATCCCCCCAAAATGGAAAAATAGTGTTTGTGAAACATCCAAGGGCAAAAAAGCATACTTGAAGGTCAAGATCACAGGTCATAAAATATGGTATGAAGGAAAAGGACTAGTCACAAGGATCACATCCATGAAATATCAAGCCATTTTTCTTTTGATTCAAGTGAAGGTCAAGGTAAAAAAAAAATCTAATATAAGTCAAACTTGTCAATAATAGTCAAGAGTTTATTTTCTTTCAACAAGAAAGACAAAGCCCTAGGACGCATGGTTGAAAAGTAATGGCCAAAGATAACCTTTTTTTTAAATGTAAGATAAAGATGAAAGTCAAAGTCAAAAGGTCATACACTATGATATCAATAGAAAGTCTTACGACAAGGAACATCAATCAAAGCCCTGCCCGATACGGTTGAAAATTATATCTCATGTTAAAGTTGTTATCAGACAAACAAACAGACAGGACAAAAACAATATGCCTCTGATCCATGGATCTGAGGCATAAAGAAGCTGCTATAAGCACTCAGAGATAACAATGGGTCCAGGTTATTACAAACCCCCCAAGTGTGAACATTATTAATATATATTTGTGCATAACAGATTACATTAATATGAAATACTTGCATCCATAATTGTTACATCTACTGCACTCAGTTTCTGAGGTTCTACATAACAATTCATACAGTTTAAAGTCAGTCTTGATGCCAGTTCTGACTGTGTCAAACTATCCAACTTGAAAAAAAAAAGAGAACAAAACACATTTCAAAGACATCAGTTTCCACATACTTCAATATTCAAACATTCTCAGAGTTTACTGAATCAGATATGAATATAAAGGGTTTTGATGGTAGAAATAAAAGTGAAATGGTCATAAATTCTTCTCCCATTAATAGGCCCTTTCACTGTTATAGTGGGAATAACATTTTGCTTGGCCATTGACAGTGTTTCCAGTGAAATTTTTGATGTCATAATAAAAAAATTAATTGTCTCTGACATCGTTTTGCAGAAACAGTTATGATTTTGCCAACCAAAATTTTAGTCCCACAGTAACAATGAAAGGTTGTACAGCACTACAGTGATAATAAATTCACATCCTCACAGTTTGTAAAGCAGCACACAGATTACAATTTGAAGAGTGAATAATTATACACTTGGTCTTCTTTAATAACAAACAGTATCTATCCAAATATTACAGAGGAAAGTCACTTTCCATATGATCTTTTAAACAGCATATGTAGATTGAGACATTCAATCACACTGATTCCAGTACAACTGTACCATATGTAAACATTAATGTTATCTTCTGCACAAAGTGTAAGACAGTGTATGCCTGGTCGTAAGCTAAGTTGGTTGTAAAATCCTTATCAGCACTATTATGTTGTACAAGTTTTGTTTAATTAAGCATTTTAAGTCAATAAAATGCAATTTTAGATAGATATTGTACATATTGATGAATTATTGTGATTTATACATTAGAATTTTTTTAGAAAAAGAGATTGTTTACAGGCCTTAAGACTAATTTCCTTTTGTGAAACTCAACCCAGAAGATTTATTTCATGTTTTTTAACATAGTACCATTATCTAACTTACTCTTTCTACTAAGAAGTCAATGGAGTCACATATGTCACCTTCAACAATTCCCTTTTCAAAGTTTCCCATTACCATTTTCTTCAGGAGCAGAGCTGGCATCATCCAGAAGCTGTAAATAATACAGATATACGCTTAAACGATGTGTTGAAAATAAATATTACCGTATTTACTTTGAATAAAGTTAAGGTAAATGTATCTCTAAATGTATCTCTAAATGTATCTCTAATTTCTGCTACAGTTGTACAGACAAGGATGCCAAATAAGTTTTTCAACTCTATGATTTATGCTACAGCTTTCATACATTGATTAGTTGACTGATTTTTGTTTAACGTCATACCACTAATATTTCATGTATATGGTGACGGCATCTGCCTGATGCGGGGCATACAAATTTTGACCTTTGCAATGGACCCATCCGAAGAAGTGAGGGATCTTTAACGTGCCATGCATACCATGACATGGGGCCTCGGTTTTTACTGTCTCATCCGAAAGACATGACACCAGCATGACCAGAGCTGGACTCGAACCCCTGCCTCCCGATCAGGAGTCTGACGCGATACCACTAGGCCACGTCGGCTTCAGTTTTCATACAAGAGACATAGCAGGACAAATACTTCCTGTGGCAACAAAATGATACACACTGCTATTTAGCTAAGAAATTTATATTCACATTTTCATGGGGTCAATATGATTGACTTCGAAGATATGATATTGGAATCAAGGTCAATGTTACACTTTTGTGTCAGTGGTAACAAAAGAAATGTGAAAATTATCATAACTTACGTTGGTGCAGAATTGGTCTGTTGAAATATTGATGTATCATAAAATGCATTACATAAAACTAAAGATACAACTCGAGGAGATCTGTGAGTAGATTCTGCAAACTTTTGAGCTAAAAATCCCCCAAGTGATGCGCCAAATATATGCACCTAAAAAGACACAAAATGATATAGATTATGACATTTCAGGGCATACATTTTCATGTTCTATGCATTTTAATTTACAATACTGTACAATACATGTACGTGTAACTTGATTCTACACTATTTTCTTCTCAATTATCATGAATGATGTTTTGGAAGTACTTTTGCTAAGTATATTCAACCAAACAATATCTTCTTTTTTTTGTTATTTTTCATAGACTCAAAACATTGCTTCAGTCTGAATTCTCACATAATATACAGATTTTTTTATCAATAGATAACATTATGCAGTAGAGATGCAACGATATACTGCGATATGATATATCACGATACATGGGTCACGATACGATACACAATACGATAGGGAACTCAAACGATACGCAACCATATGCCAATGTTACTCATTATAAAATTATGTTGCAATTTCCATGATAAATAGAGATGTTTCATATTTAAAAAATTGTAAGAAAAAGACCAAATGGATATGTTTTCAGTATATTCTTTATATTGTTATATTGTATCAATTTGTACCTCATTTCTAGTATGAATTGTAATGTGTATTTCTTTTTCTCCCAAAGCTCTTTTATACATGTAGGATCTTCATGAAATCGAACAGGTACATTTTAACCCTGATTTCATGATAAGAAAATGTATCACGATATGTATCGTATCGCTGTTCAAGTATCATGATACGTATCGTATCGTGAGGAGCTGTATCGTTGCATCTCTATTATGCAGCATTTTTATGTGATATCAAATCCTACTCTGTATAGTTTTCTGTAAAAGTGCAAATACTGAAAATATATCATATGCACTATCTGTAGATGTGATTCAACTAACCGGGGCCAAACATGTAAAGGTAAGAAGTACATGTATACTATCAGGTCCCCCTCCCTTTACACGCTTGGCCCCTGTGGTTCAACTCATCTTTATACCTACAGTAAAACATTCTAGTTTTCTTAATATGATATATGTCTATTTATTCTAAATGAATAAACTTTTGGTAAAGTCACATAAAATTAAATTAATCTCAATTTAAGTACAAATGTGTATACTGAGGGTTCATTAAAATTTCAGTCAAACTCCTGATAACAGATAATATTTCTTTATTAGTCCTTTGATATCTATGATTTATTCAAAGTGAACTGTGAATGGTTTGTATCAATATCAATTTATTTCACCTATATCCATGTATCTTGTACACCAAGGCATTTAGTTCTGAGCATGGAAGAGACCCCCACACTGAGTGTGAATCAATAACATTTGCCAAGATGGCACATCCTCTCTTACACAAATGATTTCTCCATAGGTTACTCATTAATAAAGTTATTCTCAATCGTTCCTCAAATGCCTGACATCTCACTTTTTCATTGTATAGCAAAAAGAGAGGATCAGTCATACAGTGTCAATGACATAACATTGGTAGACATGGTTTGACTAGATCTAGTGATCCCTACTCAGTAGTGATCCTATGTTTACACACAGACTGAACATTTCTACCTTATCTAAATGAAGATGGTCCAGTAGTCTTTGGAATCCTTCCACAAACTCCCTCATTGTCCAGTATACTGGATATTCGGCTGATATGACTCTGTATCCAACAGCAGACAGAGCCAGTAGCTGCTTGAAGAAGACGTCTGCTGTGCCACTAGCCGGGGGAAAGCAAATGATAGGACATTTCACTGATTTCGGACCTGCGTCATATAACTTCCACTCTTTACTTTCGTCATCATCAACGATAAACTGAAATGAGTATCAATTTACATGCATCTGTTTAAAATGACTTGCTATGAATACATTGTACAGCTATTCACTTTCCTTTAATGTGAAAGTATTTAGGGCCAAATTAGACTGTATTGAAATCACTTAGGGACAGACAAGTTGAAAATTTCACTATCGCATCATGAACATTATTATTGCAAATCTGTGAAACGTCGCTTGGAATCTTTCTTGACTGATTTATAATTTTCATCATTTACTTATTTTTACATGTACCACTTACTTTTCAAGGGAAGATTATCATTGATGTAATAATAAACAATCCATCCCATTTTAACTACAGGATTTTCAACCCCAAAAAAATGTAAATGTGCACTGGCCCAAAATAATTTATTAGGTAAAAATGTTTATTTCATATTTCCTCGTCATAACTCATTAACTTTTTTATCAATGGAACAGGTGTGGTATTCACTACTCTAGCATTGTGAATCTGTAGTTGTGAAAATTAGCAGGGTTCTAAATTAGCAGTAAACAGCTAGCAGAAGACTATTTGTTTTTCCCAAAGGCTAGTTAAATATGACTAGACCAGCCTGACTGGCTAACTAAATGTACAGCCTTTTTCATTTATTGTACAATATTGTAACCAGATATTCATATAAGAGATTATCGCATACATTGTATGTAAGAACACACTCCACTTTTTCCCCGACTACAAGGCTCTTTGGCCCAGAGATTTCTTGGAACATCTCATACTTTCCTCATAGTGATAATTTTAATTAATATAGAATATATTAAACCACTATTGCTCTCTACGTCTCTGTAGTCATGAAAACATGCAGGGTCTCAAAGCAGTAGCCAGCTATCTATAAGCAAGTAGTTACTGTTACATAAGGCCAGTCAAGTACAGCTACACATAGAATAGACAACACTTATTGGCCAGTTAATGAGTTATAACTGTGGTCATCTGCTCCTGGTATGTGCCCTTAATCAATATAAACTTTAGTCTTAGGCACTTGTATATCATGAAAAAGAACAACACTGGCTATAATAAGTAGATATGCTCACATTTTCAATTATACTCTAGACTAATAAAGGAGAAATGCTTGCACATTTGATTATTTGACGTTATCATTATTTGGCTGACTGTAAATCTGTTGTATGACTAGTATGCTGATTTCTTTTGTAACTGACCCAACTGTTACTGAAAAAGAAAAGTTAAATTTGACCCTTAACATCTTTTTTTTTGCCAGTTGTAAACCAGTTCCTACTCCAAAACCATGATATAAACATTACTTGTTGAAGATACTTACTGTTTTGAGTGGAACAGAACTACGAAAACTCTGGTACTCCTGGGAGTTAGCTATCACTGATTCTGTCATTCTTACAAAAAGCAGTAAAAACTACATGTCAAGGTCACATATTTGTCTCTGAAATGAAACCAGCATAATGTAAGGATTGTAATGTTAAAAGTACATGAATCATCAGAGCTCACACTGGACTCAAACTTCAATCATTTTTGCAGTTTTATTTTCAATCTTGGATACATCATGACATGCTAAAAATATCGAATCCAGAACCTTCCTATCAAGACGGGCACTTTCACTATTGAGCTATACGGGCCAATACCCATCTGTCACTTTCCTCACCTGCCAGAGGTTTCCAATCCTGGAAACTGAAACACACAATAACCAAAATATTGTAATTCTCAAAGTGCACAAACAAACATGCAACTTATGAGAGCTGATCATGGCACCAAATGTAACATGCAGAAAAAACAAGCATTCTGAAAGTATTGCTTAGGCAATACTAAGTCCCCTACCGGCAAATGGAAAACTAAGACCCCCAAAACACACACACACACACACACATACACACACACTCACACAACATACTGTCTTTTAGGCTGCCAGCAAGTTAAGTATTTGATCACAACCTTTGATGATGATGAAAACTAGAACTGTCTCGAACTTGATCTGTAACTCATGGTGGTATACTCACACACCAAAAATTGGATGAATATCTAAAAGCGTTTAGAAGAAAAGTCAGGAAAACTGCTATTTTAAAGAAATTTTCTGATTCCAAGGGCCGTAATTCCGTCAAAAATCAGTGGACCGAAACGGAACTCGAACTTGATCTGTAACTAATGGTGGTACAATTACACACCAAAAATTGGATGAATATCTACAAGCATTTAGAAAAAAAGTCCGGAAAACTGCCATTTTAAAGAAATTTTCTAATTCCAAGGGCCGTAATTCCGTCAAAAATCAGTGGACCGTAACGAAACTCGAACTTGATCTGTAACTCATGGTGGTATACTCACACACCAAAAATTGGATGAATATCTACAAGCGTTTAGAAAAAAAGTTCAGAAAACTGCCATTTTAAAGAAATTTTCTTATTCCAAGGGCCGTAATTCCGTCAAAAATCAGTGGACCGAAACGAAACTCGAACTTGATCTGTAACTCATGGTGGTAGACTCACACACCAAAAATTGGATGAATATCTACAAGCGTTTAGAAAAGTTCGGAAAACGTGTGACTGATGGACTGACGGACAGACGGACGGAGTGCAAACCTATTGTCCCCTTCGGCGATGCCGGTAGGGGACTAAAAAGATGTGGCTGGACCTGGAAATCAAACCCAGAACTTATCAAGGCAGACGCTCTCACCACTGAGCTTTCAAGGCCAATACCTGTCTGTCAAGTGTACTGGTTTTCAAAAATAGGTCAAGTAATTGTGTCATAATTTTTAAATGGAGTTGAATCAACTACTGTCCACGCCACTCACTTTGTAAACCGAAAAATCTGGATTTTCACATATTTATCTTTAAAATTGTTTTAAAAAATTAATATCAATCGACAGATCTTGTTTAGTCATAACTTTTGGTGTATGTTATATGTTTCTAAGAAGAAGCATTCTTATTTTATAGGGAAAAAATCATTTTAGATAGGGCGTTTTCTATGTTAATTTTGACGTGAAGTCGCCAATGTTTAACATTGAGTCTATGGGAAACTTGGCGACGTCACGTCAAAATTTAACATGGAAATCGTCCTATCTAAAATTGATTTTTTCTATAAAATATGAACACTTCTTACAAACATATAGCATACACCAAAAGTTACGACTAAACAAGATCTATCGGATGGTTTTGCCTTTTTGAAATTATTCTGAAGATGAATAACTGAAAATCCAGATTTTCCAGTTTCCAGAGTGAGTGGCGCGGACAGTAGAGCTGTCCTAATGGGACAAATTACCCCTCTGCGGCAACAAAGAGACCTGCAATAATTCATCCATTTATGACAACCCATGAGGCATCCACAGAGCAGGTATAACAAGGTTTTGCCCATTGTGTCTATTGTGACCATGATCTTTGACCTTGGTTCAAGGTCATGACACACCTTTGGATCCTAAGCAACAATTCTGTGATATATTATTGAAATCTGTACACAGGGTGAGAAGTTATGGCCCGGACAAGGTTTTACTTATTGTGTCTATCATGACCTTGACCTTTGACCTTGGTTCAAGGTCATGACACACCCTTGGTTCCTAAGCAACAATTCTGTGAAATATTATTGAAATCAGTGTGCAGAGTGAGAAGATATGGCCCCGACAAGTTTTTACTTATTGTGTCTATTATGACCTTGACCTTTGACTTATAACTTGGCTCAAGGCCATGGCACACCCTTGGATTCTAAGCAAACATTCTGTGAAATATTATTGAAATCCTTGCAGAGGAAGAAGTTATGGCCTGGACAAAGTTTTATTTATTGTGTCTATCATGACCTTGACCTTTGACCTATGATCTTGGTTTAAGGTCATGACACACCCTTGGATCCTAAGCAGCAATTCTGTGAAATATTATTTAAATCCGTGCACAGAGTGAGAAGTAATGGTGGAAAGACGGACAGACAGACAGACAGGGTGATTCCTGTATCCCCCCCCAAAAAAACTTTGTTTGCAGGGGTATAATAATGTCTCAAAATACGCTTTACCACATCCATGCACAGCAAATTTATTTAATAACTGGACTTCTTAGAGTACAATGGAATCCTTTCAGCAATAAAGAAAACCTTGAAAAACAATATTCGAAATATAGAAAGTAAACTTCATGGACCATAGATATTAGATAAAATTAAATACATCATAAAGAGTAAATCTGGATCTAATGATATGTATGAAATTTTTAATAAAAACTATTGTATACCAAAATCACAGAAGATACGGGAAAATATTTTTTTTAATATTGATGAAGCTGAATGGGAATATATTTATCGAAAGTCGTTTGATCTGACCAAAGATACAAAACTTCATTGGTTTTAGTATAGAATAAACCATTACATCTTTACAACAAGCCTGTTTGCATATAAAATAGGAATACATGACAGTCCTTTGTGTACTTTTTGTAATATTGAGGAAGAAACAATAATTCATCTTCTATGGCAATGTGAATATACTCAAAACTTCTTAAATGATGTTGAGAATTGGCACATACACTTTGCTATAGATTTATATTTAGGAAAAAGTAATGTTTTACTGGGAGCAAGTAATATATCAAAAGTGAATGGTTTAATGTTACTTTATATAAAATATCATATTTACACAATGAAATGCAAAAAAAAAAAAATATTACCAACCTTGAACTCTGTAAAAAAAGTTTCCTCAGAAAAGTATTTTTTGTTTATCATTGTATTGCTATTAACCAACAACATCTTCAAGTATTTGAAACAAATTATGAGAAATGGAAGTTGGCTCTTGAAATATAGATATTATTATATTATAAGGGATACTTTATACACACTCAATCTGTCTGTCTGTTTCTCTGTCTGTCTCCTCTCTATCTCTACTTGCATTAATTAATCTGCAATATTTCTTTTCAAGCAGATTAATAAAAACATCAAATTCAATCATGTCGTTATGTTCCTATAGCATAATTATATATATGTAAAGAATGTTATTGTCCAGTGACAAGAAATGATAACATTATGGTTCTAAGTATTGTATTTTCTAATGAACTATCTTTCATGTGTATCTAAGTAAATGAGGTTAACGGACATAGTGGCATTTTAATCTATGTCAATCGCATTTCTTGGGTAATTATTGTTTAAGCTTAATGCCAGTGCTAACAAGATTATAGAGGAGGGATTGTTGTAATTTGAGACTCGGAATTAAGTACTTCCGATTCCGGAAAGTTCCGATGCTTAACGAATTATCTAATTAGTAAATTTTTATTTCTTTTCTGTTATTTAGATTTTGAATTTTGTGTCAACAATATTAATAATTTCACAAGTAATAGAATATGCGGTGAAATTTATGGAAAATAAATTAAGATTTCATAGTTTTACATAGAATTTCGGTAGGATTCGGCATTGATACATCATGTGATCAGTGTGACTTTAGAAAGCGAATTCCACTTGTGCGCATTCCCATGAGAAACGTCCTGGGTGAATGACGTACAGTACAGTCCGGATGGAACTTAATTTGCCCACTGGTCACAGTGGGCATTTTTAGGATGGGCATTAAAAATGTCCACTGGACACAGTGGACATTCTTGTAAGAGCCTGTTAGAATTAACATACATGTAAGGTGATAGCTGCTTGATAACTCAAGTAAATGTCCACTCCTAATGCCCACTGAAATTTCAGGTGGACTGCCCACTGTGGACAGTGGGCATTCAAAGTTCCACCTGGACTGTACTGTATTATAATTGTAGAATGGATTTTCTTTTACAAATTGTTGATTCTGCGAAGTCTATATGAAGATCAAAGGCTTGAAGAGCCACAAAGGCGTCGAGCTAAATTTGATTTAAAGCTGCCAAAAGTGTTCATCTTTTTCGCTGAATCGAGTAAAAATAAAAAGCTTAAGGACCAACAGCCATATATCATATAATATATCATCATAACATTTTATTGTTCTTTATGTCATTCTTGCAGAAATATGTCAAATATCTTTTCACAAAGAATGTACATGTGAAATCAATCGAACACCATTGCCTTTTTTTTTTACAAAGATAGAAATGGACGAGTTGTTACCATTGCCTTTATGGAATTATGGAAGCCTTGTGCTTAATTTATTTTAAGATATGGTCTAGCTTACTGTTTTTGTCTACGCTACTAACACTGACACTAGGGCCAACAGCTTCTATATTATATATATCGTCCAAACACACTAGTTATTATTCGGTCTTTTATTGTATGTGCACGTGTAAGTGCTACAGCGCCATGCCGTTCGCCGTAATGACGCAAGCCGATTGTGCATCACAATTGCACTTTATCGGTTGATTTGGAATAAAATCTTCACATGCAAGTTCTACGTAATTTATTTTTCATGCATACAGTCTTAAATTCTGTCTTAATCCATGCTATTATCCTTTACATCTACATTAAATTTTGTAGGCGATTTGAAAACTTTCTCAGCTGCCATTTCATATGCCCTCGTGGAAACTTTTCCAGATATGTGGAAGACCATGTGATATATACACAAGCTACTTCCCTAATAAGGAAAAAATGAGGCGTGGCTTTAGACATTTTAGCAGGAAATTCACAACTGCGCAAGAACAAGTACTTCCTATTTACATAAAGCTATTTGACTTTGTGACCAATATCTTGATCATTTAATGCTATTCCGATTGCAACCTAAACTTTTTAAAAAGCTATGCTTGTTTAAGATAGACTGGAGTTACCTGTTCTTGCTTGCTATCGCTGCGCGAAGAGACAAGTGAACAACACCGCTTTGTAGAGGCTATTCCCGGCCCTGTACAGCAAGTGCTATTTATAACACAGACGGTAAGGGCAGATAAGAAGCTGTACACACTGCAGATATTTTTAAAATTCGTCTGCAGTAACATACACAGCATAGGTACGAGAGGCTCGTGATGTTTAGCCTTGAGGATGTGATTAATTTTGTCGATATTTGTTGATTCTAGGTTAAATGAATGAAACAAAACGAAATCCAGTGAGATAAAAATACAGATAACGCGTACGCGTCACTTGAACCTAGGTCAGTCTCGTTATGAATTAGTGGTCACCTGTCTACATATCTTTGTGATACGCATTGCCAGTCTATATTTAGGATTCTATGAAATATTTTATTTGTTCTATTTTAGACTGAAATTCATATCTACATATATTACTATATTATTTATATTATTACATATATTTAGAAGATCGCGCGATAGGTTTCCGTATTGGCGCTTAATGTCAAATTAGGCCTTGATCGCGTGTGTTACAAGCGTGCTACTACGATTTCTCCAAATAAGGCAATATGTCACGTGGTCTTCCCCATATTTGGAAAAATTTCCATAATGTGCGATTGTAATTCATAATCGGCTTGCGTTGTCACGGCGAATGAATATTTCAACACACACTACAAGCGACAGAATAATACATGTTTTAGGGAGATATATTGATAATTTAAGTTAAGCAGACCTATGCTTAAACCTTTTTCTGTGCAATGAAATTTCAATAACAAGGATAACAAAGCCGGTTTTGCAAGAACTTTTACTTCTTTAAGTACTTTAAAGAAGGTACTACTTTGTTACGTGAATTAAAAAGGCGGTGCAGAGGTAAAATTTTTACGATCGCTCGACGCCTTAAAAAACTAGTTAAATGAAAAAGTCTAAACGCAGAATGTATGAATACATGTAGATTAGTTTAGTACAATCAGGGGTGAGTGTGAATTGTTGAAATCTTATATATTTAATATAATTACTCCAGGCGATTTCATTTATAATACAGTTTAATTTTGATTTATTTTTATGTTTTTGAAAAGCCCGTGTGGCCTAGTGGTATCGCGTCGGACTCCTGATCGGGAGGCCGGGGTTCGAGTCCCGCTCTGGTCTTGCCGGTGTCATGTCTTTCGGATGAGACCAAAAAAAAAAAAAAAAAAAAAAAAAAACCGAGGCCCCATGTCATCGTATGCATGGCAAGTTAAAGATCCCTCACTGCTTCTGGTGGGTCCGTTGCAAAAGTCAAAATTTGTATGCCCAACATCAGGCAGATGCCGTCACCATATACGTGAAATATTCGTGGTGTGATGTAAAAACAAAAATCAATCAATCAATCAATATGGTTTTGAAATAATGTGTTAAAAGAGAGTTGAATGATATTTTCCTTCTTTTGAGCTGTTTAATGAGTATTTCGTAATTTGGTATGTGAATTTTGATACTTTCATGTCACATAGTATACAAATTCATTATCTTATTTCAGGTCTCCTTTTCTATGCTTTGTGCTTGATCTTCCAAATAAATGAATCGAACCAAAGAGAAGTCTCATGGCTTGTTATTGGCTGGTCGGGATTAATATTCTCTCTTTACACATATACAGGTGTATCGGTAATAGAATATTGCTTTATATAGGTATGTTTTTTTCTTTGTTATAGATATGTGGATTTTGGACATTATTATTTACTCTAATTGATGCATAAGTATTTTGCTACCTATGTTAATATGTATATATATACAGGCATATGTATTTGTGTTATGTCTCAATGTACATATGTATGTCAGTTTGAATTTAGAATAAAAAAAGAACTCATTCTGTCACTAGATAAAATTCATAATGTGACATCTCGCATTACATGTAGGCATTTGAAATTTAAGTCCGAAAATTGTTGCGCATTCTTGTCTGAAGCAGTTGAACCATGACCCCTAGTGGTGTTGGGATAATTATCACACACTTTATGAATTTAAATGTGCAAAACTCCAGAGATTTTAAACTTCTTGAAAAATACTGAAATAAACTCAAATTAAAATGTTTCTCAACTTGGACTGCAACCTGTTTTCAAACACTATAAAAGCCCCTAACATAAAATGCAAAGAACGATAACTCAAGAAATCAAAGATAAAAATTAACTGACCCCTCTTGATTGCCCATATACTTGTTTGGAGTTAAAGCGAGGGACAAGGAACCTGAAATGTGGTAAAAAAGCTGATCAAGATCTTATACTTAATGAAATCATAAAGAGCAATACCAAAAAGTGTGTTAGGGTGTTAAAAAAGGTGTTAAAGTTATCTACCGGGGATTAATCCAATCAACCAATTAAGTCATCAACCGCTATTTGACTACAGCTATTTGACTACAGCACTCGGACAAAAGACTTCACGCGCCAGTGACTTTTACGTTCAGCCTTAACTTGATGTATCAATTCAATCAGAGACATATATACAATGTATATATGTCTCTGATTCAATACAAGAGAAAATTCAAAACATTGAAAAATAGCATTCCTCTATAAATCAGGAGACCCAGCTAATCCCACTAACTACAGAGACTTTCAGTAACAAGTTGTATGGGGAAACTATTCAATGGACTTTTACAACAAATACCTATCAGGCTATCTTGAAACATATAAGTTAATTAGCAAATACCAATTTGGTTTAGAAAAACAAGAGGCCCAAGTGGGCCTATATTGCTCACCTGAGTACCTAGATGATCAGTCATGCATGAAGGAAGAATTCATTTATTTTTGCATTAATGTGACTAAGTCAACACAGATGTTGAAAATATGTCAAATTTTATTTCAGGCTAGAATAAAAAACAACACTTTTTTGCACTTCCACTCAGGTAATTTTGATATTAAGCATTTCCTTTGTCTCTGCAAGATGTCATTCAGGGCAACAAGTTAGTCATTTTCTTTAGGTGGGACCTTTTGTTGACTGATTTCAAGTCTGGGTCATGAACAACAATTGTTTCAAATATTGTCCAGATCTAACTTAAAATTGCCTAATTTCATATGTTGAGTGTTGAGAAACATCTAAAAACTTATTTAGATGTGTAAAGAAATGAAAAAAAATTTTTTGACCACAGCTGGATTTGAACCGCTACTCTCCATATTTCAATTACCAAGTGGTATATGTACCATTGTGAGAACTGCTTTTTAGACATGGTGACATTATCTGTTAACCAATTTGGATGAAATTTACCATACTGATAGAGGACCTTTAGTACTTCATGTGTTCCATGTTTCATTAAAATCTTTCATGCGGTATAACAGCAGAAGTGAAAAATGTGATTGAATTGTTCCTATACACCCTGATTTGGAAGTCTTAAAAAATTCATAGAAAATCCAAAAATTGAGATATTGACAAAATTCTTTCAAAATAACAATCCTTACCATAATTATGATCACAATAGTCCATAAGAAATCATCATTATCAATTAACTAGGAAATATGACACTTTTTTTTCTGCATTGAATCACCAAGTCCAAAGAAATGTCGAAAAAAAATTCTAAAATTTGATTTTGGAAGGGAACCAAAATGACAATACGTCTTCACTCATCCCTCTAGATCATTTCTATGCATTCTGTTTGTCTCTGTATACAGCCCGTATGAAAAAGAATATTGTTAAAGGAGGGAACTCTTTAGTGACCTACTTTTGACTATGGTGGCGCCACCAATAAAGAGGTCTGGACAAAAACAACAGAATTTGAAGAGGATCATAAGTGACTTATTTCTACCAAGATTTATTAAAATCCTTCAAACAGTTTTGTAGAAAAAGTTGAAAATGTGAAAAATGGCCTCCCCCCCCCCCCCTCCCCCCCCCTTTTTAGCTCACCTGAGCCGAACGCTCAAGTGAGCTATTGTGATCAATCACCGTCCGTTGTCCGTCCGTCGTCAACTTTTCACATTTTCGACTTCTTCTCCAGAACCACTGAACAGAATTTGATGAAACTTGATAAGCATGTAGTACTCATGGTCCCCTACAAGTGTTGTTGTTTTTCGTCCAGATTCATCATTAGGTGGCGCCACCACAGGCAAAAGTAGGTCAAAGAGGGTACCCTCCTTTGATAAACTTCTTCTTCAGACCGGGGGCATACAGAGACAAACCGAATGCATAGGAATGATCTAGAGGGATGTGTGAAGAAGTGTTGTTATTTCTTGTTCCGTTCCGAAATCAAATTTTTGACGTTTTTTTGTACTTGGTAGTTTTAATGTAGAAAAGAGGTATTTTTTTCTTTTAGTAAACATTGATGCATTAATTTGGTTTAATTTGATCATTTTGATGGTAAGAAATACTACTGCGAAGAAAATTTTTCAATATTTTATGTTTTGGATTTTTTATGAATTTTTTAAGACTTTCAAGAAAAAGGGGGGTGGGATAATTAGTGTAAACATTTCACAGTTTGAACTTTTTCTTCGGAACCACTTGCTGGAATTCAATGAAACTTGGCATGCATCAAATACTCAAGGTCCCCGACAAATGTTGTCATCTTTGTCAGGATCCATGAACAGGTGGCACCACCACAGACAAAAGTAGGTCACAGAGGGTACCCTCCTTTGACAAACTTCTTATTCAGATCGGGTGCATACAGCGACAAACCGACTGCATAGGAATGATTTAGAGGCATATGGGAAGAAGTGTTGATATTTTTGGTTCCATTCCGAAATCAAATTTTTGACGTTTTTTCATTTTTATTTTGGACTTTGTTATTTTAATGCATTAAAGAGTTATTATTTTCTTTTAGTAAACATTGATGCATTCATTTGGTTTCATTTAATCATTTCTATGGTAAGGAATGCTGGTGCGAAGGAATTTTTTCAATATCTCGATTTTTGAATTTTTTATGAATTTTTTAAGACTTCCAAGAAAAGGGGGGGGGGGGGGACAATTTTTCATATCTTCAACTTGATCATCTAGCTGTTCAGGTGAGCGATATAGGCCCATTTGGGCCTCTTGTTTTTTGGAAGTCTTAAACGTAAAATTTCTAATTTCATATGTTGAGTGTTGAGAAACATCTAAAAACTTATTTAGATGTGTAAAAAAAAAAAAAATTTTTTTTAGACCACAGCTGGATTTGAATCGCTACTCTCCATATTTTAATTACCAAGTGGTATATGTACCATTGTAAGACCTAATTTTTAGACATGGTGGCATTATCTGTTAACCAATTTGGATGAAATTTACCAAATTTATAGAGGACTTTTAGTACTTCATGTATTCCATGTTTCATTAAAATCTTTCATGTGGTTTTACAGAAAAAGTTGAAAATGTGAAAAATGGCCAACCCCCCCCCCCCCTTTTTTCTGGAAGTCTTAAAAAATTCATAAAAAAATCAAAAATTGAGATAACGACAAAATTCTTTCACAATAATATTCCTTACCACAATTGTGATCAAAATGGTCATTAAGAAATCATCAATATCAATTAACTGAAAAACATGACACTTTTCTTCATTGAAACACGTCAAAAAAGCGTAAATTTCTATTTGACGGATCTTAACCCTGAACACAATTTTTAATAACCCATCTTGATAGATTGTTGAAATGCAATTAGTTTCCCCATTTATGTACTTGTTCTGGAGAAGAAGATGTTTGAAGAGGGTACCCTTTTGGGCACTTTTGGTCCCGCCCTGGATTCACCCCTGAGGAAATCTGGATCCCGAACACAAACTTGGTAGAGGACTTTGAGTACTTACTTCCTATGAGGTTTGATGAAATTCTGTGCAGCCAATCTGGAGAAGAAGTTGAAAATGTTTCAACCAATCAGAGCCAATGGCGGCCATCTTGGATCACGGACTGGCATAAAAAACACAAACTTGGTAGGGGACCTTGAGTACCAACTTCCTATGAAGTTTGGTGAAATTCTGTGCAGCTTTTCTGGAGGAGAAGTCGAAAATGTGTCAACCAATCAGAGCCAATGGCGGCCATCTTGGATCACGGATAGGCATAAAAAACACAAACTTGGTAGAGGACTCTGAGTACTTACTTCTTATGAAGTTTGGTGAAATTCTGTGTAGCTGTTCTGGAGGAGAAGTCGAAAATGTGTCAACCAATCAGAGCCAATGGCGGCCATCTTGGATCACGGATCGGCATTAAAAACACAAACTTGGTAGAGGACTTTGAGTACTTACTTCCTATGAAGTTTGGTGAAATTCTGTGCAGCAGTTCTGGAGAAGAAGTCGAAAATGTGTCAACCAATCAGAGCCAATGGCGGCCATCTTGGATTACGGATCGGCAAAAAAAAACACAAACTTTGTAGAGGACCTTGAGTACTTACTTCCTATGGAGTTTGGTGAAATTCTGTGCAGCAGTTCTGGAGGAGAAGTCGAAAATGTGTCAACCAATCAGAGCCAATGGCAGCCATCTTGGATCACGGATCGACATAAAAAACACAAACTTTGTAGAGGACCTTGAGTACTTACTTCCTATGGAGTTTGGTGAAATTCTGTGCTGCGGTTCTGGAGAAGTCGAAAATGTCGAAAAGTTAACAATGGACGCTGCACTATGACAATAGCTCACTTGAGCTACGCTCAGGTGAGCTAAAAATCACCTTACTGTGTTCTAGAAATTTTCCAAAAACCACTTACCAACGGGTAAGTGATTAACTGAAATTCACTTACCCGATGTAAAAATGTACTTACCCAAAGTAAAAGTGATATTCAAGACTTTTATTATGAGCATAGCATAAAAATCAGTTATATGTGATTTTCAAAAGGACCTAGATATAAAGCTCATAAAACGCAGGGACTGGGGGAATCATTTAACACAGTACGAGTCTATCCAACATTGAATTTTCATAAACTGTTTACCAAAAGATGGCAAATCTCCTTATTTACTACCACAGATTTGCTAACCTTCTCGATTTTTTTTTTCAAAGGATTTAACCTTTTCAACCTTTTTTCATGACCTTCCGTTTAAGTACGGATATCTGAGCTTAGGTCTAGAAACTGGGCAAAACTCTAAATGTTCTGACGTTTACGTTTATATTGAGAAAGCTACAATACCTTTATATAACGACAGTATGATGAGTATCATGTATCAGAATATCCTGTTTACTTTTTCGTGACATTTTATCATTTTGAACAAGATTACGAATGAAAGTTAGCTAATTACAGTTTAAGTATTTATAATGAAATTAAATGATTATGAAGTTATCATCTCATCAAATGCTGTCTGCGTAGTTACTGTCCATTGAAATGCAATAGCTGAATTTTAGAAAGCATTTTGATAACGTAACCGTGAAGTGGATCTCTCGTAAATGTACGATACCTGCTGAGAACAAGTGAAACTGATGTACAGTAAATGTTCTTTGACATGCTATCAAGACATAACTCAAAATACCGAAAAGATGCATATTCGGATTCGCGGCAACGGTCGCATGAAAATTAAACAGAATTTTTAATTAATTGATCATTACTACATCAATTGACTCTTCCTTTTACGCTCAAAAAACTTAAATCAGATGACATCACAATACTTTACACCTCGGTCATACCTCGGACAAACATTGAAATTATATTGTGAGGTCACGCAATTCAACCAATATTCCGCGAAATGGAAGGGTCAATTATGTAGTATTTACTCGCTTTTCATATGCTTGACAGAAAGATCATCGGTGGCCATAGTTAATGTATCTGTTTTTGAAAATGATTGGTGAAAACGTCAGAGTCGTTTGAAACAGCTAGACATTTCAAAACGCCTGGGACCGTCAAAACACGGTCGCTTGTCAGGTAAGACAGGGGGTCACTTAATACAGACTGGTTATATAGCAAATAGCGCCTGGTGGACAAAAGCAGTCGTAGAAGGCAGGGAGTCGTATAATAAAGGGGATCGCTCTAGCAGTCTTAACTGTACTCTGCAACAAGAGGGTCATAGAATTATAGATATTTACTCGCATGATGTGGCTCAATGCTTCTTGAAACAAACGAATTTTCTGGGCGTTTTTTAAAAACCAATTCTTTCCACACTTATGTCGATCAATCCCCCGCCGAGATCGTGGCAGGAAACTAACGATTTCTGAAAATAATATATCAAAACTAATATTGGTAATTCTTTTCGATTCCGCTATTTCCAGTTGTGCGTTAATCGTCTTTTCTTTAACAAAGTTTAAAATTATGTGATTTATATTACTCAGAATTTACTTACCGCCGGGTAAGAGGTTTAAAGCTTTTCAGTTACCCGACCGGTTTTTTCACTTACCACGGGTAATGGGATTTCTAGAACACTGCCGTACTACTGAAAACATATTTATTTTGAAAACTCTCATCAATGAATATGTGAAAAGTATTAAAAAACGAAAAGTTATTTGCTTGTTTTATTGGTTTTACTACAGCATTTGATACTGTTAGTTTGTCAGCTTTGCTGTACAAACTTTTCAAAAAAGGTGTAGGCGAGAAATTTTATAAACTCATAGATAATGTGTGTTCTAATACAAATACCAAATATTTTTGTAAAGATAACTATAGTTATAGTGAACCCTTTCAAGCCACAGTTGGAGTTTAACAGGGTGATAACCTTAGCCAAGCATTGTTTAATATTTTTGTCAATGACTTTCATTTAACCTTGGAAAATCAACCTATATTTCCACCGGAGTTAAATAATGTACCAGTAAGACATCTATTTTTTGCAGATGACTTGACACTCCCATCCACTGAAAAAGGACTGCAGAAATCTCCAGATTATCCTTTTGAATATTGCTCTAGGTGGAGTTTAACTGTTAATTATCTGAAGAAATCTAATGTAAAAAAAAAAAACTAAAAAAGTGAATTTGTCACAATATGGGTTCTACTACATGTACATGTATAACCATTCACCCCTCGCTCAAACTGAGGAATACAAATACCTTGGTATACTGTTTACCTATAATGGTTAATTTTCTAAGACTTGCAGCTGAACACTTAGAAGATAAGGCCAGGAAGGTTTTCGGTTCAATAAGACAAAACTGTCCATGCAGTACTCATTTATCAGCATTATTCCGACTGAGCCCACCTTATTATATATGGATGAAGTATGAATTTCTGATTATAAAATAAGCCAGCGTGGCCTAGTGGTATCGCATCGGACTCCTGATCGGGAGGCCGGGGTTCGAGTCCCGCTCTGGTCATGCCCGTGTTCTGTCTTTAGGATGAGACGGTAAAAACCGAGGCCCCGTGTCATCGTATGCAATGCACGTTAAAGATCCCTCACTGCTTTGGGTGGGCCCGTTGCAAAGGTCAAAATTTGTATGCCCCGCATCAGGCAGATGCCGTCACCATATACGTGAAATATTCGTGGTGTGACGTAAAACAAAAATCAATCAATCAATCTGATTATAACCTCTATCTCTTCAAGGGTAATACATTGTAACTTTCCTTTTGAAAAGTACAGCACCCGATATTCAAAAATTTCTGAGGTGTATATTCTAAAGCATCAAATCTTGCGATAAAGCATGAATTAACTTGGTGCATCTCCAATATGCATCAAGGCTTTCACCTCAATGTTCAAATACTATAGAAGACTAAATAGTTATAATGCACAAAATGGTATCAGAAATGAAATACTGATTGCAGCCAAAATTGAAGATGACCTACTAAAGTTTCAGAACACAAATATCAATTGGCAAATTGAAATTATCCTCTGTATACGTTAAAATGTACAATGAAAATATCACTTGAAGATACCTTTTGTAATACTTTTTCAAAAACTTTAATGTGTTATTACATTCTATATCAAGAGAATAAATAGCTAGTGCACTTCAAAATATTAACCTAAATGTAACAGGAAAACTTTCCTTTTTCAGTAAAATTAGAAATGATTATGAATTGCAAGAGTACTTAAGCCAATTTCATTCAACCTTGACAAAATAAAGCATACATGTAAGGCATGATAAGTTGCCATTACTTAGAACTCAGAATGGGTAGCTAGATACTCAAGACCTTTAATACCTAAAGATGCCTGATTTTGTTTTCATTGTAAATCCTTCATGGATGAGGAATACTACTTTATGGCACTTACATTTGTCCTCTTTATAACATTTTAATTTAGGGAAAAGTTTTATAAATTCATTGAAGTTAATAAACAAAGTCACTGTAAAGAATTGCTGAATCCAAAAAATCTTTTGACATTGGCAAACTATGTAATTTTCTATATGAAGGTTTTGAACTACGAGGCAGCGTTCAGAATTCAAACTCGGAGCTTTACATTTATCTAAGTTATACCGGTAATCCTGTTTTTGTATTGCTGTTGTGTCAACATATCTTAATTATAAAAATAAGTGCCCTTCATAAATCTAAAGCCACCTTATTTATTCACATATTAAAAAACTGATTGATTAATTAATTAATTTATTTGTTTATTATTTCTACTTTTATTATCATTTTCATTTAATTAGCCTATATCATTTTGAATTTTCTCTCTTTTTCTGTCTCCTATCTCATAATATCCTATATTCAAGGTTTATCATGTACTATTGCAATATGATGAATACACTTCTGTTAATTTGCAATGCAACTTATATTATTCTCCTTGAGGTAAGAGTTTTTAAATTAGATATATTTCTTGTTACTCAATCCTTAACTTATTGTAAATGTAATGTAATAATCATATGTAATTCAAATAAATACTGATTTAACCAACATATCTTGTTTGCCATTACCCATACATTGTGTGGTACACTTAACTTGTATATAATAAGATGTGATACTAACTTTGTTGTAATCATAATATGTTTTGTTTTATTTTGTTTGTTTGTACATTGATATATGCCAAGATTGCTGAAAATCAATAAATTAAATACAAGAAAATCTATTGATGCAAGCGTCAAAGTTTCGGGCCGTAAAGAAATTGTTCATTGATATATATTTCCATTACTATAGGTTGCGACCTACATTTGTACCTATAGTGTACAGTTGTTTAAACATCATTTTCTTTTTTGACTTCCTGTAATAAACTCAGTACAACTTTGATTATGATATGTTCCTAGAAGTAATACTGTAATTTGAAAAATGTCGTTTTGTTTAGCAAGCGACATAAAAAAAAGGTCTGAAAAGTGCAATGTAGATGCAATTTCGATGAAATCCAGATATGAAAGCAGTTTTAAGGGAGGAGTAAGCATCTCCTCTCTAGTTGTAGGGGCAGGAAAATCATGGCACATTATACATGTCTAGTTATCACAGACAGACAAAATGACAGTAAAGGTTAATGCTATGTGTTCAGCCATTTCCTGCCAAGTATTTTTAAACAAGAAGCCCAAGTGGGCCTATATTGCTCACCTGAGTACCTAGATTATCAGTCATGCATGAAGGAAGAATTCATTTATTTTTGCATTAATGTGACTAAGTCAACACAGATGTTGAAAATATGTCAAATTTTATTTGAGGCTAGAATAAAAAAACAACACTTTTTTGCACATCCATTCAGGTGATTTTGATATTAAGCATTTCCCTTGTCTCTGCAAGAAGTCATTCAGGGCAACAAGTTATTAATTTTCTTTAGGTGGGGCCTTTTGTTGACTGATTTCAAGTCTGGGTCATGAACAACAATTGTTTCAAATATTGTCCAGATCTAACTTAAAATTGCCTAATTTCATATGTTGAGTGTTGAGAAACATCTAAAAACTTATTTAGATGTGTAAAGAAATGAAAAAAAAAATTTTGACCACAGCTGGATTTGAACCGCTACTCTCCATATTTCAATTACCAAGTGGTATATGTACTATTGTGAGAACTGCTTTTTAGACATGGTGGCATTATCTGTTAACCAATTTGGATGAAATTTACCAAATTGATAGAGGACTTTAAGTACTTCATGTATTCCATGTTTCATTAAAATCTTTCATGTGGTATAACAGCAGAAGTGAAAAATGTGATTGAATTGTTCCTATACACCCTGATTTGGAAGTCTTAAAAAATTCATAGAAAATCCAAAAATTGAGACATTGACAAAATTCTTTCAAAATAACAATCCTTACCATAATTATGATCACAATAGTCCATAAGAAATCATCATTATCAATTAACTAGGAAATATGACACTTTTTTCTGCATTGAATCACCAAGTCCAAAGAAATGTCGAGAACCAAAATGACAATACATCTTCACTCATCCATCTAGATCATTTCTATGCATTCTGTTTGTCTCTGTATACAGCCCGTATGAAAAAGAATATTGTTAAACGAGGGAACTCTTTTGTGACCTACTCTTGACTATGGTGGCGCCACCTGTAAAGAGGTCTGGACGAAAACAACAGAATTTGAAGAGGATCATAAGTGACTTATTTCTACCAAGATTTATTAAAATCCTTCAAACAGTTTTGTAGAAAAAGTTGAAAATGTGAAAAATGGCCAAAACCCCCCACCCCTTTTTTTTGGAAGTCTTAAACGTAAAATTCCTAATTTCATATGTTGAGTGTTGAGAAACATCTAAAAACTTATTTAGATGTGTAAAAAAAAAAAAAAAAATTTTTTTGACCACAGCTGGATTTGAACCGCTACTCTTCATATTTCAATTACCAAGTGGTATATGTACCATTGTTGCAAACCCCGTCGGGGGTTTGCATATTACGTTGATGTTTAATCTGGAAATGCGCATGTGCGACATGATTATGCTGCATTCTGGGAAAACATAGCCTCCAAAAAGTAGTTGCTTTACTTTACGAGGTCAGACAGTATAAGTTTTGTATTGTCCATGACATCGATATTTCTAATGCGCTTAAAAGGAAAAGCAATGAAGAAGAATACTCTTGCTTTCAAAGGCAATGCTCATTACTAAATCAGTGTTACAGTTAAGCGTTCCAAACGAATAGTATTTACTGTACTTTCAAACGCAGAGAGGAGTATATGAGGATAGAGATTTTAACAGGATAGACATTATGACTTGGGGGTGATTTTCTTTAGTGAATGCATATAAATGATAAATAAATATTACATGCAATGTATTCTAAAAATAAAAAAATACTTTAAAATACTTATTTCTAGATAAATTAGTGGATGCCACATAAACATGTATAAATATGAAGGACATTCATATTTTGGAAATCAACATTCGTGTAACTTTTCCCACGGCAGTAGTGGAATAATCCAACAGAATTTTCCCGCGTAATACTAATTAGATGTTCGTACCTTTTAGCGTATGTACATTATCTGGCTATAGAAAATCTCGAAAAGTTCCGAGTAAATGAAGGCGGAGTATCAAGGATTTCTAGCAGTTTAATTGGTGGAGCAATTACTGCGCAGTTTGTAACATTCTTTGTACTTATGCAAACTTCCCCAGCGATTATTTGCGCACAAGAGGCCTCGACGGGGAGTTCGTGTTCTTTAGGTGTTGAAGTCGGTGGAGCAAGTACTGCGTAGTTTGTATGATTGCTTCCATATCTAACTGTACGAAATGTCTAAACGGTGACCTCCCGACGAAAATGGTTAGCTTTCCCAACCCAAGTCTAAACATAAATAAACATTAGGAAGGAGGTATTAACTATTATTTAGACAACAACCTAGCTAACATCATACAAAAGGGTCTTCATTTTAAACTGACCCACAAGTACCATTTTCCTCGCAATTAAAAATGCTACAGGGTTTGCATTCTAAGCTTTTTTAAAAGCTAAGCTTGTGAGACCTACTTTTAGACATGGTGGCATTATCTGTTAACCAATTTGGATGATCCGCACAAAAAACAAAACCTTTGAAAAGGACTATGAGTACTTGCATCCTACCCAGTTTTATCACAATCCTTCAAGTTGTCCTGTAGATCAAGTTGAAGATATGAAAAATTGTCCCCCCCCCCCCTTTTTCTTGGAAGTCTTAAAAAATTCATAAAAAATTCAAAAATCGAGATATTAAAAAAATTCCTTCGCACCAGCATTCCTTACCATAGAAATGATTAAATGAAACCAAATGAATGCATCAATGTTTACTAAAAGAAAATAATAACTCTTTAATGCATTAAAATAACAAAGTCCAAAATAAAAATGAAAAAACGTCAAAAATTTGATTTCGGAATGGAACCAAAAATATCAACACTTCTTCCAATATGCCTCTAAATCATTCCTATGCAGTCGGTTTGTCGCTGTATGCACCCGATCTGAATAAGAAGATTGTCAAAGGAGGGTACCCTCTGTGACCTACTTTTGTCTGTGGTGGTGCCACCTGTTCATGGATCCTGACAAAGATGACCATATTTGTCGGGGACCTTGAGTATTTGATGCATGCCAAGTTTCACTGAATTCCAGCAAGTGGTTCCGAAGAAAAAGTTCAAAATGTGAAATGTTTACACCAATTATCCCACCCCCCTTTTTCTTGAAAGTCTTAAAAAATTCATAAAAAATCCAAAACATAAAATATTGAAAAATTTTCTTCGCAGTAGTATTTCTTACCATCAAAATGATCAAATTAAACCAAATTAATGCATCAATGTTTACTAAAAGAAAAAAATACCTCTTTTCTGCATTAAAACTACCAAGTACAAAAAAACGTCAAAAATTTGATTTCGGAACGGAACCAAAAATAACAACACTACTTCACACATCCCTCTAGATCATTCCTATGCATTCGGTTTGTCTCTGTATGCCCCCGGTCTGAAGAAGAAGTTTGTCAAAGGAGGGTACCCTCTTTGACCTACTTTTGCCTGTGGTGGCGCCACCTGTTGATGAATCCGGACGAAAAACAACAACACTTGTAGGGGATCATGAGTACTACATGCTTATCAAGTTTCATCAAATTCTGTTCAGTGGTTCTGGAGAAGAAGTCGAAAATGTGAAAAGTTAACGACGGACGACAGACGACGGACGGTGATTGATCACAATAGCTCACTTGAGCCTTTGGCTCAGGTGAGCTAAAAACACTTTGATTGAAATAAACATTATGTATTGCTGACAATCACTATGTGTTAGTTAGGGCAAGTGTAACACACCAAGTATGTTGAAAGTCCATTTCTGTATTCTAAATTTCTTATTGATACATGTACTTGAATATGAATAGAAATAATATACAAACTTTTAATTAAAATGTTTTCAAAATTCAATATAACCTTTACATTCAATATTACTATCAAATTATCGACTGAATCCAAATTAAGAATATTACATTGAAATCAAACCAATGAATAAAAGTTTGAATTCAAATGTTACAGTTTAAGTTTAAAAATTGATGGGGATTTTTTTTACCTTTTATACCTTTGGAATTTTGAACAAAAAGGTTTAAAGTAGTAGTATCAAAACAGTTTGTATTATTTTGAATTATTTTTAATTTTCTTTCAATTTCTTATTAATTTCTATCAAAACTTTAATTCAAACTTCATATCTACATATTTAGTGATAGCTATTTCAAACATGACCTGTTGTCTTTATTTATCATTAAGTAATCATTTTGTTGTATAATTCACCTTTAAAAATGTGAGGCAAAATTAGCCAAAATATCTTTAAAAATTTTTGTTTTATGAAGTTATGCCCATTTCGTCTCTTATTTTTGGAGGTTAAATGTAATACCTAAGACACTCTTGTTTCAGACTAACGTATGAAGTTATAGATAATGACATGGGATTAAAATTTGAATCATTGTGACTTAAAAGGCTTGAATCGGTATAACTTATTTTTGTATGCTTCATTATATGTTTCATTATTTGGCATAAGTTTACATATATGTTTTAGAATACAATTTCTTCAGTGATCACTTATAATTGAGATCAGAGGAAATACTGGTAAATTTTTATTCTGTATTTTCTTTTCGGTAGATTTTAATACGATCTTTTCAGTAAAAAATCTCTTTGGTCATATATTTTTTATACTATCATGTACAGCAAGATTTCTAAAAATAAACTAAACATTGACTCAGTGATTGAGCACTGCATCTCCGTATTGAGTCTTTTTGTTATACAGAGTTATTTCCCTTTTGAGCAGGTATCTGACGTCAAACCATTGTGACGTCAACCAATTCTATGACAAATGGTGTAAAATTACGGGAAGTGATATAGGAATTATATAACGTCACAATGATTTGACGTCAGATACCTGCTCAAATGGGAAATAACTCTGCATAACGAAAAGACCCAATATACACATCTATAAATAGCGCAGATGATGTCATAATTTGCTGCTGATATAATACGCAAATAAATAATATTTTTCTTTTAATAATATCTATTACATGTATATATCTTAATTTAACTTTTAGGTAAAAAACATGTTATTAAACATGCATAATCATTCCGCAGAAATGAGTAGTAATCCCGCAGAAATGCAGTGTAACTTTCTTAAACCTTTACAGTATATGGACCGCCTCCTGGCGGCCCGTAATAAAAAAGCATCAATAGCCATGTCAGAGAATTCCCAACTAATGAAACACCTCTCCCCGCCCCAATTATTGATAAATGTTAACATACAATCATGACACCTGAATAACACCATAAGTATTCAAGTGTACTCTAGTGTACAGGTAGTATGATGTACACTGTTGGGCAACACTCCCATAGGAGTATAGGTTCTAATCGGGGTATACACTATATATAAGTAATTACAGGTCACATCACATCACTAAAAGTGGAAGAACTTTTATACAAAAACCTCTGTTATAATCTTTACCAGATTTGAGAAACCTCTAGAAGGCCTGTAATTACAACTTTGAAATTTAGAAGTATAATCATAATTTTGATAAGAATTTTGATACCTCAATCAGGGTATCTTACCTTGATCAGGGGAAAATATACCCCAATTTGAACCTATACCTAACCTGATAAACTGGCATCAAACTAGTCAGGTACTCCAACTATGAAGTTAATGAACAATGGGGTAGTTCAATAGTAGTTATATAGAAAAAAAATCCAAATAAAAGTTGTAATGTAAAATATATACCCCAATTTGAACCTATATCCAACCTGATAAACTGACATCAAACTGGTCAGGTACCGTTACACAGAATCACCGCTATTCACTGGAATTACCACATAAATGACCAGAATTACCGTTTAATGGACCGGAATTACCGTTGTGTAAGTAGATAATAACACAATGTACCTTAAGAAAGTATAACTTTATACTATATAAAGTTTATATTAACAAAGAACGACGAGATGTGTCATTTTTCACACCGCGTTGACATGTATGTACAAAAAGAACGGGTTCGGTGTTTGAAGTGTGAACTACTACCCGAGATTCTTTCTCTACCCAGAGTTCCGTGCGCTAAAGCCACTACATCTCTGTCAACGATATTTTACAAGATTCTTGTAAAAGTTTTAAAATCCATGGTTAGAAGATATAAATATCCAAGCATGTAATGATATGCTTCATATAAAGTGTGATTTCAATTAAGTGTAAGTTATTTAAACTGAATGTTTAATTACATTAAATTTGGAACTATTTTGTGTATTTAAGGCGTATGAAACTAGGTTGAAAATACAGATAACCATGGAATTCAATGTAGATGACTAACAAAAAATGTGATAAATCGTTGAAAATAACAAATAGACAATTGAAAGTTTTATGATTCCTTTTACTTTGAAGATAAGCTTATAAATTTGCCATGTGACACGGAACTATTTCTCAGGCATTGACAAAGATATAAGCGGGAGTAAGGAGTGATAACTCTGGGTAGAGAATGCCCAAGATTTATAACTCCGTTATATTTCATTCACCTTTATATTGATCTGTTGGTAAATTTACATTTCAGTTTATGATTTTCTGAAAGAACAGATGAAATTTAATGTAAAAGTTTCTACATAAGAATTTAATTTTATCAGTGGTCAGTTAGACGAGATCAACATGGCTTTAACCCAAACCCAACCCAAAACTGAAATTGCCCAAATGCAGAGGAAGGACATTTATTGTCATTTTTCATCGGAAACAGATTTAAGGTTTTATGAAGTTATGCTTTCTAAGTGTAATGGGCCATTATCTACTCACACAACAGTAATTCCGGTTCCTTTAACAATAATTCCGGTCATTTATGTGGTAATTCCGGTGAATAGCGGTCATTCTGGTGATTCTATGTACCCGTCAGGTACTCCAACTATAAAGTTAATGAACAATGGGGTAGTTCAGAAGTAGTTGTAAACTTGTATAGAGAAAAAAAAAAGAAAAAAACCAAAATACAAATAAAAGAATGTAATAAAATTATACTTTAAAGGATTGAAATGCGACTATACAGTATAACTACAGTAAAATAACAGTAGCCAGCAGAGGAGTAGAAGGACCACTGTCTACAGTGAATGTACATTGTAAAGTTTCTGAGGAAATTCGGAAACCTGAAAATGAATTTAGTAAAACTGCACTGAGAACATTATTGTTAAAACTGAGAAATACATAAACTAAATAGTTGCAATTAAAATCTTCACACACCTTCCCAAACCTGAACTTCCTCTTGATTTGTCCTATCCGGAAGTCACTTGATCAAAATGTACACAAAAAATCACGTGACAAAAACGGAAGTTGCATATCGTCATAGCAATCTCAAGGATCACAAGTAGTTTCCCGGGTTAGTTTTGAACGTTGTATGACAATGTCTGTGAATGCTAATAAAAAAGCCGTGTTAATTGCTGCTCGGGAGAGAGGTAGGACTTTTTGAAACGAAAATCTAACTCTAGTCAATAATATTAATAATTTATCTAATAATGATTTAGAAGACTTTCCGTTTTAGCAGTAGCAGTACTGTCAGGTCATCGATCAGATTTTATTTTTACAAAAGTTTCGTTTCATTCATGAAGAACTCTAAGATTACTTCGTTTATTCTTATTATTTTCTTTGGTTAGGTCCTGGACCTGGTAGATACTACCTTCCATCCACTGTAGGATATATAAATCATGATAGTGCAAAACATATGAAACCTGCCTATTCATTTGGAAGGAGAGAAGGCCAAGGTAGAAATTCCATGCTTGAAACTACACTTTCCCCACATATACATGTATATACGCAATGTATAAGCATTAGAAAAATGTGTATATAAGATTATGCATTATTTTTTTCTATCGAAATGTAATCAAATAAGCAAACTAATAGAGAGATGTCCTGTCTCATTAATATTGGTAATATTAGTAACAACAACAACAACAATGATAATAATAATAATAATAATAATAATAATAATAATAATAATAATAATAATAATAATAATAACAATAATAAAAATAATATAATCAAAAGAGTTATAGTAGTCTAGACTGTTATGGTTCCAGCAAATTATGAAACTCTGCAGAAAAGTCACAGTATCAAATGATTGTCAGATTGATGTGTTTGGTTTTATTCGAGCTAAAAAGAAAGGTTCTAAATTGGATCCATGCCGATTACTGTGACTATACAAAACCGTGAATCACAACGTCCACTAGTTACATGAAGTGACTGAGAAGATGCAAATTGATGTTTTGTTTTCAATAGATAGGTTTTTGAAAAGGTTAACTTTAAAAAAAAAATGGAGTTACTTCTCTAATAATCAAATAAAATGGGTATGAAAATGAAGCCTAAATTACAACTTCATCTCCAACATCGCATACTAGGAAAGGAAATTTAACTAATTTTAGCCATAAGGAAAATACGCCCGTATCTAGACTTCCTCAGATTAATTTGTCCAATACATGTAAATTATATGGTAGTCTCAAATTTGTTTCCGTTTAATTTTGTGCTAACATTCTAATTTGTGTGGACAAATAGATTTTTTAATTACGTTTGAAAGTTATTTTGTTTAAAATTTGGTATTTCTCGTCAATTTCAGTTAAGTTCAAAGACTGGAGTCCTGGGCCAGCTTACTACATAGATCCCAAGATAACGAGAACTGGAGTGGATGGTACTCCTGTATATTCAATGTTAGCTAGACAGAGGGATCCAAGTACGAAAACTTAAGAATGCAGTCAATGCTTTTTCATAAGTGATGAATTTCAACTCATGATTTTTTTGTTTTGACCAATAAATAAAAAAAAACAAAAAAATTCTGTAGAAATTCAAATAAAAGAGACAATACCCGGTGAAGTTTCCATCTATAAATGTATGAAGTTTTTATGTATTTATACCAGCTTAAAATGTACTTTATGACCTACATTTCGTTTCACAGAAATAACATTCATTGATTCTTAAAATCTAAAACATACATATGTACTTCCAATAACTCCGGATTCTTTTCCAACAAACAATATACGTCATATCAATACTGGACTTGCAAGGAATTATGTAAAGCACTAGATTTTCTCATGAATAATACTTTTGTGCAATTTGATGGCAAGATATATCAACAAATAGTTGGGATTCCTATGGGTACTAACTGTGTGCCTCTGATAGCAGATTTATTTCTTTATTGTGATGAGAGGGATTTTGTGGTTTTTATTCAAAAATGAAAACTTTTCGACCTCATTGACAGATTTAATAATACTTGCAGATATCTGAATGACATTTCGATTATCGCTAACCCTGAATTCGAACAATTTACATCAGAAATATATCCACCAGAGCTCAAATTGAATAAAGCTAATACTTGAGATAAATCTACACCTTTCTTAGATTTGAACATCAAAATTATCAACCACCTAAATTTACAAATTACTACTAAACTTTTAACTCAAGGTTACAGATATCACAAGTTTAGAAAAACATTCGGCAAATTCTTTAGATCTTACTCAGAACTTCTATCTAAATTTGGAAATATTTCTTTTCAACACTATGTATCCAATGGAATTTCCCATCCTAATTTTTACGGTGATCTCGTATATAAACTAAGGAAAGTAAAAGGCTCCGATAATGTTATTTTATCATGTAATAAAATAGTCAAACGTCTTCTAAATAGACAATATGACATTGAGATCATCAAAAAGACTATTAATAGGTCTTGTATTTGGCCCCTCTACAGCCTTATGCAGACTTTTACCTGAACGTTGCACGCTGACAAACAGGGCGGTGGGGACTGTATGAATGGCCTTGTCCAAACCTCTTTCAGTGGAGACATGGTCCTGAACCTCGTCCCCTCTGACTGCTAGTCGGGACTCCTACAGATCTAGGGTCTTAGCTCGCTTTCAGACTGGCAGAGGACGGTTTATCATGTTGATGTCGCACATATTTTTATATCATTATGTGTTTTACAATACCTTACGTGTTTATATTTTTATGACCTCTGAATATGCGATACCATACCTGTTGACCCTTGTTCTTTACATGGAGGATTATTTATAAATTTTTAAATGTACGTCCTTTGATTGTTCTGCTGTTACGATGAGTGGGAAGGTGGGCCCGTAAACCGGTTAACCACACCATTTGTTTGGCTTTTGTCAAATTAAATGACCGTCCTAAGTCGGTATCGTAATTGCACTACAATCAAATATTTTTGTAATGTGTTATATGTGCTAGTATATTATTGATATTCATGTATTGTATAGCTCCATGGTGACTTCTGCCACATAACTGAGCCAGTATCTCCTCTTTTTTCTTACATATAGTACTTTTCATTTTATATCATATATGTAGATACATTCAAAAGTCCATCTCCTACGAAGTACTCCCCAGAAAGAGTACATCCCCAGGGTGAGAAGCATGCTCCAAAGTACTCTATATCTGCCCGTACTAGATACAGAAGACAAGATCAAAATCCAGCTCCAAGTAAATACCAACTCCCCCCTGTCTTAGGTAATAAACAGCCAAATAAAGATGCTGCCCCTGCCTATAATATTACAAGCAGGCAACAGGTAAAACTTCATTTTTACTCATTTGAAAAACAGAAATAATCCTTTATTACTATTTCTGCTTATGAAGACTTTAGTTAAATGTAGTCCTTCAAATACTAACATTGACCATTTCAGCTATATGTATATATATTTGTATGATATCAGTTGCATAACTTAGCTTAGATCCGCCACTGTACGCCCATATATCAATCTTATTAAAACGCGTCTTATGTTTCGTTTCTCTACGATACTCTCCACGTACATGGGGAGTATCGTAGAGGAACGAAGTGCAAGTCGCGTTTTAATAAGGTTGACCACTATATACATTTCTAATCCTTGCATTCTTTTCTCTTTTCCAATTAGGTTGGAAGCTATCTGGAGGATCTAGCTAAGGCACCCGGTCCAGGAAATTACAATGCAGCCCCTCTGGATTTGTACAAATCTATGGCTCCACTATATTCCATGCGGAGCAGAAGTTATGCTCCAGGGGACAGCACGAGGAAACCAGGACCTGGTGCCCACAGTCCAGAACGGGTGGTTATTAACAGAGCTGTGGCTCCTAAATATTCCCTAGGCATAAGGCATTCAGAATTTGTGGCTCCATTCACTATAGACTGTGATTTTTGATTTTGTATGTATGTTATTGACTTTTTCAGAGTAAAAATATAAAGATATTTATATTCCTATACACATGCACATTTTCTGCAGTTCTAAAAATATACTTTTTATATAAATACTTAATCAATGCTGTCTATATTCCATCCTCTACAATGAAGTGTATTTCTAATAATATTTACTGTGTACAATTTTACATCAAATACATATAATTAGATGCTACTAATTACTCAATTTACTAATATTTATTTTTCGATGAAAAATGATTTTGTACGTTAGTCTAATTCAAAAGATATAAATCTTCATTTATATATATATATATATATATATATATATATATATATATATATATATATATATATATATATATATATATATATATATATATATATATATATTAAAATTAAGTTTAGTTATGTTATTCTAAACTTCTAAACTTCATTTTAATATACCAAACTGTACCAAGAACATTGTTAATATTTTTAATATAAATATATATATATATATATATATATATATATATATATATATATATATATATATATATATATATATATATATATATATATATATATATACTGTACTCTGATATCATGGCTAGGCCGCGGCATTATGTTAGCTCATGCACATCACCTCATGAAACTAAAGTATTCCTGATCGTAAGCTAATTAAAGGATTCTGGTAACGTAGTTTGCAAACTTGCAACTCTTACCCCTTTTCATATATTCCTACAAGGATTCTGAAAACACATTGCATGAATTGATCCCGTACAACATTGCTTTTAAATCTTTCATCGTGTATCCCGCGGACATACTTTGTGTAGATCATCCTTACTACATCTAAAATACCATCGTAATTACATGTACGCCGCTGTGGCCTAGTGGATGAGATGCTCATCTCGTGACCTAGAGGTGCCGGATTCGATTCCCGTCCTAGGTTTGGCACCATAAAGTGAGAATATACTTAAGTCAAATATTTCATTTTAATTTATTCCATTATCAAACGTTCAAATAAATTCTTATGCAGAATGGTTTAATTCTATTTCTCAATAGAATAAATCTAAGTAAAATCCAAACCTCAGTTATTAATTCATTGATGAACAGAAGAATATGAAATTATGACTTAAGTATATTCTCAGTTTATGGCGCTGGACCCTGGTCACACCGGTGTTCTGTCTCTCGGATAAGACAGTAAAAACCTAGGTCCCGTGCCACGGTAGGCGTGGCACGTAAAAGATCCCTCGCTGCTTCGGATGGGTCCGTTGCAAAGGTAGAAATTTATATGTAATGCATCAGGCAGATGCCGTCACCATATAGAGTTTACCCATGTGATGTCACACTACTAACATTAACGGCCATGTTGGAGTACAATTCTCGGACTTTTTCCATTACTACCATGTAAACTTCATTAAAGTTTGGAGAAATTTACTAATACACCGTTCCACATTTCAGCATAGAAAGCGATGTTTAGCGGATTTTTGATTGTTATACTTTTGACGTCATAATCAAATGTCGGACTTGTCCAACCTTGCATGACGTCATCATAGTCAGATTTTGCGCTAAAGTGCTTGACTTTTGACGAAAGTGGAACGGTGTATTATCAGGAAGCCGGCGTGGCCTAGTGGTATCGCGCTGGACTCCTAGTCGGGAGGCCGGGGTTCGATTCCTGTTCTGATCATGCCGGTGTCCTGTCTTTGGGATGAGACAGTAAAAACCAAGGCCCCGTGTCGTGGTATGTATGGCACGTTAAAGATCCCTCACTGCTTCGGGTGGGTCCGTTGCAAAGGTCAAAATTTGTATGCTATGCATCAGGCAGATGCCGTCACCATATATACGTGAAATATTCGTGGTGTGACGTTAAACAAAAATCAATCAATCAACTAATTATCAGGGCCGATTTTGTGACTTCAATCTCGATTAATCAGTACATTTAATTAATCAGTTGAATATTTTCAATAAAACATTTAGATATACAATGTGATTATATAACAAAATTAAGTTAAATCAAACAGTTGTGGACAAAGTCCGAGGGTTGTATTCCAATGAGGGAGATAACTCTAGCAAATTTCAGGAAAACTGGGTTGTATGGGAACACACTATACCATGTGGAGAAATGAGGCCGCTCAGCCTAATAAATAGCCATAAGCCCCTGTCACGTGACCGAAGTTGATTATGCGGTTGATATGAATACACGAAAGCGATACATCGATTTTAAGAAATAATAAGGGGTGTTGTTAATCTTATTGGAGTTTTTGAACATTATATTATTTTGCCCTCGTTGCATGTATATGCACTGAATATAAGTAAAATAAAAATTCAAGTATAATATTTCAGTAAGTCCGCGGCGAGCCCCTTCTTTTTTGAACTAGTTACAAAAATAACTATCGGCGAGCAAACGGTGTAGCGCCAGTGCTTGCGATGGCAATTTCCTATACAGTTTACGGCTGCTTTATTTTAAATTACCTATCGCTAGCCTCATATCTATACTGTAAAATCGTCTTATTAGCCACTTTGAAACTGACTAGATAAAAGGTATGGCAAAATTTATCCATATCTCGGTACTTTTCCCATATGTGTCAATCTAATAGAAGCCTCGGAAAGGCGAAGGTCATTAAAATAAGACTTGAAAACTTTAAAAGAAATAAGCCATTATTGGCAGTGTAATAGAATCCGTCACCTCGAATAGTTTCCTTGCTCGGGAACCGTGAATTTTGTAAATTATTTGATCGAATGTTGTTCAGTAGATTAGTAACGATGTAGTGTCAACACTAAAAGCCCCTGAAAAAAGATCCTGTATCCAAGATAGGAAAAAAGCTAAGTGTTTTTGGTGAAAGCTATCGTCAATATCTTTATGGTGAGACATGACGTCAGAAAGATGTGACGTCATACATCCAAATTAACACAGCGGCATTATTTCTCCGTATGCGTGAAATAGTCGTGGAGTGACGTAAAACAACAATCAATCAATCAATATGGTTGTGCTGTCACATTTACTTCCTTCACAATGTGTCGATACGGCGCTATACATCACATTCACTGGTGAATCCAGGATATCCGAAAAGGGGAGTGGAACACAAGTGAAAATGAGATATAAACCAAAATACTGAGCAATTTTGAGTGCCAAATCTAGGGATTTACTCATCATATTGAGATTTTTTATCCTTATTTATATTTTCTTGTAAATTTTGGCGAAAAAAGAAAAGGCCTCAACATGTAAATCCGCCACTAGTGAATGGTGTTGAAATGTTTCAGTGATCATCGTCCCTGTGCTATGGACTTTCACGACAGGCAGGGTTAGCCCGACAGCAAACGCTTATTCTGGAGACATGGCCCCATCTCTGAATTTAGGGATACATGAATGCCCCCTGGTGTAAATGCCACAGGCCCACAAGAACCGAAGGAACACTTATTAACAGATCATGGACCGATTTTTATCACATTACGAAACGAAACAAAATACAATCCTCCCCATACTTCTTTGTCTGTCAACATTACGATCAAAGTCATATACCTCCTTTTTTATTAAATGTGTCATCTTGTAGTTTAAGATATATTTAATATACCGCATATTCAATTTCAAAAAATGAAAATTCTAACTTGCTGTCCTTGATTATGGTGTACAGATTTCAATGCCCATTTCTAAGACACACCATGCTGCATTTAAATTCAGAAGTGTTACAAGACAATGTGTTGCTTTTTCATTTTCTGTCAAACATTTCTCATTTGCATCTTCGTTGACCTGTTGCTAAGCATATCTATTATGATAATGTGACAGGAGTTCAATCCTAAAAGCTTATTTATCAGAAATTCGAAGTGCATTATCATTGACACTGGGGTTTTCCTATTAGAAAATGAACCAGTCATATTGAAACTGCTGGAGACGGTAGGGGTGGATTGAAAAGCTGATCATGTTAGAAAAATCATTCAACCGGAAAATGTTGACTACACTGACCTTTTTTCATCTGAAATCAGAAGTGCATATTTCAGTGATCTTGACACTGTAAAGCTTTCGGCGGTCCCTCTATTTTCCACCAAACACACAATAGGAGTGTTGACGAACAAACAGTCAATCGGACACCATCATTTCATAGACCGAAAATGCTTGGCCATCAAGTAAAAATAGATATCATTCCTTAACTATGTACTATCAAGCCCAAATATCTACTAGAGTGTATCAAAATGCATCCGTTTGAAATGCAAATACAAGTGTTTAAAAACATGCAAGATCATTTAAACCTCTTGTTTGTAATCCAGTAATTAAAGAGATATATCTCGCTAGGTCAAGTTCAGTGTACAACCTAACTTTGCAACCATACAAGCATTACGTGCATTATGGGCAACTTAGAATATGTAGTAACAGAATCGATTCAAACATATGAAGAATACATGTAAAGTCGACTTCGAGATGATCCGAGATTGGAATTCTAAGTGATACGACTCCTGTATACAATATAATAACAAAATTTAATTTATGTGCATAACGGCGTTCTTTTAATGTGTAAGCACATGATATACAAGTATAATTATGCTCAGATACATTATAATGTGAAGCACTCTTCTAAAAGGTGATGGTCATTCAAATATGCTACAAATCCTTTCCATTAAGGACTGGCATAACATGCAACAAATTCATCATAATTTGAAAAGTTATATTGAATTTGTTTTATGAGTTACATCCATCAAATTTTGTATATCATATCAGGTATGGAACTAAAAATTTCAAAAGAAATGGGGTTGGGGGATCATCCGTTGGGTGACAAGATTTTGCTAAGAGCAGAAGGTCTTAAAAAACCAGCAAAAAGTGGGCAGGAAGTAAGGTTGGCAAGATATTTCACCTAGATAGGGGAAGGGATTCAACCTAAGTAAACCATCCCCTCTCTGAATCTGCTATTGGATTATTGCGGTGTATAGTGATACAATCCTTGGTGATTCATGGTGAACAAGGCCAAACCGTCAACCCTTTTCAATGGTGTGACGAGTTTCTAATTTTAAAAAAAGAAGTCTTATCGTCAAAATGGGCTGACTGTTCGGATTAATGGTAAATTTACGGGATTTTAAGATTGACTGATTATTGTTTTACGTCACTTCAAGATTTATTTTACGAAAATGTTGATAGCATCTGCCTGATGCATTGCTTAGAAATTTATACCTCTGCAACTGACCCACCCGAACCATTGAGGAATCTTTTACGTGCCACGCCTTCCGCGACACGACCGGTACTTCGGTTTTACTCTCCCGTCCAAAAGATAGAACACCGATTACCCACGGTAGGAGTCGAACCCGTGACATCCCTAGCTTGGAATTTAAAGAAATAATAATTGATAAATGTATAAAAAAATATGGAAAACAACTTCATAACAGAGTCATTCATTATTGCATCCTCTGAACGCCATGGCTATGTGACCGTTTTGGTCTGCACCCAAGGATATACAATACATACGATAGTATAAATGAAGAGTAAATAAATATCGCATTGCAAAATAATTACTTATTATAAAACATAACATAAAATGCCTCAAATTAAGCTAAAATAAACGTAGAAAAGTTAAAATCTGTTACAGATTTGGTTTCAGAATGGATGCAAAACAACGTTTACTATAAACCTACTAGATCACTTAGAATCATTTAGTATCCCCATCCCTGTTGGCAACTTTATATGAAGAAGTTCCTCAAACAGGGACCCCCTTTTTGACGTCACCCTTTATGACCTAGTCGATAAACAACAATTGTAGTAGACATGAGTACTTCATCCCTACAACGTTTGATCAAAATACTATGGGTACTTATAAAAAGGGAATTAACAAATATGCAAACATACGGACAACGCAACAGTGTAATATATATCTTTAGAATTAAAAAAAAAAAATTATATTACTGTGTTGCACATGTATGGGAGAAAGTACATTCACTAAGGCATGAATATAGACATAGTAACGTTTTAAGAGCTCTATTAAATTGATTCCTAAATTCAAGTTCAGTTCACTGATCTTTCGTGGCAAATCAGGAAAAGAAAGGCAAATTAAATTTGTTTTTTAATCAGACTGTGTTTGCATTAAGGTTATTAAATATGTATATATTTCATGTATGTGCTGGGAGATGAGTACTTACAGATGATGTTATTTCTGCTTCTTGCTGATCAGACTCTGAATATTTGACTTCTGGAATTGTCACCCATGTCTCTAAACACTTTGTTGCCTGCTTGTGGACTGGTTCTCATGGATTACAAGGGCTGGACGCCTCACGACCTCATCAAATGGTTACCAACAGTCACGGGATGTTTAGGCCCTTCAAAACCATTACACCCTACTGTTGGCGGGCCCCCAGCAAGTATGATGTTTTTTCTTACTGTGTGTCGTGGGACTTCCACTCCCTGAAATCTCGAAGTTGCCATATCCAGCATGAAACTATCTCTGCCTCCTCCTCTAGTGACCTGACTGCAGTCTTGCGGGTGTTGCCACGAAGCCCGATTGCTTTCAGCATGGTTCAAACAGAACGGGCTGGAAATCCTCGGCACCCCACTTCAACTGGGAATAACCAGGTCTTCCAGCCACGACTCTGACATTTCTCCTTCCGCTCCCAGTATTTCGAGCTCTTTCTTTCGTGAGTCTCATCGCATCCTTCTTCACAAGGCACTGTAAGCTCAATGATGATGATCTTCTTATCTTTTGCAGACCACAGAACGATGTCCGGACGCTGGGTTGTTTGGATCACATCAGGGAATACTAATCTACGCCTGAGGTCTACCCTCATCTGCCATGTTGAGCCATCTAACAAACTGTTGCTCTCAAGGGACGTTCGTGCCGTTTCTCCTGCTCTAACAAACTGGATACTTTTGGGTGTGTTTCTAGAGGTTGGCTTTGCTTTCTAGCGCTCCCTCTCTAGTATGTCCGCTAGGGTACGGATCACCTGGTCATGTCTCCATCTGTTTCGCCCTTGCTGCAGTGCCAGCTTGCAACCGGACAGGTTATGTGCAAGTGTTCTCCTTGCACCACATAATTGGCAATCTGGTGTCTCCAGAAGGACCCATTTCAGCAAATACGAAGGAGACGGCAGAACATCGTATACAGATCTCAGCAGAAATGAAATTCGTAAGGGCTCCATTTTCCATAGCTCACTCCAGGTAGCCCTTCTCTCTGGAACATTCCATGTTATCCACGCCCCTTGCTGCCCCAGCTCGATTGTCTTTGCCTTTCTTAGCTCTTACTCACTTCTACGTACTTCCTCTTGCACCATATCGCGCTTATCTTTGCTTCTGACTGACTTCCACTGCTGGTTCTTAGTGGATCCAAGCCCTTGGCGTCCTACACAGGTATTTCCGATAATGTCGCCAATGGTAAGCATATCTTCTGCTTGCTGCACAGCTTGGCTAGCACTTCACTTCTGGCCTGTTCTTGTCTGTACTCCTGCTTCGCTGAATTTTGAGTCCTTTGAATCCCTCAGTGTCATCACGAGGCGGTACTTTGAAACCTTGAATTCCTCGATCAACGATGACCAAGGGAGTTGAAGCTTGGCTGTGCGGCTGTACAGGCCGATGGAGGTGAAGCTTGGTGGTACGCCTAGCCATCTGCGGAGGAAGCTGTTGACACATCTCTCCATTGCTTCTGCAGTAGAAGTTGGAATCTCGTAGAGCATAATCATCCACATCAATCTGGACAGAACGCCGTGCTGATATATCCAGGCTATGTATTTGCCGGGAAGACCGGTTTTATCGATCAACCTAAGCCACTGGCGTAGCTGGTCTTCGACGTTTTTCTTGTTTCTGTTGTCTCCCAAAAATCGTCGAACCACTTCCCTAGACATTTGACTGGGTTCTGTGCAATTGATGATATTGTTTCCCCCTGCACTTTCAGTGTGAATTTCTCTGTAAGGCGCCCTTTCTTTATCACTAAACATCGGGACTTCTTTTGTTTAAACTCCATTCTGGCCTTTGTGTCATTCTCTTCAAGAGCTTCTAGAACCCATCTCGCTTGAACATGGGTCGTTGTTGTGACGGTCAGGTCATCCATAAACCCTCTTTTGGCTGGTATATAGATGTCTGACTGCATTTTAAGTCCTCTTGTTTCCCTTTCGGCTGCCTTGATGATGCCTTCATCCCCATCACAAACAGGATTGGTGAGATGGTATATCCAGGCTTTGTATGTGCCAGGAAGACCGGTTTTATCGATCAACCTGAGAAAAAAAAAAGCATTAATGGTGCTATTTTGAAAATAATGCTGCAGTGTTATTAATCGATGTAATAATCAAAGTACACATGTACTTGTAAAAGTCATATACATGTAATATAATATAATGACTTTATGAAAATTTATAGCTCTGTATTTCCAAATTCTGTATAGTGTATGTGATCTTCATAATTGTCAAAGCCACACAGCATACTCTTTCAATCTGAACATTTATTCATTTCTAGAGCGGACAAAACATTTTCTTGCAAGAATTGTGTTATCACTCACAAGTGAGCTAGTGGATCATTTCTTAAATTTTTTTCTCTTGAGATAATTGTAGGACTTTAAATTTAAACTCCCTTCATCCACCAATGTCATACAATTGAAAGTCCCTGTCCAGTTCTAGTAGTTCTAACTTTGCAATTGTTAATACATCATAGCGACCATGCATATCCAAAATGTTGTAAATTTCCTTTAAAACGTATTGTGGAAAGTTTTTCAAATATGCATGGTTTTTTACACGTTTTGGGAAATTCATTTGAGTTGCATCTGTAAATATGTCTTTCATGTACCCAGTTTTTAACAAAACATTTTCATTCTTTAGAGCAATGACAGTTTCATGGCTTTTGAGAACATAAATAATTTTTTCACCTTTTGTTCCAAAATGATGTGGTTCTAATGGATGAAAAAGTTCAGTTTCCTGTTGTACACTACTATGGTAAGTAAAACCACATATATACACTAACTTTCCAGTAAACATCTCCAGAAAGGCAGGTTTCCCTATTTTGGTAAATGTCTCTTGAACTCTCCTCTGTATGGCGACACGTCATCGCCGTCATCGACTGCTTTATCATAAAAAACTCTGCATGTCTTTCCCTTAAGTCGATCCAACCACATCATGTTTGCGGAGACACGTATTTGAGAGCAAGCATCTCGAGTGTGCTGACCAATCTTTTCTTTGACATGGTACAAATATGTGACTTTATTTTCTTTATCATGCATCAAAATGTCAAACAATTCAATGCCGTTGACACATACTCTGTCACTTGGTACATATATCTTATTGTCATCTTTTGGCATCAATAGAAATAACTCATTGTACTCTCCTTCTGTCAATTGGCTCTTTGTTCGAATGAACTGCAAAATACCTTTGATTTGTGCATCATTGAAACCTGGAAAGGTTCCATCTATAATTTTGGTATTTAAAACTTTGTATTTGTCTTTGTCGTTTTTTTCAACTGCACATTTTTCTTGACAAAGAACTTTGCATACTTCAGTATTCAGAGTGACTTCTAATGATTTGTCATGGTTTAAAGCTAATTGATAAATTCACTTTTCAGTATCTGACATAAAAGTCTTTACTTGAGATGAGTTCAACTTTTTACTTTTCCTCCTTTTTTCTTTAACTTGTTCAGCTCTTGGTAGACCTCTGACGACTCTAATATTACACAACCCTCAGGACTAAGATTTCTCTTAAAGCTGCCATTTTGTTTGTCTTTGGATAAAAATGTCTCTTCCTTCATAAGTACAGACGAAACCTTTTGACCATCAATGTCATAAGGATTGTCAACATAACCTGTTAAATCCTTTTGTGAAAAAGTGATCTCCTTTTTTGTTTTGTCTGGATTCCATGGAACACATACATAACCACGTGATTTTTCATCAATGGAAACAATCTTTTAAAAAACAACAAATTCTTTATTCACATATTCATTGAATTCATATTTGATTATGAACCATATACACTTCAAGACAAAAATACTGTAGTTTCGACCACCACTTCCTTTATAAATAATCCAGCGATTGTTCTTCATTACATCTTTACACAAATTCTCCAGAGATGTCAAGGCTTCGAAGAATTCCTTAATGGAAGGGGGATGATTCCAAGAACCTTCGTTTTTCCACTGTTTACCTATTTTTCTTTTCAGTTTTACTTCTGTTGTACACAGCCATTCAGATAATCGACAAATTGTCCTGTGATATACTATCTTGAAGCTTTTGGCACAACTTTCTCTCAAAATCTCGTATTCGCGTATCTCGAGGATGGACTCGGAGTACATGGTGAAAGTTATGGAACTCTCGCACACCTTTAAATTTATGTACATCATTTTGTATGCAAACGAGGAGTTGAGCACATTCTGAATTTAGGTTTCGACTCGGAAAATGTTAAATCCTACTGATACTTTGAGTTTTGGTATATTCAGAAATTTTAAGACCTCAGTATCTGACCAAAGATAGCTCTTATCATGTGTAACGACCTCTGAGTAAGCCCTGGTAACACCTCTGTATCCTTTAAACTTTCTAGTCTTTGAGATTTCAGGTCCAGCTATGTTTATAGTTTCAAGTTGACTTAATGTCTGATCATCCATTAATGTTTTAGCAACATCTGACCTGAAATTATGATCAGACAAAGATAAAACTTTACCGGGAGGGTTACTGTCACATAGAAGAACTCAGGTTCATCATCAACAATTCTGAAAAGGAATAGAACATTGGTGGTGGGCCTATAACCTTCAACACTTGCAACAGATTGTCCTGACTGACCTGATTATTGTTTTGCTGTTCCAATCAGTGTCACATTTATCGCATAGACATATCATATTACACTGAATGGTTTGTATCTCTTTTGATATGTACATTTCAGTTTTTATTCCATCCCTTCTTCATCTTCAAAACACTTTCTAATTGCCTCTAAATCGTTACTACTGGTAATGTTTTTCGACCCTATATCAAATTCAAAGTTCATGCGGTACAATTAAATTTATAAATGGAAAATTTCTCATTTTCACTTTCTGTTTCAGATAAATCACTGTTCTGGTGAGTCTCTTGAACATTCTGTTTTACATCAGCTAGAGAGTTGAACGAGTCAACACGTTCATCAACTTCAATATCCTCTTTATTAACATTTGTGACATCCATTGATTGAGGGAAACTCATTCTCTCCTTCCTTTAGAATAATTTCATATTGACATATAATTCATGTTCATTCGTGTGCATTTCAGTTTCATTCTCCTTGGTTCCATTAGACTGAAAGATAAATTTTACAAGTCAAAATAAAACATTGTATTACATGTACAAATAATGTACATCAATTCTTTATTTTGTTTTTTTTTTGTTTCTTGTTTTGGCCTTACACCTACATTTATATACCAATGGAATGCATGTACCTGATGCATTTCACAGAAATGGAAAATCATCAGACATATGCAAAGGATCGACACAAAATAGTCAGGCGTCCTTTAAGCGCCATGGTATGCATTGTTTTATTTTACCGTCTCAAAGACAGGTCATCTACTAAAAGAGCTCAGCTGAGTTACCGTAAAGATCTACATGTACATAACTTTTTAAGTATTGTTAGACAAGAATAATATTTCACAATAGCAAAAGTGGCTTTGACTTAAAATCTTTAGTCTAGTATCCAGGTTGTAAAGGCCATACAACTTTATGTTTATGAACATTTTTCAGATTTCCACTCCAATGAACTGTGTAAAAAGATTTGTTTGAAGAGAACAGAGGTTGCCAGAGTGAGGTGACTTTTAAAATGTTGCAACTATTATATATGATTCAGTAACTCGATAAGATAAAATTGAAAGGGTTCTAGATTCAGGGATTTTCCATACAAATTCTTATCCCGAGTATTAATCATTTTCTTCTTTTACTACATAGAAACATTAAACACCTGTGTTGATATACTAAAAATAATATGACATTGGAAAAAAACTGTGAAAACATTACATCATTGCGAAGTGACTATGGCTTGTTATATTATGTGAAACTGGCAAAACTAAAGAAGTCAAGAAGCTAGGAAAAATGTTACAGTGCAAATTTCTCCTCAAAATCACAGTTTATGACATAAAGATTGTTCTCCATGTACAAATATTTGAAATGGTTCTTGTTGGACCTAGCTCTTAGATTGTTAATATGAAAAGACTAAATACATGTAGTCCCAATGGTTGTAAATTGCATGTACATATAAATGTAAAAGTGATCTGCATTATACTGGTATTTGGCATCAAACAGTGTACTTGTTTATTATTGAAATACAATATATAAGAAAATACAGATCAGGAATATGCCAGAGACTTGTATGTTAAAACTTCTATCTTAATATTCCTCCTTTGGTTTACTAGTGTTTTTTTTTTCAAAGGTACCTGTGCTTTTTCATTTGGGAATTTTTTGGTCCATTTACATAAGGCTAAAAGATCAATGTTTGGGAAAAATTGGGACAAATTTTGGGAGAAATCAATAAAGGGTCCCTATAAAGCAGCTGGTTGAAGGGAAAGAAAATACTGACTGTACACATTACCAAACTGCTTTGTTTTGTCATACTAATATATCATATTATACACACACATATACAATGTCTGATACTGCATAAATTGTGGTCAAACTTTTACAAAATTCATAAACTTGAAACATTCCTTAACATTTTGGTATATAATATGTCTATAATATTATGCAAACAACCTTCAAAAACAGCATACAAAAACATGCTTCTATTTTTTAAAATACATAGAAAAATATTCAGCTCACAGCACTATTAGTATTTCTGTGTATTATATATAGCATGACTAGGGTTAAGAGGGCATTAAAGGAATGATATTCAGCTAATAAATGAAAGTTTCCTAAAAGATGAAAGTTTTCACTTTTTGTAATCAAAAGAGCTTTCAAAACCATTGAATTAGATGTTGGCCTTTTTGTATGCAATTATATATGTAAGCTTTAACTATTCATGCTTCATCAGTTAGGAAACAGTTATAGCCTTTAGATCGGCAGAAATTTAAACTGAAAAAGTCAACAATACAATAATCATAAAAGTTTGAATAAACATTTTAAATACTGCAAATTTATGTACCTTTGATAAAAATTACTCTCTTTTTGGAGGTTTCTTTATTTCTTTTTTTTTTGTTTTCTTTTTCTTTTTATTATTGTTACTTTTCGCTTTATTTCCAAGAGTCCCATTGGCCACATTGCTTACCTGAGCATCTAACTGACCACAGAGAAAAGCTGAAAGAGATCTATAAACTTTGTGATCGATATAAATAAATATTCCTGAAAAATATACAAGGTTGTTTATATTAATTAATTTTAGATACTAGACCATATATGAAAATTTGGAGTTAAAAATGATAACCTCACTTCTTTTGACATCCTTTAAGATCGCTCATCCCCTACTAAAATCACTGTAGATCTTTAGTATATAAATTCATTTTCAACAACGACAATGACTAGCTCATATAAAATTGTTAATGAACATACGATGGGAAAATTGAATGTATTCCTATTGTGTTCCGTTCTGCATCCATACAACGCTGACTAATTTAGTACTCGATCAGTAATTCAGCATTGCTAGTTACAGATTTCTCACAAGCGAAAAAAACCAAAACAATTTTTGAAATAAGGATATAACACAAATGAACAAAAAGAACAATCGTTTCGAATTTGCTTTGCAATCCAGCCATATCTTTTTATTACAAATTACCCTTACATTCGTTTACTTTACATTTCGTAGTACATGATTTACATCATTGTGGCTCTTGCCTTCTCCAATGATGAGATCACATTATTATTAGTAGTAGGTACATGTATTTATTGTATCAATAGTTCTTATCTTTTGGGACTGGGTCTTATATTAATTTTACTAAGTGGTAATTTGTATGAATTTTCTTAGAATAAATATAGTACATGTATATCTTTTAATTATGTTAACCATATGCGCATTTCGAGTTATGTCTCTTCAGTGATGCTCGTGGCCGAATGATTGGAATTCTCAAAATTATGAAAAATATGAAGAGCAGTGTTGAAGCTAAAATGACCAAAAAGTGAACCAAAGAATCTATCCAAGGACAGAGCTATGCATGAGGGAAATACTCCTTACTTTTCGAGTGATTTATACGGAAGCCCAATAGCTTCACGTAAAAATAATTTTATTGCGAATATTCGCAATACTATTTGGTTAGTATTAGGAGACTTCCATCCTAGATTTTTCGAAATATAATATTGAAATAGTTATATACAAAAGTGTACTTTAATACTCTTATCACACATATTTGGAAAAGCTTAACATGCTTATTCTGTGGTAGATAATGCAAAAGAATAGGAGAACTTGGAAGAATCCATGAAATTCATTTACCGAATCCACTGTTATGCCAAAGCTGACAAGCACTATTTGATTAGGTCAAACAAAAATATGTCTGTTTATGGTTATGTACGTCTTAAAGACAAGAGGCCCATGGGTATATGGGTGATGTTGTGGTTAAGCGCTTGACTTGCTGGGCGCAGACGATCCGGGTTCGATTCTCGGTGTTATAGCATAGACTCCCCCGTAAAAACCGACCCAGTGTAGATCTCCCCCTTTCAAGTGGAAATTCTAATCGTATGGTTTCCCCCCTTCTAGTTATCAGTATAGAACCTCCCCCCCCCCCCCTCACCTAGGTGGTTAAACCGACCTTGGTTCCGGATTATTCTTGGGGAGAAATAGACAGGGTAGGACAAAAACCACATATCCCAAATCTTCGATTACGGATGCATGATACCCATGCGCGGATTAAGGTAGGAGGGGGGGGGGGGGGTTAACGTCCATCACTAAGATCGGCAAAGCATTGATAAAAATACAATTTTAATAACTTTAGCGCTATGTCAAATGTATGTTTGAATATTAAATCAACCCATTACTGTTAATTGAATGTAAATTATTGCACAAAACGACGAAAAGTGCTCTCAGAACGAATTATTTTGAATCATTTTTTGGGAAAAATTTTCTGGATACGTCTCAGGGACACGTTGATGGCCCCTCCCCCATCTCGGCGCTTCGCTCCTCGGTGAAGCCTTCCTGTACCGTGAGCATATTGTTTAATTATTTTTTATTAAAAATAGAAAATGCTGACGAGTTTTAAAGGTTTTATGCATCTTAACCTTGAATAAAACTTAATTAAACAAATTGTGTCATCCGAAGACATATCTAACCCGCCAACATGTAATTTCCTTACATGAATTCTAATGATTATCTGAAAATTATTGCGAATATGCGCAATAGTATTGCGTATATTCGCAGTGTTATTGCGAATATTCGCAATACTATTGCGAATATTCGCAATAAATTAATTTTTTTTGTGTGAAGCTAATGGGCTTACGTAGATTTACTTAATTTGATGACTGAAAATTTGAAGTATATATTTCATGTCAGTACAAAAGCACTGAAAACTAGACTTATGATGACCTCGGAGACTATCAGTCCACCAGCAGTGACACCAGCCTATTGGTTATAATAAATATAGAACATATTTACCTTTTATTTTTGTACACCAAATGCGCATTTCGACAAGTTATGTCTCTTCAGTGATGCTCGTGGCCGAATGATTGGAATTATCAAAATATATAAAAATATGAAGAGCAGTGTTGAAGCCAAAATGACCGAAAAGTGAACCATAGAATCTATCATGAGGGAGATACTCCTTACTTTTAGAGTGATTTACTTAATTTGATGACTGAAAATTTGAAGTATATATTTCATGTCAGTACAAAAGCACTGAAAACTAGACTTATGATGACCTCGGAGACTATCAGTCCACCAGCAGTGACACCGGCCTAGTGGTTATAATAAATATAGAAAATATATACCTTTTAATTTTGTACACCATATGCGCATTTCGACAAGTAATGTCTCTTCAGTGATGCTCGTGGCCGAATGATTGGAATTCTAAAAATATATAGAAATATGAAGAGCAGTGTTGGAGCCAAAATGACCGAAAAGTGAACCAAAGAATCGAAGGACAGAGCTATGCATGAGAGAGATACTGCTTAGTTTTAGAGCGATTTACTTAATTTGATGACTGAAAATTTGAATTCAGTTAGGATTTTCCGAAAATTTAAAATCTGCAAGCATTCTAACAGTGCTTTAAGTCACAGGTGTACATAGGCCTTCTCATGTAATTACTTTTTATCTTTAATATTTTAAATACTTTTTATGGCCAGTGGAAATATAGAATATACATTATTAGTTGCTTTTAAACAGGTTTTATTTATTTTAGTATTAAAGCATTTTCAATGTATGTTATTTGTTATTAGTGAAGGAGATCTGTAATGACAGATTTTTACAGGAAGTTTTTAATTCATGAATGTTGTAGGTTTGAATCCTCTAATCTCCTCTCTCTAAAACAACAAAGGTACATTATAATTACGGTCAGAGTTAAGATTATGGGAAATCGATTAGACCTTATTATACTTCTAAAACCAACAAATGCAATAAATTCAGATCTACAAATGAAAGACAATAGATAAATTGAGTTTTTATGATTTAAATTTGATCATCATCTTTTGGTCCATCAGTGGCAACTATTTTCATGGAGCGACCATTAGGCAGTTTAACAATAATATTCCTATTTTGAAGAGACGGCGGAATTAAGTAATTATGAGGTATTGCAATGCCTCCTTCTTGGTTAAAAAAGGGTTGGTTTTCCACATCATTAGATTGAATGATATTAGGCACTACACTAGGACCCATAGGCAGTAGTGGATACGGTGCTACCCTAGGAGTATTGAGCAACCTGTCTCTTTAATCATCAGTTCGAGCTCTTAATACATTCTGTTTCTTGTTTGTACCAACCTTTTTAAATGTAGGTTGTTTTTCAATTTTCTTATTTGAAGTTATTTTAATCTTTTCTTTTAGTGAATCTGCTTTCTTTAAATTGGCAAATGCCTTATTGATGTCTATCATTTTTGCAATATTTATAACAATATTTTCTAAAGATAATGGTACATGTAGTATGCTTGGATCATTAACTTGCTTTCTGAGTGTTTCAGTACCTTTTTCAAATCTAAGCAGTAATTTTGTAACATCTGTTTTAATTCTTTTTTTAGTTTTTGTATTTTTATTTTCAGTATGAATTAAAGGAAGGCCTATTTCACAATCATTTTCTTGCGTAGTTAGAGACATGGAATGAACTTTATTGATATGTTTAAAACTAAGGAGTATCTCCCTCATGCATAGTTCTGTCCTTAGATTGATTCTTTGGTTCACTTTTTCGGTCATTTGGTTTCAAAACTGCTCCTCAAATATTTATGTAATATGAGTATTCCAACCATGCGGCCACGAGCATCTCTGAAGAAACATAATTTGTCGAAATGCGCAACTGGTGAACAAAATGAAAAGGTATATATGTTCTATATTAATTACATAGTGAATCTTCATCTGGACAGCTACATGAATACATATTATGAATACATTATTATTATTATTATTATCATTATTATTTAAGTTTTTCTTAATTCTTGCTAAGTAATAATGCTTATCAATAATTTATCTACTCGTTTATTTTGTTTTCTTCCAAGATAAGTTATTATGGAAACTTTCAATGAACATATTGGTAGTAATTGATGTTTGTAAATCTGTTTCTCTCATATGCAAGGGCCATGTTTCAGGTCTATTAGAATAATAGATGTGAAATATTTTTAAAATTCAGACTCTAAAGCAGAATATTTTGTAACAAATGCATTTTTGTATTGTGTAAATTCATTTTCTGTTTTAGCGTTTAGCATGCTATATAGATAAAAATATATTTCTAATTTATGGGTTTTATCTATTACAGATGACAATTTTCGTTTCCATGACTGATAAACATGCCAAACACACAGATATTGTTTAACGTTACTACCAATTACAGATTTAGCTGCATTGATTGCACAGCAGTCATCATGAGACATGACTCGATAAACACTTGTTTCAGGACATTTATTTTTCACAGCGTTTCACATTGACCTAAATATAGGTTACCCTACAGGTACCCTATAGGTTATCTACAGGATAGATTTCAATAAATGCCGTGACGTATAGAAGATGCTTTAACTACATATTGTAAACGTTGGTGTAAAAAAGAACAGGTAAAGGTTCTTGCTCTTAAAGATTGGAAATACGAGATTTTAAGAATTGTCGATATCCGTATTAAGAACTTTACGGAAAATCCGCATTTATTTCAACAGCCTAATACATTGACGACAAATTCTATTAAAAAGAAGATAGCTGACTTACATGCTAAATATGTCTTTGTTTCTGCTGATAAAGCAGGTAATAACATAATAGTTGTTTGAAAACTATATTATATTGAAGTACTTAAAAACGAATTAAACTCCACTCATACATATGTGGAAAGCCCTACCTCAAAAGGCAGCACCTTGCACGATCACCTCATGACCATGTCCGACTTCAAAATTAAAACTGATAAATCTGATCTACCAACCATGTATTGGCTCCCAAAACTACATAAAAGTCCATATAAATCACGTTTCATATCTAATTCTAGCCACTGCTCTACTACGGTACTAACTGCTATAAAAGATCATATTATCAAATATTGTGATGTCGCATTTCATAATAGTAACATCAATTACTTTTGGTCGATTAAAAATTCTGATGAAGTTATAGACAAACTTCTTTCGCTAAATTTCAAAGCGACTCAAATTTCTACATTTGATTTTTCTACACTTGATACATCTCTGCCTCATGATTTGATTAAAAACAAGTTGCTGTCTCTTATACAATGGTGTTTTCACAGAGAATCTAAAACGTGCATCTGTACTTCCAATAACTCTGGATTCTTTTCTAACAAACAATATACTTCATATAAATACTGGACTTGCAAGGAATCATGTAAAGCACTAGATTTTCTCATGAATAATATTTTTGTGCAATTTGATGGCAAGATATATCAACAAATAGTTGGGATTCCTATGGGTACTAACTGCGCGCCTCTGATAGCAGATTTATTTCTTTATTATTATGAGGGGGATTTTATGGTTTCTATTCAAAAATCAAAACGTTTTGACCTCATTGACAAATTCAATAATACTTGCAGATATCTGGATGACATTTTCGTTATCGACAACCCTGAATTCGAACAGTTTATGTCAGAAATATATCCACCAGAACTCACCTTGAATAAAGCTAATATTTGAGATAAATCTACACCTTTCTTAGATTTAAACAACAAAATTATCAACCACCTAATATATACTAATATTTATGATAAACGTGAGGATTTTGGATTTCCTATTGTAAATTTCCCTTACTTGGATGGTGATGTCCCTCGACTCCCATCATATGGTATCTATATATCTCAATTAGTTCGATTTGTCAGAGGCTGCACCGATGTTTTGGACTTTCATAAACGAAATTTACAAATTACTACTAAACTTTTAACTCAGGGTTACAGATATCACAAGCTAAGAAAAACATTCGGCAAATTCTTCAGATCTTATTCAGAACTTCTATCTAAATTTGGAAATATTTCTTTTCAACAGTATGTATCCAATGGAATTTCCCATCCTTATTTTTACGGTGATCTCGTATATAAACTAAGGAAAGTAAAAGGCTCCGATAACGTTATTTTATCATGTAATAAAATAATCAAACGTCTTCTAAATAGACAATATGATATTGAGATCATCAAAAAGACTATAGGTCTTGTATTTGGCCCCTCTACAGACTTATGTAGACTTTTACTTGAACGTTGCACGCTGACTAACAGGGCGGTGGGGACTATATGACGGGCCTTATCCAAACCTCTTTCAGAGGAGACATGGTCCTGAACCTCGTCCCCTCTGACTGTTAGTCGGGACTCCTACAGATCTAGGGTCTTAGCTCGCTTTCAGACTGGCAGAGCACGGTTTATCATGTTGATGTCGCATATATTTTTATACCATTATGTATTTTACAATACCTTACGTGTTTATATTTTTATGACCTCTCAATATGCGATACCTGTTGACCCTTGTTCTTTACATGGAGGATTATTTATAAATTTTTAAATGTACGTCCTTTGATTGTTCTGCTATTACGGTGAGTGGGAAGGTGGGCCCGTAAACCGGTTAACCATAACACCATTTGTTTGGCTTTTGTCAAATTAAATGACCGTCCTAAGTCGGTATCGTAATTGCACTACAATCAAATATTTTTGTAATGTGATATATGTTCTAGTATATTATTTATATTCATGTACTCTATAGCTCTATGGTGACTTCTGCCACATAACTGAGCCAGTAACTCCTCTTTTTTCTTACAATCAAATCTTTTTGTAATGTGTTATATGTTCTAGTATATTATTTATATTCATGTATTGTATAGCTCCATGGTGACTTCTGCCACATAACTGAGCCAGTAACTCCTCTTTTTTCTTGTATATATAGCTTCCAGTATCCTTGCAAATAGTACTTGAGGTGGATTGTCAGTAGTAACAGATAATGGAGAGCCACTACATATAACAGATAACATAGGATGTTTCTTAACATATGGAGTGGGTCATTTAAAAAATTTTGTTTTGGTCAATATTGATCAAAACGTACATTCCAATACGTACATTCAAATAATACATTCAAAACGTACATTCAAGATACACTAACGTACATTCTAATACGTACATTCTAATAATACATTCTAATACGTACATTCTAGTAATACATTCAAAACATACATCCAAGATACACTAACATTCTCCATGTTGGTATATCTTGATCACACCAACATGGAGAACGTTAGACTATCAGATGAAAAACTGATAATTAAAAATGCTACAAAGAAATAAGTCAAATGTATTATATATGGTGTCATGTACACATTATGATTTTAAAATTTTAAAGTATGGAAATCTCATTATTTCAATATACAGGTTACATTATTTTTTACACAAATAAATCATTCTAAAGAAAAGTGTTTGGATAGTATCTCAATGAAAAGATCATTATAAGACATCAAACATGATAAAACTACCGTAATAAAAGCTATGCTCTCAGTCCAACATGAACATGAAACGGGGATTTTAATTAATAATTATGGTATTTACGTGTTATAATTTTTATTTAAATTATTTCATTATCTCACAATATTGATATGAAATACAAATTAAATACAACTAAAATAAATCAGCATGCATCAATCAATAAAAACTTTCAATAAACTAAATGCAGGTTGAACTATTGTGCAGAAGTAACCCTAGTAAGAATTGGTATATATATATTTTAAACAAAAGAATATTCTCATATTACTTGAAATAAATTCTTTCTTTAAAAATCTCATAATAATTATATTAAAATGGTTTCAATCTTATATATTAGCATTTCTTTAAAATTTTATATTCATACAGCATTACATCTATTTCAATTAATGGTGCTATACCTCTGATAGATCTATGAACTTCTTTAATTCTTGTATTATCATCACATACTAATAGAATCTAGCACTAGTTTGAGTTCCAGATAGAAAAAGATCAGTCGAGGGTTGGATGAATCAACAAATCTCAACCGAGGCGTTAGATGGTCCGGCGCAATAAAGTAAAACACCATGATATGCATGAAGAAACTTTATATTTTGATTGGATTTTTCAACATTAAACTTAACGATAACACACAGTGTTGACTATCTCTCCGACGCAAAAATCGTGAGTCGCCATATTTCATTTGTTTGTAAACAATGTAGACGACGCGCGGAAGGATACAAAGTGTTCCGGATAGAATTTTCCAGTACTTATAAAAAACGGGACTAGTCGATCTCCGGTGCGAGAAATGTACTTCTGTCTATTCACTTAAATGATGTTCATAGCACTTGTATCTTACTGGTAATTGATGAAATTATGAATTATTATTATTAAATACACACGTTTGTATAACCACTGCCATGACTTATTATATCTATTCTATATAGCCACTGCCATGACTTATTATATCTATTATATATAGCAAAGTACATACTAATACACCGGCTGGTAAGGGAAGCGAGGGATGGGATGCGGAGGGTCTACCAGGCCAGGCTTGTAAATTATATATCGATAAAGTTACTTGCACGTAAAGGATGTACACCACTAAAACTTGTATTATCAATATTAAAACATTATGGATATATTGCACAGTAGAAGAGAAACACAGAACAAGGACTTTAGATATATGTATCAAACTCTGTACTGTACACGCGTTATTATAGAAAACATAGACTTCATGTTGACTGATCATGAACAACGGAGATTTTACGCTATTTTTATTCTCCCATCTCATTAAAAATATCATTTCAACATCTGTTTCATTAATGAATTGTATTGATAAATAGTATTAACGTCAGAAACAATTACAAATATTACACATGCAGAGAGGAAAGCAGTGTTTGTACATGCAGAGACTGGGAGGTGTTTGTACATTCAGAGACTGGGAGGTGTTTGTACATACAGCGACTGGGAGGTGTGTGTACATACAGAGACTGGGAGGTGTTTGTACATGCAGAGACTGGGAGGTGTTTGTACATGCAGACACTAGGAGGTGTTTGTACATACAGAGAGTGGGATGTTTGTACATACACAGAGTGAGGTGTTTCTACATACAGAGAGTGAGGTTTTTGTACATACAAAGAGTGAGGTTTTTGTACATACAGTGAGTGAGGTGTTTGAACATGCAGAGAGTGTGAGGTGTATGTACATACAGAGTATGGGAGGTGTTTGTACAGATAGAGAGCGGGGTGTTTGTACATGCACAGAGTGAGGTTTATGAACTTACAGAAAGTGAAGAGTTTGTACATACAGAGAGTGTGGTGTTTGGCCACACAGAGACTGGGAGGTGTTTGAACATGCAGAGAGTGGATGGTGTATGTACATACAGAGACTGGCATGTGTTTGTACATGCACAGACTTGGTGGTGTTTGTACATACAGAGACTGGGAGGTGTTTGTACATGCAGGGACTGGGAGGTAACTATACATACAGAGATTGGGAGGTGTTTGTACATACAGAGACTGAGAGGTATTTGTACATAAAGTGACTGAGAGGTGTTTGTTCATACAGAGGACGGGTTGTTTGTTTTGTACATATTGATAGTGGGAGGTGTTTGCACATACAGAGACTGGATGGTGTTTGTACATACAGAGACTGGGAGATGTTAGTACATACAGAAACTGGAAGGTGTTTGTACATACAGAGAGTGGGGTGTTTGTACATACACATAGTCAGGTGTTTGTACATACCAAGAGTGAGAGTTTTGTACATTCAGAGAGTGGAGTGTTTGTACATACAGAGAGTGAGGTCTTTGAACATGCAGAGAATATGAGGTGTTTGTACATACAGAGATTGGGAGGTGTTTGTACATGCAGAGGCTGGAAGTTGTTTGTACATGCAGAGACTGGGAGGTGTCTGGACATGCAGAGACTAGGCAGTGTTTGTAAACATAGATAGTGGAGTGTTTGTACATACACAGAGTGAGGTTTTTTGTAAATACAGAGACTGAGGTGTATATACATACAGAGATTGAGGTGTTTGAACATGCAGAGAGGGGGAGGTGTTGTACATGCAGAGACTGGGAGGTGTTTGAACATACAGAGACTGGGAAATAAAGGACAACTTGAGTATTGAAACACGTTTTTCTTTTATAAAGACCCTTAAACCCTACAAACCCTATCATATTTGGTATCAATGGAAAGCTCCTGACCTCACCATTCATGTGATGCCATCTGTAGAATTCTATGTTTCGATCTTACATAGTTATAACCCTTTTTTATTTGTAAACAAAGGACTAATGTTTTGAAACCCGGTTTTCTTTAATAAAGACCATAAAACCCTACAAAGCCTAACATATTTGATATAAGTGGAAAGGTCTTGACCTCACCTTTTATGTGATACCACTTGTATCATTCTATCTTTCTATCTATAACCCTTTTTTGTAAAGAAAGGAGATGTCGCAATTAAGTCCCGTTTTTCTTTAACAAAGATCCTTAAACCCTAGAAACCCTATCATTTTTGGTATCAATGCAAAGGTCTTGACCTCACCTTTCATGTGATACCACTTATAGAATTCTTTTGATCCCACAGAGTTATAACCCTTTTTTATTTGTAAACAAAGGAGATTTTGGCTTTAAATCCCGTTTTTCTTTAATAAAGACCCTAAAACCCTACAAACCCTTTCATTTGATACCACTCGTAGAATTCTATCTTTTGATCCCACAGAGTTATAACCCTTTTTTATTTGTAAACAAAAGAGATTTTGCTCTTAAATCCCGTATTTCTTTAGTAAAGACCCTTAAACCCTACACACCCTATCATATTTGGTATCAGTGGAAAGTCTTGACCTCACCTTTCATGTGTTACCACTTATACAAGATCTCTCGATCCCACGGAGTTATAACCCTTTTTTATTTGTAAAGAAAGGAGATTTTGAGAATAAAAACCGATTTTCTTTAAACAAATGACCCTAAAACCCTGCAAACATATTTGGATTCAGTGGAAAGGTCTTGACCTCACCTTTCATGTGATACCACTTGTAGAATTCTATCTTTTGATCCCACAGAGTTATAACCCTTTTTTATTTGTAAACAAAGGAGATTTTGGCCTTAAATCCAGTTTTTCTTTAATAAAGACCCTAAAACCCTACAAACCCTATCAAATTTGGTATCAGTGGAAAGGTCTTGACCTCACCTTTCATGTGATACCACTTTTAGAATTCTATCTTTCGATCCCACAGAGTTATAACCCTTTTTTATTTGTAAACAAAGGAGATTTTCCCCTTGAAACCCGTTTTTCTTTAATAAAGACCCTTAAACCCTACAAACCCTATCAAATTTGGTATCAGTGGAAAGGTCTTGGCCTCGCCTTTCATGTGATACCACTTGTAGAATTCTATCTTTCGATTCCACAGAGTTATAACCCTTTTTTATTTGTAAACAAAGGAGATTTTTGCCCTTGACACCCGTTTTTATTTAATAAAGACCCTTAAACCCTACCAAACCCTATCAAATTTGGTATCAGTGCAAAGGTCTTGATCTCACCTTTCATGTGATACCACTTGTAGAATTCTATCTTTCGATCCCACAGAGTTATAAACATTTTTTATTTGTAAACAAAGGGGATTTTCCCCTTGAAACCCGTTTTTCTTTAATAAAGACCCTTAAACCCTACCAAACCCTATCAAATTTGATATCAGTGCAAAGGTCTTGACCTCACCTTTCATGTGATACCACTTGTAGAATTCTATCTTTCGATCCCACAGAGTTATAACCGTTTTTTATTTGTAAACAAAGGAGATTTTCCCCTTGAAACCCGTTTTTCTTTAATAAAGACCCTTAAACCCTACCAAACCCTATCAAATTTGGAATCAGTGGAAAGGACTTGACTTCACCTTTCATGTGATACCACTTGTAGAATTCTATCTTTCGATTCCTCAGAGTTATAACCGTTTTTTATTTGTAAACAAAGGAGAATTTCCCCTTGAAGCCCGTTTTTCTTTGATAAAGACCCTTAAACCGTAAAAACCCTCTTAGCTGTCGTATCAGTGGAAAGGTCTTGACCTCACCTTTCATGTGATACCGTTTCAGAATTCTATCTTTCGATCCCACAGAGTTATAACTGTTTTTTATTTGTAAACAAAGGAGATTTTCCCCTTGAAACCCGTTTTCTTTAATAAAGACCCTTAAACCCTACCAAACCCTATCAAATTTGGTATCAGTGGAAAGGTCTTGATCTCACCTTTCATGTGATACCACTTGTAAAATTCTATCTTTCGATTCCACAGAGTTATAACCGTTTTTTATTTGTAAACAAAGGAGATTTTCCCCTTGAAACCCGTTTTTCTTTAATAAAGACCCTTAAACCCTACCAAACCCTATCAAATTTGGTATCAGTGCAAAGACCTTGACCTCACCTTTCATGTGATACCACTTGTAGAATTCTATCTTTCGATCCCACAGAGTTATAACCGTTTTTTATTTGTTAACAAAGGAGATTTTCCCCTTGAAACCCGTTTTTCTTTAATAAAGACCCTTAAAACCTACCAAACCCTCTTAACTTTGGTATCAGTGCAAAGGTCTTGACCTCACCTTTCATGTGATACCACTTGTAGAATTCTATCTTTCGATCCCACAGAGTTATAACCGTTTTTTATATGTAAACAAAGGAGATTTTCCCCTTGAAACCCGTTTTTCTTTAATAAAGACCCTTAAACCCTACCAAACCCTCTTAACTTTGGTATCAGTGCAAAGGTCTTGACCTCACCTTTCATGTGATACCACTTGTAAAATTCTATCTTTCGATTCCACAGAGTTATAACCGTTTTTTATTTGTAAACAAAGGATATTTTCCCCTTGAAACCCGTTTTTCTTTAATAAAGACCCTTAAACCCTACCAAACCCTATCAAATTTGGTATCAGTGCAAAGGTCTTGACCTCACCTTTCATGTGATACCACTTGTAGAATTCTATCTTTCGATCCCACAGAGTTATAACCGTTTTTTATATGTAAACAAAGGAGATTTTCCCCTTGAAACCCGTTTTTCTTTAATAAAGACCCTTAAACCCTACCAAACCCTCTTAACTTTGGTATCAGTGCAAAGGTCTTGACCTCACCTTTCATGTGATACCACTTGTAGAATTCTATCTTTCGATCCCACAGAGTTATAACCGTTTTTTATATGTAAACAAAGGAGATTTTCCCCTTGAAACCCGTTTTTCTTTAATAAAGACCCTTAAACCCTACCAAACCCTATCAAATTTGAAATCAGTGGAAAGGTTTTGATCTCAACTTTCATGTGATCCCACTTGTAGAATTCTATCTTTCGATCCCACAGAGTTATAACCGTCTTTTATCTGTAAACAAAGGAGATTTTCCCCTTGAAACCCGTTTTTCTTTAATAAAGACCCTTAAACCCTACCAAACCCTATCAAATTTGGAATCAGTGGAAAGGACTTGACTTCACCTTTCATGTGATACCACTTGTAGAATTCTATCTTTCGATCCCACAGAGTTATAGCCGTTTGTTATTTGTAAACAAAGGAGATTTTCCCCTTGAAACCCGTTTTATTTTAATAAAGACCCTTAAACCCTACCAAACCCTATCAAATTTGTAATCAGTGGAAAGGTCTTGACTTCACCTTTCATGTGATATCCCTTGTAGAATTCTATCTGTTGATCCCACAGAGTTATAACCGTTTTTTATTTGTAAACAAAGGAGATTTTCCCCTTGAAACCCGTTTTCTTTAATAAAGACTCTTAAACCCTACCAAACCCTATCAAATTTGGAATCAGTGGAAAGGTCTTGATCTCACCTTTCATGTGATACCACTTGTAAAATTCTATCTTTCGATTCCACAGAGTTATAACCGTTTTTTATTTGTAAACAAAGGATATTTTCCCCTTGAAACCCGGCTTCCTTTAATAAAGACCCTTAAACCCTACCAAACCCTATCAAATTTGGTATCAGTGCAAAGGCCTTGACCTCACCTTTCATGTGATACCACTTGTAGAATTCTATCTTTCGATCCCACAGAGTTATAACCGTTTTTTATTTGTTAACAAAGGAGATTTTCCCTTGAAACCCGTTTTTCTTTAATAAAGACCCTTAAAACCTACCAAACCCTCTTAACTTTGGTATCAGTGCAAAGGTCTTGACCTCACCTTTCATGTGATACCACTTGTAGAATTCTATCTTTCGATCCCACAGAGTTATAACCGTTTTTTATCTGTAAACAAAGGAGATTTTCCCTTTGAAACCCGTTTTTCTTTAATAAAGACCCTTATACCCTAACAAACCCTATCAAATTTGGAATCAGTGGAAAGGACTTGACTTCACCTTTCATGTGATACCACTTGTAGAATTCTATCTTTCGATCCCACAGAGTTATAACCGTTTTTTATTTGTAAACAAAGGAGATTTTCCCCTTGAAACCCGGTTTTCTTTGATACAGACCCTTAAACCGTAAAAACCCTCTTAACTTTGGTATCAGTGGAAAGGCCTTGACCTCACCTTTCATGTGATACCACTTGTAGAATTCTATCTTTCGATCCCACAGAGTTATAACAGTTTTTTAATTGTTAACAAAGGAGATTTTCCTTTGAAACCCGTTTTTCTTTAATAAGACCCTTAAAACCTACCAAACCCTCTTAACTTTGGTATCAGTGCAAAGGTCTTGACCTCACCTTTCATGTGATACCACTTGTAGAATTCTATCTTTCGATCCCACAGAGTTATAACCATTTTTTATTTGTAAACAAAGGAGATTTTCCCCTTGAAACCCGTTTTTCTTTAATAAAGACCCTTAAACCCTACCAAACCCTATCAAAAGTGATATCAGTGCAAAGGTCTTGACCTCACCTTTCATGTGATACCACTTGTAGAATTCTATCTTTCGATCCCACAGAGTTATAACCGTTTTTTATCTGTAAACAAAGGAGATTTTCCCCTTGAAACCCGTTTTTCTTTAATAAAGACCCTTAAACCCTAACAAACCCTATCAAATTTGGAATCAGTGGAAAGGACTTGGCTTCACCTTTCATGTGATACCACTTGTAGAAATCTATCTTTCGATCCCACAGAGTTATAACCCTTTTTTATTTGTAAACAAAGGAGATTTTCCCCTTGAAGCCCGTTTTTCTTTGATACAGACCCTTAAACCGTAAAAACCCTCTTAACTTTGGTATCAGTGGAAAGGCCTTGACCTCACCTTTCATGTGATACCACTTGTAGAATTCTATCTTTCGATCCCACAGAGTTATAGCCGTTTGTTATTTGTAAACAAAGGAGATTTTCCCCTTGAAACCCGTTTTATTTTAATAAAGACCCTTAACCCTACCAAAGGGTATAAAATTTGTTATCAGTGGAAAGGTCTTGACTTCCCCTTTCATGTGATATCCCTTGTAGAATTCTATCTGTTGATCCCACAGAGTTATAACCGTTTTTTCTTTGTAAACAAAGGAGATTTTCCCCTTGAAACCCGTTTTCTTTAATAAAGACCCTTAAACCCTACCAAACCCTATCAAATTTGCTATCAGTGCAAAAGCCTTGACCTCACCTTTCATGTGATACCACTTGTAGAATGCTATCTTTCGATCCCACAGAGTTATAACCGTTTTTTATATGTAAACAAAGGAGATTTTCCCCTTGAAACCCGTTTTTCTTTAATAAAGACCCTTAAACCCTACCAAACCCTCTTGACTTTGGTATCAGTGCAAAGGTGTTGACCTCACCTTTCATGTGATACCACTTGTAGAATTCTATCTTTCGATCCCACAGAGTTATAACCGTTTTTTATATGTAAACAAAGGAGATTTTCCCCTTGAAACCCGTTTTTCTTTAATAAAGACCCTTAAACCCTACCAAACCCTCTTGACTCTGGTATCAGTGCAAAGGTCTTGACCTCACCTTTCATGTGATACCACTTGTAGAATTCTATCTTTCGATCCCACAGAGTTATAACCGTTTTTTATCTGTAAACAAAGGAGATTTTCCCCTTGAAACCCGTTTTTCTTTAATAAAGACCCTTAAACCCTAACAAACCCTATCAAATTTGGAATCAGTGGAAAGGACTTGGCTTCACCTTTCATGTGATACCACTTGTAGAAATCTATCTTTCGATCCCACAGAGTTATAACCCTTTTTTATTTGTAAACAAAGGAGATTTTCCCCTTGAAGCCCGTTTTTCTTTGATACAGACCCTTAAACCGTAAAAACCCTCTTAACTTTGGTATCAGTGGAAAGGCCTTGACCTCACCTTTCATGTGATACCACTTGTAGAATTCTATCTTTCGATCCCACAGAGTTATAGCCGTTTGTTATTTGTAAACAAAGGAGATTTTCCCCTTGAAACCCGTTTTATTTTAATAAAGACCCTTAAACCCTACCAAACCCTATCAAATTTGTTATCAGTGGAAAGGTCTTGACTTCACCTTTCATGTGATATCCCTTGTAGAATTCTATCTGTTGATCCCACAGAGTTATAACCGTTTTTTATTTGTAAACAAAGGAGATTTTCCCCTTGAAACCCGTTTTCTTTAATAAAGACCCTTAAACCCTACCAAACCCTATCAAAAGTGATATCAGTGCAAAAGCCTTGACCTCACCTTTCATGTGATACCACTTGTAGAATGCTATCTTTCGATCCCACAGAGTTATAACCGTTTTTTATATGTAAACAAAGGAGATTTTCCCCTTGAAACCCGTTTTTCTTTAATAAAGACCCTTAAACCCTACCAAACCCTCTTGACTTTGGTAGCAGTGCAAAGGTGTTGACCTCACCTTTCATGTGATACCACTTGTAGAATTCTATCTTTCGATCGCACAGAGTTATAACCGTTTTTTTATATGTAAACAAAGGAGATTTTCCCCTTGAAACCCGTTTTTCTTTAATAAAGACCCTTAAACCCTACCAAACCCTCTTAACTTTGGTATCAGTTCAAAGGTCTTGACCTCACCTTTCATGTGATACCACTTGTAGAATTCTATCTTTCGATCCCACAGAGTTATAACCGTTTTTTATATGTAAAGAAAGGGGATTTTCCGCTTGAAACCCGTTTTTCTTTAATAAAGACCCTTAAACCCTACCAAACAATATCAAATTTGATATCAGTGCAAAGGTCTTGACCTCACCTTTCATGTGATACCACTTGTAGAATTCTATCTTTCGATCCCACAGAGTTATAGCCGTTTGTTATTTGTAAACAAAGGAGATTTTCCCCTTGAAACCCGTTTTTCTTTAATAAAGACCCTTAAACCCTACCAAACCGTATCAAATTTGTTATCAGTGGAAAGGTCTTGACTTCACCTTTCATGTGATATCCCTTGTAGAATTCTATCTGTTGATCCCACAGAGTTATAACCGTTTTTTATTTGTAAACAAAGGAGATTTTCCCCTTGAAACCCGTTTTCTTTAATAAAGACCCTTAAACCCTACCAAACCCTATCAAATTTGGTATCAGTGGAAAGGTCTTGATCTCACCTTTCATGTGATACCACTTGTAGAATTCTATCTTTCGATCCCACAGAGTTATAACCCTTTTTTATTTGTAAACAAAGGAGATTTTCCCCTTGAAACCCGTTTTTCTTTAATAAAGACCCTTAAACCTTACCAAACCGTATCAAATTTGGTATCAGTGGAAAGGTCTTGACCTCACCTTTCATGTGATACCACTTGTAGAATTCTATCTTTCGATCCCACAGAGTTATAACCCTTTTTTATTTGTAAACAAAGGAGATTTTCCCCTTGAAACCCGTTTTTCTTTAATAAAGACCCTTAAAACCTACCAAACCCTCTTAACTTTGGTATCAGTGCAAAGGTCTTGACCTCACCTTTCATGTGATACCACTTGTAGAATTCTATCTTTCGATCCCACAGAGTTATAACCGTTTTTTATTTGTAAACAAAGGAGATTTTCCCTTGAAACCCGTTTTTCTTTAATAAAGACCCTTAAACCCTACCAAACCCTATCAAATTTGATATCAGTGCAAAGGTCTTGACCTCACCTTTCATGTGATACCACTTGTAGAATTCTATCTTTCGATCCCACAGAGTTATAGCCGTTTTTTATCTGTAAACAAAGGAGATTTTCCCCTTGAAACCCGTTTTTCTTTAATAAAGACCCTTAAACCCTACCAAACCCTCTCAAATTTGGTATCAGTGGAAAGGTCTTGACCTCACCTTTCATATGATACCACTTGTAGAATTCTATCTTTCGATCCCACAGAGTTATAACCCTTTTTTATTTGTAAACAAAGGAGATTTTCCCCTTGAAACCCGTTTTTCTTTGATAAAGACCCTTAAAACCTACCAAACCCTCTCAAATTTGGTATCAGTGGAAAGGTCTTGACCTCACCTTTCATGTGATACCACTTGTAGAATTCTATCTTTCGATCCCACAGAGTTATAACCCTTTTTTATTTGTAAACAAAGGAGATTTTCCCCTTGAAACCCGTTTTTCTTTAATAAAGACCCTTAAACCCTACCAAACCCTATCAAATTTGGTATCAGTGCAAAGGCCTTGACCTCACCTTTCATGTGATACCACTTGTAGAATTCTATCTTTCGATCCCACAGAGTTATAACCCTTTTTTATATGTAAACAAAGGAGAGTTTCCCTTGAAACCCGTTTTTCTTTAATAAAGACCCTTAAACCCTACCAAACCCTCTTAACTTTGGTATCAGTGCAAAGGTCTTGACCTCACCTTTCATGTGATACCACTTGTAGAATTCTATCTTTCGATCCCACAGAGTTATAACCGTTTTTTATTTGTAAACAAAGGAGATTTTCCCCTTGAAACCCGTTTTTCTTTAATAAAGACCCTTAAACCCTACCAAACCCTATCAACTTTGGTATCAGTGGAAAGGTCTTGACCTCACCTTTCATGTGATACCACTTGTAGAATTCTATCTTTCGATCCCACAGAGTTATAACCCTTTTTTATATGTAAACAAAGGAGAGTTTCCCCTTGAAACCCGTTTTTCTTTAATAAAGACCCTTAAACCCTACCAAACCCTATCAAATTTGGTATCAGTGGAAAGGTCTTGACCTCACCTTTCATGTGATACCACTTGTAGAATTCTATCTTTCGATCCCACAGAGTTATAACCGTTTTTTATTTGTAAACAAAGGAGATTTTCCCCTTGAAACCCGTTTTTCTTTAATAAAGACCCTTAAACCCTACCAAACCCTATCAAATTTGATATCAGTGGAAAGGTCTTGACTTCACCTTTCATGTGATACCACTTGTAGAATTCTATCTTTCGATCCCACAGAGTTATAACCCTTTTTTATTTGTAAACAAAGGAGATTTTCCCCTTGAAACCCGTTTTTCTTTAATAAAGACCCTTAAACCCTACCAAACCCTATCAAATTTGGTATCAGTGGAAAGGACTTGACTTCACCTTTCATGTGATACCACTTGTAGAATTCTATCTTTCGATCCCACAGAGTTATAACCCTTTTTTATTTGTAAACAAAGGAGATTTTCCCCTTGAAACCCGTTTTTCTTTAATAAAGACCCTTAAACCCTAACAAACCCTATCAAATTTGGTATCAGTGGAAAGGTCTTGACCTCACCTTTCATGTGATACCACTTGTAGAATTCTATCTTTCGATCCCACAGAGTTATAACCGTTTTTTATTTGTAAACAAAGGAGATTTTCCCCTTGAAACCCGTTTTATTTTAATAAAGACCCTTAAACCCTACCAAACCCTATCAAATTTGGTATCAGTGCAAAGGCCTTGACCTCACCTTTCATGTGATACCACTTGTAGAATTCTATCTTTCGATCCCACAGAGTTATAACCGTTTTTTATTTGTAAACAAAGGAGATTTTCCCCTTGAAACCCGTTTTCTTTAATAAAGACCCTTAAACCCTACCAAACCCTCTTGACTTTGGTATCAGTGCAAAGGTCTTGACCTCACCTTTCATGTGATACCACTTGTAGAATTCTATCTTTCGATCGCACAGAGTTATAACCGTTTTTTATATGTAAACAAAGGAGATTTTCCCCTTGAAACCCGTTTTTCTTTAATAAAGACCCTTAAACCCTACCAAACCCTCTTAACTTTGGTATCAGTGCAAAGGTCTTGACCTCACCTTTCATGTGATACCACTTGTAGAATTCTATCTTTCGATCCCACAGAGTTATAACCGTTTTTTATATGTAAACAAAGGAGATTTTCCCCTTGAAACCCGTTTTTCTTTAATAAAGACCCTTAAACCCTACCAAACCCTATCAAATTTGATATCAGTGCAAAGGTCTTGACCTCACCTTTCATGTGATACCACTTGTAGAATTCTATCTTTCGATCCCACAGAGTTATAGCCGTTTTTTATCTGTAAACAAAGGAGATTTTCCCCTTGAAACCCGTTTTTCTTTAATAAAGACCCTTAAACCCTACCAAACCCTATCAAATTTGGTATCAGTGGAAAGGTCTTGACCTCACCTTTCATGTGATACCACTTGTAGAATTCTATCTTTCGATCCCACAGAGTTATAGCCGTTTTTTATTTGTAAACAAAGGAGATTTTCCCCTTGAAACCCGTTTTTCTTTAATAAAGACCCTTAAACCCTACCAAACCCTATCAAATTTGGTATCAGTGGAAAGGTCTTGACTTCACCTTTCATGTGATACCACTTGTAGAATTCTATCTTTCGATCCCACAGAGTTATAACCCTTTTTTATTTGTAAACAAAGGAGATTTTCCCCTTGAAACCCGTTTTTCTTTAATAAAGACCCTTAAACCCTACCAAACCCTATCAAATTTGGTATCAGTGGAAAGGTCTTGACCTCACCTTTCATGTGATACCACTTGTAGAATTCTATCTTTCGATCCCACAGAGTTATAACCGTTTTTTATTTGTAAACAAAGGAGATTTTCCCCTTGAAACCCGTTTTGTTTTAATAAAGACCCTTAAACCCTACCAAACCCTATCAAATTTGGTATCAGTGGAAAGGTCTTGACCTCACCTTTCATGTGATACCACTTGTAGAATTCTATCTTTCGATCCCACAGAGTTATAACCGTTTTTTATTTGTAAACAAAGGAGATTTTCCCCTTGAAACCCGTTTTCTTTAATAAAGACCCTTAAACCCTACCAAACCCTATCAAATTTGGTATCAGTGCAAAGGTCTTGACCTCACCTTTCATGTGATACCACTTGTAGAATTCTATCTTTCGATCCCACAGAGTTATAACCGTTTTTTATTTGTAAACAAAGGAGATTTTCCCCTTGAAACCCGTTTTTCTTTAATAAAGACCCTTAAACCCTACCAAACCCTATCAAATTTGGTATCAGTGCAAAGGTCTTGACCTCACCTTTCATGTGATACCACTTGTAGAATTCTATCTTTCGATCCCACAGAGTTATAGCCGTTTTTTATCTGTAAACAAAGGAGATTTTCCCCTTGAAACCCGTTTTTCTTTAATAAAGACCCTTAAACCCTACCAAACCCTATCAAATTTGGAATCAGTGGAAAGGACTTGACTTCACCTTTCATGTGATACCACTTGTAGAATTCTATCTTTCGATCCCACAGAGTTATAACCGTTTTTTATTTGTAAACAAAGGAGATTTTCCCCTTGAAACCCGTTTTTCTTTAATAAAGACCCTTAAACCCTACCAAACCCTATCAAATTTGGTATCAGTGCAAAGGTCTTGACCTCACCTTTCATGTGATACCACTTGTAGAATTCTATCTTTCGATCCCACAGAGTTATAACCGTTTTTTATTTGTAAACAAAGGAGATTTTCCCCTTGAAACCCGTTTTTCTTTAATAAAGACCCTTAAACCCTACCAAACCCTATCAAATTTGGTATCAGTGGAAAGGTCTTGACCTCACCTTTCATGTGATACCACTTGTAGAATTCTATCTTTCGATCCCACAGAGTTATAACCGTTTTTTATTTGTAAACAAAGGAGATTTTCCCCTTGAAACCCGTTTTTTTTAATAAAGACCCTTAAACCCTACCAAACCCTATCAAATTTGGTATCAGTGGAAAGGTCTTGACCTCACCTTTCATGTGATACCACTTGTAGAATTCTATCTTTCGATCCCACAGAGTTATAACCGTTTTTTATTTGTAAACAAAGGAGATTTTCCCCTTGAAACCCGTTTTTCTTTAATAAAGACCCTTAAACCCTACCAAACCCTATCAAATTTGGTATCAGTGCAAAGGTCTTGACCTCACCTTTCATGTGATACCACTTGTAGAATTCTATCTTTCGATCCCACAGAGTTATAACCGTTTTTTATTTGTAAACAAAGGAGATTTTCCCCTTGAAACCCGTTTTTCTTTAATAAAGACCCTTAAACCCTACCAAACCCTATCAAATTTGGTATCAGTGCAAAGGTCTTGACCTCACCTTTCATGTGATACCACTTGTAGAATTCTATCTTTCGATCCCACAGAGTTATAACCCTTTTTTTATCTGTAAACAAAGGAGATTTTCCCCTTGAAACCCGTTTTTCTTTAATAAAGACCCTTAAACCCTACCAAACCCTATCAAATTTGGTATCAGTGGAAAGGACTTGACCTCACCTTTCATGTGATACCACTTGTAGAATTCTATCTTTCGATCCCACAGAGTTATAACCCTTTTTTATTTGTAAACAAAGGAGATTTTCCCTTGAAACCCGTTTTTCTTTAATAAAGACCCTTAAACCCTACCAAACCCTATCAAATTTGGTATCAGTGGAAAGGTCTTGACCTCACCTTTCATGTGATACCACTTGTAGAATTCTATCTTTCGATCCCACAGAGTTATAACCCTTTTTTATTTGTAAACAAAGGAGATTTTCCCCTTGAAACCCGTTTTTCTTTAATAAAGACCCTTAAACCCTACCAAACCCTATCAAATTTGGAATCAGTGGAAAGGTCTTGACCTCACCTTTCATGTGATACCACTTGTAGAATTCTATCTTTCGATCCCACAGAGTTATAACCCTTTTTTATTTGTAAACAAAGGAGATTTTCCCCTTGAAACCCGTTTTTCTTTAATAAAGACCCTTAAACCCTACCAAACCCTATCAAATTTGGTATCAGTGGAAAGGCCTTGACCTCACCTTTCATGTGATACCACTTGTAGAATTCTATCTTTCGATCCCACAGAGTTATAACCGTTTTTTATTTGTAAACAAAGGAGATTTTCCCCTTGAAACCCGTTTTTCTTTAATAAAGACCCTTAAACCCTACCAAACCCTATCAAATTTGGTATCAGTGGAAAGGTCTTGACCTCACCTTTCATGTGATACCACTTGTAGAATTCTATCTTTCGATCCCACAGAGTTATAACCGTTTTTTATTTGTAAACAAAGGAGATTTTCCCCTTGAAACCCGTTTTTCTTTAATAAAGACCCTTAAACCCTACCAAACCCTATCAAATTTGGTATCAGTGGAAAGGTCTTGACCTCACCTTTCATGTGATACCACTTGTAGAATTCTATCTTTCGATCCCACAGAGTTATAACCGTTTTTTATTTGTAAACAAAGGAGATTTTCCCCTTGAAACCCGTTTTTCTTTAATAAAGACCCTTAAACCCTACCAAACCCTATCAAATTTGGTATCAGTGCAAAGGTCTTGACCTCACCTTTCATGTGATACCACTTGTAGAATTCTATCTTTCGATCCCACAGAGTTATAACCGTTTTTTATTTGTAAACAAAGGAGATTTTCCCCTTGAAACCCGTTTTTCTTTAATAAAGACCCTTAAACCCTACCAAACCCTATCAAATTTGGTATCAGTGGAAAGGTCTTGACCTCACCTTTCATGTGATACCACTTGTAGAATTCTATCTTTCGATCCCACAGAGTTATAACCGTTTTTTATTTGTAAACAAAGGAGATTTTCCCCTTGAAACCCGTTTTTCTTTAATAAAGACCCTTAAACCCTACCAAACCCTATCAAATTTGGTATCAGTGCAAAGGTCTTGACCTCACCTTTCATGTGATACCACTTGTAGAATTCTATCTTTCGATCCCACAGAGTTATAACCGTTTTTTATTTGTAAACAAAGGAGATTTTCCCCTTGAAACCCGTTTTTCTTTAATAAAGACCCTTAAACCCTACCAAACCCTATCAACTTTGGTATCAGTGCAAAGGTCTTGACCTCACCTTTCATGTGATACCACTTGTAGAATTCTATCTTTCGATCCCACAGAGTTATAACCCTTTTTTATTTGTAAACAAAGGAGATTTTCCCTTGAAACCCGTTTTTCTTTAATAAAGACCCTTAAACCCTACCAAACCCTATCAAATTTGGTATCAGTTCAAAGGTCTTGACCTCACCTTTCATGTGATACCACTTGTAGAATTCTATCTTTCGATCCCACAGAGTTATAACCCTTTTTTATTTGTAAACAAAGGAGATTTTCCCCTTGAAACCCGTTTTTCTTTGATAAAGACCCTTAAACCCTACCAAACCCTATCAAATTTGATATCAGTGCAAAGGTCTTGACCTCACCTTTCATGTGATACCACTTGTAGAATTCTATCTTTCGATCCCACAGAGTTATAACCCTTTTTTATTTGTAAACAAAGGAGATTTTCCCCTTGAAACCCGTTTTTCTTTAATAAAGACCCTTAAACCCTACCAAACCCTATCAAATTTGGTATCAGTGGAAAGGACTTGACCTCACCTTTCATGTGATACCACTTGTAGAATTCTATCTTTCGATCCCACAGAGTTATAACCGTTTGTTATTTGTAAACAAAGGAGATTTTCCCCTTGAAACCCGTTTTATTTTAATAAAGACCCTTAAACCCTACCAAACCCTATCAAATTTGTTATCAGTGGAAAGGTCTTGACTTCACCTTTCATGTGATATCCCTTGTAGAATTCTATCTGTTGATCCCACAGAGTTATAACCGTTTTTTATTTGTAAACAAAGGAGATTTTCCCCTTGAAACCCGTTTTTCTTTAATAAAGACCCTTAAACCCTACCAAACCCTATCAAATTTGGTATCAGTGGAAAGGTCTTGATCTCACCTTTCATGTGATACCACTTGTAAAATTCTATCTTTCGATTCCACAGAGTTATAACCGTTTTTTATTTGTAAACAAAGGAGATTTTCCCTTGAAACCCGTTTTTCTTTAATAAAGACCCTTAAAACCTACCAAACCCTCTCAACTTTGGTATCAGTGCAAAGGTCTTGACCTCACCTTTCATGTGATACCACTTGTAGAATTCTATCTGTCGATCCCACAGAGTTATAACCCTTTTTTATTTGTAAACAAAGGAGATTTTCCCTTGAAACCCGTTTTTCTTTAATAAAGACCCTTAAACCCTACCAAACCCTATCAAATTTGGTATCAGTGGAAAGGTCTTGACCTCACCTTTCATGTGATACCACTTGTAGAATTCTATCTTTCGATCCCACAGAGTTATAACCGTTTTTTATTTGTAAACAAAGGAGATTTTCCCTTGAAACCCGTTTTTCTTTAATAAAGACCCTTAAACCCTACCAAACCCTATCAAATTTGGTATCAGTGGAAAGGTCTTGACCTCACCTTTCATGTGATACCACTTGTAGAATTCTATCTTTCGATCCCACAGAGTTATAACCGTTTGTTATTTGTAAACAAAGGAGATTTTCCCCTTGAAACCCGTTTTATTTTAATAAAGACCCTTAAACCCTACCAAACCCTATCAAATTTGGTATCAGTGGAAAGGTCTTGACTTCACCTTTCATGTGATACCACTTGTAGAATTCTATCTTTCGATCCCACAGAGTTATAACCCTTTTTTATTTGTAAACAAAGGAGATTTTCCCCTTGAAACCCGTTTTTCTTTAATAAAGACCCTTAAACCCTACCAAACCCTATCAAATTTGGTATCAGTGGAAAGGTCTTGACCTCACCTTTCATGTGATACCACTTGTAGAATTCTATCTTTCGATCCCACAGAGTTATAACCGTTTTTTATTTGTAAACAAAGGAGATTTTCCCCTTGAAACCCGTTTTTTTTTATAAAGACCCTTACACCCTACCAAACCCTATCAAATTTGGTATCAGTGGAAAGGTCTTGACCTCACCTTTCATGTGATACCACTTGTAGAATTCTATCTTTCGATCCCACAGAGTTATAACCGTTTTTTATTTGTAAACAAAGGAGATTTTCCCCTTGAAACCCGTTTTTCTTTAATAAAGACCCTTAAACCCTACCAAACCCTATCAAATTTGGTATCAGTGCAAAGGTCTTGACCTCACCTTTCATGTGATACCACTTGTAGAATTCTATCTTTCGATCCCACAGAGTTATAACCCTTTTTTATTTGTAAACAAAGGAGATTTCCCCTTGAAACCCGTTTTTCTTTAATAAAGACCCTTAAACCCTACCAAACCCTCTCAACTTTGGTATCAGTGGAAAGGTCTTGACCTCACCTTTCATGTGATACCACTTGTAGAATTCTATCTTTCGATCCCACAGAGTTATAACCCTTTTTTATTTGTAAACAAAGGAGATTTTCCCCTTGAAACCCGTTTTTCTTTAATAAAGACCCTTAAACCCTACCAAACCCTATCAAATTTGGTATCAGTGCAAAGGTCTTGACCTCACCTTTCATGTGATACCACTTGTAGAATTCTATCTTTCGATCCCACAGAGTTATAACCGTTTTTTATTTGTAAACAAAGGAGATTTTCCCCTTGAAACCCGTTTTTCTTTAATAAAGACCCTTAAACCCTACCAAACCCTATCAAATTTGGTATCAGTGGAAAGGTCTTGACCTCACCTTTCATGTGATACCACTTGTAGAATTCTATCTTTCGATCCCACAGAGTTATAACCCTTTTTTATTTGTAAACAAAGGAGATTTTCCCTTGAAACCCGTTTTTCTTTAATAAAGACCCTTAAACCCTACCAAACCCTCTCAAATTTGGTATCAGTGGAAAGGTCTTGACTTCACCTTTCATGTGATACCACTTGTAGAATTCTATCTTTCGATCCCACAGAGTTATAACCCTTTTTTATTTGTAAACAAAGGAGATTTTCCCCTTGAAACCCGTTTTTCTTTAATAAAGACCCTTAAACCCTACCAAACCCTATCAAATTTGGTATCAGTGCAAAGGTCTTGACCTCACCTTTCATGTGATACCACTTGTAGAATTCTATCTTTCGATCCCACAGAGTTATAACCGTTTTTTATTTGTAAACAAAGGAGATTTTCCCCTTGAAACCCGTTTTTCTTTAATAAAGACCCTTAAACCCTACCAAACCCTATCAAATTTGGTATCAGTGCAAAGGTCTTGACCTCACCTTTCATGTGATACCACTTGTAGAATTCTATCTTTCGATCCCACAGAGTTATAACCCTTTTTTATTTGTAAACAAAGGAGATTTTCCCCTTGAAACCCGTTTTTCTTTAATAAAGACCCTTAAAACCTACCAAACCCTCTCAAATTTGGTATCAGTGCAAAGGTCTTGACCTCACCTTTCATGTGATACCACTTGTAGAATTCTATCTTTCGATCCCACAGAGTTATAACCCTTTTTTATTTGTAAACAAAGGAGATTTTCCCTTGAAACCCGTTTTTCTTTAATAAAGACCCTTAAACCCTACCAAACCCTATCAAATTTGGTATCAGTGCAAAGGTCTTGACCTCACCTTTCATGTGATACCACTTGTAGAATTCTATCTTTCGATCCCACAGAGTTATAACCGTTTTTTATTTGTAAACAAAGGAGATTTTCCCTTGAAACCCGTTTTTCTTTAATAAAGACCCTTAAACCCTACCAAACCCTATCAAATTTGGTATCAGTGGAAAGGTCTTGACCTCACCTTTCATGTGATACCACTTGTAGAATTCTATCTTTCGATCCCACAGAGTTATAACCGTTTTTTATTTGTAAACAAAGGAGATTTTCCCCTTGAAACCCGTTTTTCTTTAATAAAGACCCTTAAACCCTACCAAACCCTATCAAATTTGGTATCAGTGGAAAGGTCTTGACCTCACCTTTCATGTGATACCACTTGTAGAATTCTATCTTTCGATCCCACAGAGTTATAACCGTTTTTTATTTGTAAACAAAGGAGATTTTCCCTTGAAACCCGTTTTTCTTTAATAAAGACCCTTAAACCTACCAAACCCTATCAAATTTGGTATCAGTGCAAAGGTCTTGACCTCACCTTTCATGTGATACCACTTGTAGAATTCTATCTTTCGATCCCACAGAGTTATAACCGTTTTTTATTTGTAAACAAAGGAGATTTTCCCCTTGAAACCCGTTTTTCTTTAATAAAGACCCTTAAACCCTACCAAACCCTATCAAATTTGGTATCAGTGGAAAGGTCTTGACCTCACCTTTCATGTGATACCACTTGTAGAATTCTATCTTTCGATCCCACAGAGTTATAACCGTTTTTTATTTGTAAACAAAGGAGATTTTCCCTTGAAACCCGTTTTTCTTTAATAAAGACCCTTAAACCCTACCAAACCCTATCAAATTTGGTATCAGTGGAAAGGTCTTGACCTCACCTTTCATGTGATACCACTTGTAGAATTCTATCTTTCGATCCCACAGAGTTATAACCGTTTTTTATTTGTAAACAAAGGAGATTTTCCCCTTGAAACCCGTTTTTCTTTAATAAAGACCCTTAAACCCTACCAAACCCTATCAAATTTGGTATCAGTGGAAAGGTCTTGACCTCACCTTTCATGTGATACCACTTGTAGAATTCTATCTTTCGATCCCACAGAGTTATAACCGTTTTTTATTTGTAAACAAAGGAGATTTTCCCCTTGAAACCCGTTTTTCTTTAATAAAGACCCTTAAACCCTAAAAACCCTATCAAATTTGGTATCAGTGGAAAGGTCTTGACCTCACCTTTCATGTGATACCACTTGTAGAATTCTATCTTTCGATCCCACAGAGTTATAACCGTTTTTTATTTGTAAACAAAGGAGATTTTCCCCTTGAAACCCGTTTTTCTTTAATAAAGACCCTTAAACCCTAAAAACCCTATCAAATTTGGTATCAGTGGAAAGGTCTTGACCTCACCTTTCATGTGATACCACTTGTAGAATTCTATCTTTCGATCCCACAGAGTTATAACCGTTTTTTATTTGTAAACAAAGGAGATTTTCCCCTTGAAACCCGTTTTTCTTTAATAAAGACCCTTAAACCCTACCAAACCCTATCAAATTTGGTATCAGTGGAAAGGTCTTGACCTCACCTTTCATGTGATACCACTTGTAGAATTCTATCTTTCGATCCCACAGAGTTATAACCGTTTTTTATTTGTAAACAAAGGAGATTTTCCCCTTGAAACCCGTTTTTCTTTAATAAAGACCCTTAAACCCTACCAAACCCTATCAAATTTGGAATCAGTGGAAAGGTCTTGACTTCACCTTTCATGTGATACCACTTGTAGAATTCTATCTTTCGATCCCACAGAGTTATAACCCTTTTTTATTTGTAAACAAAGGAGATTTTCCCCTTGAAACCCGTTTTTCTTTAATAAAGACCCTTAAACCCTACCAAACCCTCTTAGCTTTGGTATCAGTGGAAAGGCCTTGACCTCACCTTTCATGTGATACCACTTGTAGAATTCTATCTTTCGATCCCACAGAGTTATAACCGTTTGTTATTTGTAAACAAAGGAGATTTTCCCCTTGAAACCCGTTTTATTTTAATAAAGACCCTTAAACCCTACCAAACCCTATCAAATTTGTTATCAGTGGAAAGGTCTTGACTTCACCTTTCATGTGATATCACTTGTAGAATTCTATCTTTCGATCCCACAGAGTTATAACCCTTTTTTATTTGTAAACAAAGGAGATTTTCCCCTTGAAACCCGTTTTCTTTAATAAAGACCCTTAAACCCTACCAAACCCTATCAAATTTGGTATCAGTGGAAAGGTCTTGATCTCACCTTTCATGTGATACCACTTGTAGAATTCTATCTTTCGATCCCACAGAGTTATAACCCTTTTTTATTTGTAAACAAAGGAGATTTTCCCCTTGAAACCCGTTTTTCTTTAATAAAGACCCTTAAACCCTACCAAACCCTATCAAATTTGGTATCAGTGCAAAGGCCTTGACCTCACCTTTCATGTGATACCACTTGTAGAATTCTATCTTTCGATCCCACAGAGTTATAACCCTTTTTTATTTGTAAACAAAGGAGATTTTCCCTTGAAACCCGTTTTTCTTTAATAAAGACCCTTAAAACCTACCAAACCCTATCAAATTTGGTATCAGTGGAAAGGTCTTGACCTCACCTTTCATGTGATACCACTTGTAGAATTCTATCTTTCGATCCCACAGAGTTATAACCCTTTTTTATTTGTAAACAAAGGAGATTTTCCCTTGAAACCCGTTTTTCTTTAATAAAGACCCTTAAAACCTACCAAACCCTCTCAACTTTGGTATCAGTGGAAAGGTCTTGACCTCACCTTTCATGTGATACCACTTGTAGAATTCTATCTTTCGATCCCACAGAGTTATAACCCTTTTTTATTTGTAAACAAAGGAGATTTTCCCCTTGAAACCCGTTTTTCTTTAATAAAGACCCTTAAACCCTACCAAACCCTATCAAATTTGGTATCAGTGGAAAGGTCTTGACCTCACCTTTCATGTGATACCACTTGTAGAATTCTATCTTTCGATCCCACAGAGTTATAACCGTTTTTTATTTGTAAACAAAGGAGATTTTCCCCTTGAAACCCGTTTTTCTTTAATAAAGACCCTTAAACCCTAAAAACCCTATCAAATTTGGTATCAGTGGAAAGGTCTTGACCTCACCTTTCATGTGATACCACTTGTAGAATTCTATCTTTCGATCCCACAGAGTTATAACCGTTTTTTATTTGTAAACAAAGGAGATTTTCCCCTTGAAACCCGTTTTTCTTTAATAAAGACCCTTAAAACCTACCAAACCCTATCAAATTTGGTATCAGTGGAAAGGTCTTGACCTCACCTTTCATGTGATACCACTTGTAGAATTCTATCTTTCGATCCCACAGAGTTATAACCGTTTTTTATTTGTAAACAAAGGAGATTTTCCCCTTGAAACCCGTTTTTCTTTAATAAAGACCCTTAAACCCTACCAAACCCTATCAAATTTGGTATCAGTGGAAAGGTCTTGACCTCACCTTTCATGTGATACCACTTGTAGAATTCTATCTTTCGATCCCACAGAGTTATAACCGTTTTTTATTTGTAAACAAAGGAGATTTTCCCTTGAAACCCGTTTTTCTTTAATAAAGACCCTTAAACCCTACCAAACCCTATCAAATTTGGTATCAGTGGAAAGGTCTTGACCTCACCTTTCATGTGATACCACTTGTAGAATTCTATCTTTCGATCCCACAGAGTTATAACCGTTTTTTATTTGTAAACAAAGGAGATTTTCCCCTTGAAACCCGTTTTCTTTAATAAAGACCCTTAAACCCTACCAAACCCTATCAAATTTGGAATCAGTGGAAAGGTCTTGACCTCACCTTTCATGTGATACCACTTGTAGAATTCTATCTTTCGATCCCACAGAGTTATAACCCTTTTTTATTTGTAAACAAAGGAGATTTTCCCCTTGAAACCCGTTTTTCTTTAATAAAGACCCTTAAACCCTACCAAACCCTATCAAATTTGGTATCAGTGGAAAGGTCTTGACCTCACCTTTCATGTGATACCACTTGTAGAATTCTATCTTTCGATCCCACAGAGTTATAACCGTTTTTTATTTGTAAACAAAGGAGATTTTCCCCTTGAAACCCGTTTTTCTTTAATAAAGACCCTTAAACCCTACCAAACCCTATCAAATTTGGTATCAGTGGAAAGGTCTTGACCTCACCTTTCATGTGATACCACTTGTAGAATTCTATCTTTCGATCCCACAGAGTTATAACCGTTTTTTATTTGTAAACAAAGGAGATTTTCCCTTGAAACCCGTTTTTCTTTAATAAAGACCCTTAAACCCTACCAAACCCTATCAAATTTGGTATCAGTGGAAAGGTCTTGACCTCACCTTTCATGTGATACCACTTGTAGAATTCTATCTTTCGATCCCACAGAGTTATAACCGTTTTTTATTTGTAAACAAAGGAGATTTTCCCCTTGAAACCCGTTTTTCTTTAATAAAGACCCTTAAACCCTACCAAACCCTATCAAATTTGGTATCAGTGGAAAGGTCTTGACCTCACCTTTCATGTGATACCACTTGTAGAATTCTATCTTTCGATCCCACAGAGTTATAACCGTTTTTTATTTGTAAACAAAGGAGATTTTCCCCTTGAAACCCGTTTTTCTTTAATGAAGACCCTTAAACCCTACCAAACCCTATCAAATTTGGTATCAGTGGAAAGGTCTTGACCTCACCTTTCATGTGATACCACTTGTAGAATTCTATCTTTCGATCCCACAGAGTTATAACCCTTTTTTATTTGTAAACAAAGGAGATTTTCCCCTTGAAACAAGTTTCTGTTTAATAAAGACCCTTAAACCCTACCAAACCCTATCAAATTTGGTATCAGTGGAAAGGTCTTGACCTCACCTTTCATGTGATACCACTTGTAGAATTCTATCTTTCGATCCCACAGAGTTATAACCGTTTTTTATTTGTAAACAAAGGAGATTTTCCCTTGAAACCCGTTTTTCTTTAATAAAGACCCTTAAACCCTACCAAACCCTCTTAGCTTTGGTATCAGTGGAAAGGCCTTGACCTCACCTTTCATGTGATACCACTTGTAGAATTCTATCTTTCGATCCCACAGAGTTATAACCGTTTTTTATTTGTAAACAAAGGAGATTTTCCCCTTGAAACCCGTTTTATTTTAATAAAGACCCTTAAACCCTACCAAACCCTATCAAATTTGGTATCAGTGGAAAGGTCTTGACCTCACCTTTCATGTGATACCACTTGTAGAATTCTATCTTTCGATCCCACAGAGTTATAACCGTTTTTTATTTGTAAACAAAGGAGATTTTCCCCTTGAAACCCGTTTTCTTTAATAAAGACCCTTAAACCCTACCAAACCCTATCAAATTTGGTATCAGTGGAAAGGTCTTGACCTCACCTTTCATGTGATACCACTTGTAGAATTCTATCTTTCGATCCCACAGAGTTATAACCGTTTTTTATTTGTAAACAAAGGAGATTTTCCCCTTGAAACCCGTTTTTCTTTAATAAAGACCCTTAAACCCTACCAAACCCTATCAAATTTGGTATCAGTGGAAAGGTCTTGACCTCACCTTTCATGTGATACCACTTGTAGAATTCTATCTTTCGATCCCACAGAGTTATAACCGTTTTTTATTTGTAAACAAAGGAGATTTTCCCTTGAAACCCGTTTTTCTTTAATAAAGACCCTTAAACCCTACCAAACCCTATCAAATTTGGTATCAGTGGAAAGGTCTTGACCTCACCTTTCATGTGATACCACTTGTAGAATTCTATCTTTCGATCCCACAGAGTTATAACCCTTTTTTATTTAAAAAAAAAGGAGATTTTCCCTTGAAACCAGTTTTTCTTTAATACAGACCCTTAAACCCTACCAAACCCTATCAAATTTGGTATCAGTGCAAAGGTCTTGACCTCACCTTTCATTTGATACCACTTGTAGAATTCTATCTTTCGATCCCACAGAGTTATAACCGTTTTTTATTTGTAAACAAAGGAGATTTTCCCCTTGAAACCCGTTTTTCTTTAATAAAGACCCTTAAACCCTACCAAACCCTATCAAATTTGGTATCAGTGGAAAGGTCTTGACCTCACCTTTCATGTGATACCACTTGTAGAATTCTATCTTTCGATCCCACAGAGTTATAACCGTTTTTTATTTGTAAACAAAGGAGATTTTCCCTTGAAACCCGTTTTCTTTAATAAAGACCCTTAAACCCTACCAAACCCTATCAAATTTGGTATCAGTGGAAAGGTCTTGACCTCACCTTTCATGTGATACCACTTGTAGAATTCTATCTTTCGATCCCACAGAGTTATAACCGTTTTTTATTTGTAAACAAAGGAGATTTTCCCCTTGAAACCCGTTTTTCTTTAATAAAGACCCTTAAACCCTACCAAACCCTATCAAATTTGGTATCAGTGGAAAGGTCTTGACCTCACCTTTCATGTGATACCACTTGTAGAATTCTATCTTTCGATCCCACAGAGTTATAACCGTTTTTTATTTGTAAACAAAGGAGATTTTCCCCTTGAAACCCGTTTTTCTTTAATAAAGACCCTTAAACCCTACCAAACCCTATCAAATTTGGTATCAGTGGAAAGGTCTTGACCTCACCTTTCATGTGATACCACTTGTAGAATTCTATCTTTCGATCCCACAGAGTTATAACCGTTTTTTATTTGTAAACAAAGGAGATTTTCCCCTTGAAACCCGTTTTTCTTTAATAAAGACCCTTAAACCCTACCAAACCCTATCAAATTTGGTATCAGTGGAAAGGTCTTGACCTCACCTTTCATGTGATACCACTTGTAGAATTCTATCTTTCGATCCCACAGAGTTATAACCGTTTTTTATTTGTAAACAAAGGAGATTTTCCCCTTGAAACCCGTTTTTCTTTAATAAAGACCCTTAAACCCTACCAAACCCTATCAAATTTGGTATCAGTGGAAAGGTCTTGACCTCACCTTTCATGTGATACCACTTGTAGAATTCTATCTTTCGATCCCACAGAGTTATAACCCTTTTTTATTTGTAAACAAAGGAGATTTTCCCCTTGAAACCCGTTTTTCTTTAATAAAGACCCTTAAACCCTACCAAACCCTATCAAATTTGGTATCAGTGGAAAGGTCTTGACCTCACCTTTCATGTGATACCACTTGTAGAATTCTATCTTTCGATCCCACAGAGTTATAACCGTTTTTTATTTGTAAACAAAGGAGATTTTCCCTTGAAACCCGTTTTTCTTTAATAAAGACCCTTAAACCCTACCAAACCCTATCAAATTTGGTATCAGTGGAAAGGTCTTGACCTCACCTTTCATGTGATACCACTTGTAGAATTCTATCTTTCGATCCCACAGAGTTATAACCGTTTTTTATTTGTAAACAAAGGAGATTTTCCCCTTGAAACCCGTTTTTCTTTAATAAAGACCCTTAAACCCTACCAAACCCTATCAAATTTGGTATCAGTGGAAAGGTCTTGACCTCACCTTTCATGTGATACCACTTGTAGAATTCTATCTTTCGATCCCACAGAGTTATAACCCTTTTTTATTTGTAAACAAAGGAGATTTTCCCCTTGAAACCCGTTTTTCTTTAATAAAGACCCTTAAACCCTACCAAACCCTATCAAATTTGGTATCAGTGGAAAGGTCTTGACCTCACCTTTCATGTGATACCACTTGTAGAATTCTATCTTTCGATCCCACAGAGTTATAACCGTTTTTTTATTTGTAAACAAAGGAGATTTCCCCTTGAAACCCGTTTTTCTTTAATAAAGACCCTTAAACCCTACCAAACCCTATCAAATTTGGTATCAGTGGAAAGGTCTTGACCTCACCTTTCATGTGATACCACTTGTAGAATTCTATCTTTCGATCCCACAGAGTTATAACCGTTTTTTATTTGTAAACAAAGGAGATTTTCCCCTTGAAACCCGTTTTTCTTTAATAAAGACCCTTAAACCCTACCAAACCCTATCAAATTTGGTATCAGTGGAAAGGTCTTGACCTCACCTTTCATGTGATACCACTTGTAGAATTCTATCTTTCGATCCCACAGAGTTATAACCGTTTTTTATTTGTAAACAAAGGAGATTTTCCCCTTGAAACCCGTTTTTCTTTAATAAAGACCCTTAAACCCTACCAAACCCTATCAAATTTGGTATCAGTGGAAAGGTCTTGACCTCACCTTTCATGTGATACCACTTGTAGAATTCTATCTTTCGATCCCACAGAGTTATAACCGTTTTTTATTTGTAAACAAAGGAGATTTTCCCCTTGAAACCCGTTTTTCTTTAATAAAGACCCTTAAACCCTACCAAACCCTATCAAATTTGGTATCAGTGGAAAGGTCTTGACCTCACCTTTCATGTGATACCACTTGTAGAATTCTATCTTTCGATCCCACAGAGTTATAACCGTTTTTTATTTGTAAACAAAGGAGATTTTCCCCTTGAAACCCGTTTTTCTTTAATAAAGACCCTTAAACCCTAAAAACCCTATCAAATTTGGTATCAGTGGAAAGGTCTTGACCTCACCTTTCATGTGATACCACTTGTAGAATTCTATCTTTCGATCCCACAGAGTTATAACCCTTTTTTATTTGTAAACAAAGGAGATTTTCCCCTTGAAACCCGTTTTTTTTTTAATAAAGACCCTTAAACCCTACCAAACCCTATCAAATTTGGTATCAGTGCAAAGGTCTTGACCTCACCTTTCATGTGATACCACTTGTAGAATTCTATCTTTCGATCCCACAGAGTTATAACCGTTTTTTATTTGTAAACAAAGGAGATTTTCCCCTTGAAACCCGTTTTTCTTTAATAAAGACCCTTAAACCCTACCAAACCCTATCAAATTTGGTATCAGTGCAAAGGTCTTGACCTCACCTTTCATGTGATACCACTTGTAGAATTCTATCTTTCGATCCCACAGAGTTATAACCCTTTTTTATTTGTAAACAAAGGAGATTTTCCCTTGAAACCCGTTTTTCTTTAATAAAGACCCTTAAACCCTACCAAACCCTATCAAATTTGGTATCAGTGGAAAGGTCTTGACCTCACCTTTCATGTGATACCACTTGTAGAATTCTATCTTTCGATCCCACAGAGTTATAACCCTTTTTTATTTGTAAACAAAGGAGATTTTCCCCTTGAAACCCGTTTTTCTTTAATAAAGACCCTTAAACCCTACCAAACCCTATCAAATTTGGTATCAGTGGAAAGGTCTTGACCTCACCTTTCATGTGATACCACTTGTAGAATTCTATCTTTCGATCCCACAGAGTTATAACCCTTTTTTATTTGTAAACAAAGGAGATTTTCCCTTGAAACCCGTTTTTCTTTAATAAAGACCCTTAAACCCTACCAAACCCTATCAAATTTGGTATCAGTGGAAAGGTCTTGACCTCACCTTTCATGTGATACCACTTGTAGAATTCTATCTTTCGATCCCACAGAGTTATAACCCTTTTTTATTTGTAAACAAAGGAGATTTTCCCCTTGAAACCCGTTTTTCTTTAATAAAGACCCTTAAAACCTACCAAACCCTATCAAATTTGGTATCAGTGGAAAGGTCTTGACCTCACCTTTCATGTGATACCACTTGTAGAATTCTATCTTTCGATCCCACAGAGTTATAACCTTTTTTTATTTGTAAACAAAGGAGATTTTCCCCTTGAAACCCGTTTTTCTTTAATAAAGACCCTTAAACCCTACCAAACCCTATCAAATTTGGTATCAGTGCAAAGGTCTTGACCTCACCTTTCATGTGATACCACTTGTAGAATTCTATCTTTCGATCCCACAGAGTTATAACCGTTTTTTATTTGTAAACAAAGGAGATTTTCCCCTTGAAACCCGTTTTTCTTTAATAAAGACCCTTAAACCCTAAAAACCCTATCAAATTTGGTATCAGTGGAAAGGTCTTGACCTCACCTTTCATGTGATACCACTTGTAGAATTCTATCTTTCGATCCCACAGAGTTATAACCCTTTTTTATTTGTAAACAAAGGAGATTTTCCCCTTGAAACCCGTTTTTCTTTAATAAAGACCCTTAAACCCTACCAAACCCTATCAAATTTGGTATCAGTGGAAAGGTCTTGACCTCACCTTTCATGTGATACCACTTGTAGAATTCTATCTTTCGATCCCACAGAGTTATAACCCTTTTTTATTTGTAAACAAAGGAGATTTTCCCCTTGAAACCCGTTTTTCTTTAATAAAGACCCTTAAACCCTACAAAACCCTATCAAATTTGGTATCAGTGGAAAGGTCTTGACCTCACCTTTCATGTGATACCACTTGTAGAATTCTATCTTTCGATCCCACAGAGTTATAACCCTTTTTTTATTTGTAAACAAAGGAGATTTTCCCCTTGAAACCCGTTTTTCTTTAATAAAGACCCTTAAACCCTACCAAACCCTATCAAATTTGGTATCAGTGGAAAGGTCTTGACCTCACCTTTCATGTGATACCACTTGTAGAATTCTATCTTTCGATCCCACAGAGTTATAACCGTTTTTTATTTGTAAACAAAGGAGATTTTCCCCTTGAAACCCGTTTTTCTTTAATAAAGACCCTTAAACCCTACCAAACCCTATCAAATTTGGTATCAGTGCAAAGGTCTTGACCTCACCTTTCATGTGATACCACTTGTAGAATTCTATCTTTCGATCCCACAGAGTTATAACCGTTTTTTATTTGTAAACAAAGGAGATTTTCCCCTTGAAACCCGTTTTTCTTTAATAAAGACCCTTAAACCCTACCAAACCCTATCAAATTTGGTATCAGTGGAAAGGTCTTGACCTCACCTTTCATGTGATACCACTTGTAGAATTCTATCTTTCGATCCCACAGAGTTATAACCGTTTTTTATTTGTAAACAAAGGAGATTTTCCCTTGAAACCCGTTTTTCTTTAATAAAGACCCTTAAACCCTACCAAACCCTATCAAATTTGGTATCAGTGGAAAGGTCTTGACCTCACCTTTCATGTGATACCACTTGTAGAATTCTATCTTTCGATCCCACAGAGTTATAACCGTTTTTTATTTGTAAACAAAGGAGATTTTCCCCTTGAAACCCGTTTTTCTTTGATAAAGACCCTTAAACCGTAAAAACCCTCTTAATTTTGGTATCAGTGGAAAGGTCTTGACCTCACCTTTCATGTGATACCACTTGTAGAATTCTATCTTTCGATCCCACAGAGTTATAACCGTTTTTTATTTGTAAACAAAGGAGATTTTCCCCTTGAAACCCGTTTTTCTTTAAATAAAGACCCTTAAACCCTACCAAACCCTATCAAATTTGGTATCAGTGGAAAGGTCTTGACCTCACCTTTCATGTGATACCACTTGTAGAATTCTATCTTTCGATCCCACAGAGTTATAACCGTTTTTTATTTGTAAACAAAGGAGATTTTCCCCTTGAAACCCGTTTTTCTTTAATAAAGACCCTTAAACCCTACCAAACCCTATCAAATTTGGTATCAGTGGAAAGGTCTTGACCTCACCTTTCATGTGATACCACTTGTAGAATTCTATCTTTCGATCCCACAGAGTTATAACCCTTTTTTATTTGTAAACAAAGGAGATTTTCCCCTTGAAACCCGTTTTTCTTTAATAAAGACCCTTAAACCCTACAAACCCTATCAAATTTGGTATCAGTGGAAAGGTCTTGACCTCACCTTTCATGTGATACCACTTGTAGAATTCTATCTTTCGATCCCACAGAGTTATAACCCTTTTTTATTTGTAAACAAAGGAGATTTTCCCTTGAAACCCGTTTTTCTTTAATAAAGACCCTTAAACCCTACCAAACCCTATCAAATTTGGTATCAGTGGAAAGGTCTTGACCTCACCTTTCATGTGATACCACTTGTAGAATTCTATCTTTCGATCCCACAGAGTTATAACCGTTTTTTATTTGTAAACAAAGGAGATTTTCCCCTTGAAACCCGTTTTTCTTTAATAAAGACCCTTAAAACCTACCAAACCCTATCAAATTTGGTATCAGTGGAAAGGTCTTGACCTCACCTTTCATGTGATACCACTTGTAGAATTCTATCTTTCGATCCCACAGAGTTATAACCTTTTTTTATTTGTAAACAAAGGAGATTTTCCCCTTGAAACCCGTTTTTCTTTAATAAAGACCCTTAAACCCTACCAAACCCTATCAAATTTGGTATCAGTGGAAAGGTCTTGACCTCACCTTTCATGTGATACCACTTGTAGAATTCTATCTTTCGATCCCACAGAGTTATAACCGTTTTTTATTTGTAAACAAAGGAGATTTTCCCCTTGAAACCCGTTTTTCTTTAATAAAGACCCTTAAACCCTACCAAACCCTATCAAATTTGGTATCAGTGGAAAGGTCTTGACCTCACCTTTCATGTGATACCACTTGTAGAATTCTATCTTTCGATCCCACAGAGTTATAACCGTTTTTTATTTGTAAACAAAGGAGATTTTCCCTTGAAACCCGTTTTTCTTTAATAAAGACCCTTAAACCCTACCAAACCCTATCAAATTTGGTATCAGTGGAAAGGTCTTGACCTCACCTTTCATGTGATACCACTTGTAGAATTCTATCTTTCGATCCCACAGAGTTATAACCGTTTTTTATTTGTAAACAAAGGAGATTTTCCCCTTGAAACCCGTTTTTCTTTAATAAAGACCCTTAACCCCTACCAAACCCTATCAAATTTGGTATCAGTGGAAAGGTCTTGACCTCACCTTTCATGTGATACCACTTGTAGAATTCTATCTTTCGATCCCACAGAGTTATAACCGTTTTTTATTTGTAAACAAAGGAGATTTTCCCCTTGAAACCCGTTTTTCTTTAATAAAGACCCTTAAACCCTACCAAACCCTATCAAATTTGGTATCAGTGGAAAGGTCTTGACCTCACCTTTCATGTGATACCACTTGTAGAATTCTATCTTTCGATCCCACAGAGTTATAACCGTTTTTTATTTGTAAACAAAGGAGATTTTCCCCTTGAAACCCGTTTTTCTTTAATAAAGACCCTTAAACCCTACCAAACCCTATCAAATTTGGTATCAGTGGAAAGGTCTTGACCTCACCTTTCATGTGATACCACTTGTAGAATTCTATCTTTCGATCCCACAGAGTTATAACCGTTTTTTATTTGTAAACAAAGGAGATTTTCCCCTTGAAACCCGTTTTTCTTTAATAAAGACCCTTAAACCCTACCAAACCCTATCAAATTTGGTATCAGTGCAAAGGTCTTGACCTCACCTTTCATGTGATACCACTTGTAGAATTCTATCTTTCGATCCCACAGAGTTATAACCGTTTTTTATTTGTAAACAAAGGAGATTTTCCCCTTGAAACCCGTTTTTCTTTAATAAAGACCCTTAAACCCTACCAAACCCTATCAAATTTGGTATCAGTGGAAAGGTCTTGACCTCACCTTTCATGTGATACCACTTGTAGAATTCTATCTTTCGATCCCACAGAGTTATAACCCTTTTTTATTTGTAAACAAAGGAGATTTTCCCTTGAAACCCGTTTTTCTTTAATAAAGACCCTTAAACCCTACCAAACCCTATCAAATTTGGTATCAGTGGAAAGGTCTTGACCTCACCTTTCATGTGATACCACTTGTAGAATTCTATCTTTCGATCCCACAGAGTTATAACCGTTTTTTATTTGTAAACAAAGGAGATTTTCCCCTTGAAGCCCGTTTTTCTTTGATAAAGACCCTTAAACCGTAAAAACCCTCGTAGCTTTGGTATCAGTGGAAAGGCCTTGACCTCACCTTTCATGTGATACCACTTGTAGAATTCTATCTTTCGATCCCACAGAGTTATAACCGTTTTTTATTTGTAAACAAAGGAGATTTTCCCCTTGAAACCCGTTTTATTTTAATAAAGACCCTTAAACCCTACCAAACCCTATCAAATTTGGTATCAGTGGAAAGGTCTTGACCTCACCTTTCATGTGATACCACTTGTAGAATTCTATCTTTCGATCCCACAGAGTTATAACCGTTTTTTATTTGTAAACAAAGGAGATTTTCCCCTTGAAACCCGTTTTTCTTTAATAAAGACCCTTAAACCCTACCAAACCCTATCAAATTTGGTATCAGTGGAAAGGTCTTGACCTCACCTTTCATGTGATACCACTTGTAGAATTCTATCTTTCGATCCCACAGAGTTATAACCCTTTTTTATTTGTAAACAAAGGAGATTTTCCCCTTGAAACCCGTTTTTCTTTAATAAAGACCCTTAAACCCTACAAACCCTATCAAATTTGGTATCAGTGGAAAGGTCTTGACCTCACCTTTCATGTGATACCACTTGTAGAATTCTATCTTTCGATCCCACAGAGTTATAACCCTTTTTTATTTGTAAACAAAGGAGATTTTCCCTTGAAACCCGTTTTTCTTTAATAAAGACCCTTAAACCCTACCAAACCCTATCAAATTTGGTATCAGTGGAAAGGTCTTGACCTCACCTTTCATGTGATACCACTTGTAGAATTCTATCTTTCGATCCCACAGAGTTATAACCGTTTTTTATTTGTAAACAAAGGAGATTTTCCCCTTGAAACCCGTTTTTCTTTAATAAAGACCCTTAAACCCTACCAAACCCTATCAAATTTGGTATCAGTGGAAAGGTCTTGACCTCACCTTTCATGTGATACCACTTGTAGAATTCTATCTTTCGATCCCACAGAGTTATAACGTTTTTTTATTTGTAAACAAAGGAGATTTTCCCCTTGAAACCCGTTTTTCTTTAATAAAGACCCTTAAACCCTACCAAACCCTATCAAATTTGGTATCAGTGCAAAGGTCTTGACCTCACCTTTCATGTGATACCACTTGTAGAATTCTATCTTTCGATCCCACAGAGTTATAACCCTTTTTTATTTGTAAACAAAGGAGATTTTCCCTTGAAACCCGTTTTTCTTTAATAAAGACCCTTAAACCCTACCAAACCCTATCAAATTTGGTATCAGTGGAAAGGTCTTGACCTCACCTTTCATGTGATACCACTTGTAGAATTCTATCTTTCGATCCCACAGAGTTATAACCGTTTTTTATTTGTAAACAAAGGAGATTTTCCCCTTGAAACCCGTTTTTCTTTAATAAAGACCCTTAAACCCTACCAAACCCTATCAAATTTGGTATCAGTGGAAAGGTCTTGACCTCACCTTTCATGTGATACCACTTGTAGAATTCTATCTTTCGATCCCACAGAGTTATAACCCTTTTTTATTTGTAAACAAAGGAGATTTTCCCCTTGAAACCCGTTTTTCTTTAATAAAGACCCTTAAACCCTACCAAACCCTATCAAATTTGGTATCAGTGGAAAGGTCTTGACCTCACCTTTCATGTGATACCACTTGTAGAATTCTATCTTTCGATCCCACAGAGTTATAACCGTTTTTTATTTGTAAACAAAGGAGATTTTCCCCTTGAAACCCGTTTTTCTTTAATAAAGACCCTTAAACCCTACCAAACCCTATCAAATTTGGTATCAGTGGAAAGGTCTTGACCTCACCTTTCATGTGATACCACTTGTAGAATTCTATCTTTCGATCCCACAGAGTTATAACCGTTTTTTATTTGTAAACAAAGGAGATTTTCCCCTTGAAACCCGTTTTTCTTTAATAAAGACCCTTAAACCCTACCAAACCCTATCAAATTTGGTATCAGTGGAAAGGTCTTGACCTCACCTTTCATGTGATACCACTTGTAGAATTCTATCTTTCGATCCCACAGAGTTATAACCGTTTTTTATTTGTAAACAAAGGAGATTTTCCCCTTGAAACCCGTTTTTCTTTAATAAAGACCCTTAAACCCTACCAAACCCTATCAAATTTGGTATCAGTGGAAAGGTCTTGACCTCACCTTTCATGTGATACCACTTGTAGAATTCTATCTTTCGATCCCACAGAGTTATAACCCTTTTTTATTTGTAAACAAAGGAGATTTTCCCTTGAAACCCGTTTTTCTTTAATAAAGACCCTTAAACCCTACCAAACCCTATCAAATTTGGTATCAGTGGAAAGGTCTTGACCTCACCTTTCATGTGATACCACTTGTAGAATTCTATCTTTCGATCCCACAGAGTTATAACCCTTTTTTATTTGTAAACAAAGGAGATTTTCCCCTTGAAACCCGTTTTTCTTTAATAAAGACCCTTAAACCCTAACAAACCCTCTCAAATTTGGTATCAGTGGAAAGGTCTTGACCTCACCTTTCATGTGATACCACTTGTAGAATTCTATCTTTCGATCCCACAGAGTTATAACCCTTTTTTATTTGTAAACAAAGGAGATTTTCCCCTTGAAACCCGTTTTTTTTTAATAAAGACCCTTAAACCCTACCAAACCCTATCAAATTTGGTATCAGTGGAAAGGTCTTGACCTCACCTTTCATGTGATACCACTTGTAGAATTCTATCTTTCGATCCCACAGAGTTATAACCCTTTTTTATTTGTAAACAAAGGAGATTTTCCCCTTGAAACCCGTTTTTCTTTAATAAAGACCCTTAAACCCTACCAAACCCTATCAAATTTGGTATCAGTGGAAAGGTCTTGACCTCACCTTTCATGTGATACCACTTGTAGAATTCTATCTTTCGATCCCACAGAGTTATAACCCTTTTTTATTTGTAAACAAAGGAGATTTTCCCCTTGAAACCCGTTTTTCTTTAATAAAGACCCTTAAACCCTACAAACCCTATCAAATTTGGTATCAGTGGAAAGGTCTTGACCTCACCTTTCATGTGATACCACTTGTAGAATTCTATCTTTCGATCCCACAGAGTTATAACCCTTTTTTATTTGTAAACAAAGGCGATTTCCCCTTGAAACCCGTTTTTCTTTAATAAAGACCCTTAAACCTTACCAAACCGTATCAAATTTGGTATCAGTGCAAAGGTCTTGACCTCACCTTTCATGTGATACCACTTGTAGAATTCTATCTTTCGATCCCACAGAGTTATAACCCTTTTTTATTTGTAAACAAAGGAGATTTTCCCCTTGAAACCCGTTTTTCTTTAATAAAGACCCTTAAAACCTACCAAACCCTATCAAATTTGGTATCAGTGGAAAGGTCTTGACCTCACCTTTCATGTGATACCACTTGTAGAATTCTATCTTTCGATCCCACAGAGTTATAACTTTTTTTTATTTGTAAACAAAGGAGATTTTCCCCTTGAAACCCGTTTTTCTTTAATAAAGACCCTTAAACCCTACCAAACCCTATCAAATTTGGTATCAGTGCAAAGGTCTTGACCTCACCTTTCATGTGATACCACTTGTAGAATTCTATCTTTCGATCCCACAGAGTTATAACCCTTTTTTATTTGTAAACAAAGGAGATTTTCCCCTTGAAACCCGTTTTTCTTTAATAAAGACCCTTAAACCCTACCAAACCCTATCAAATTTGGTATCAGTGCAAAGGTCTTGATCTCACCTTTCATTTGATACCACTTGTAGAATTCTATCTTTCGATCCCACAGAGTTATAACCCTTTTTTATTTGTAAACAAAGGAGATTTTCCCTTGAAACCCGTTTTTCTTTAATAAAGACCCTTAAACCCTACCAAACCCTATCAAATTTGGTATCAGTGGAAAGGTCTTGACCTCACCTTTCATGTGATACCACTTGTAGAATTCTATCTTTCGATCCCACAGAGTTATAACCCTTTTTTATTTGTAAACAAAGGAGATTTTCCCCTTGAAACCCGTTTTTCTTTAATAAAGACCCTTAAACCCTACCAAACCCTATCAAATTTGGTATCAGTGGAAAGGTCTTGACCTCACCTTTCATGTGATACCACTTGTAGAATTCTATCTTTCGATCCCACAGAGTTATAACCCTTTTTTATTTGTAAACAAAGGAGATTTTCCCCTTGAAACCCGTTTTTCTTTAATAAAGACCCTTAAACCCTACCAAACCCTATCAAATTTGGTATCAGTGCAAAGGTCTTGACCTCACCTTTCATGTGATACCACTTGTAGAATTCTATCTTTCGATCCCACAGAGTTATAACCGTTTTTTATTTGTAAACAAAGGAGATTTTCCCCTTGAAACCGTTTTTCTTTAATAAAGACCCTTAAAACCTACCAAACCCTATCAAATTTGGTATCAGTGGAAAGGTCTTGACCTCACCTTTCATGTGATACCACTTGTAGAATTCTATCTTTCGATCCCACAGAGTTATAACCCTTTTTTATTTGTAAACAAAGGAGATTTTCCCCTTGAAACCCGTTTTTCTTTAATAAAGACCCTTAAACCCTACCAAACCCTATCAAATTTGGTATCAGTGCAAAGGTCTTGACCTCACCTTTCATGTGATACCACTTGTAGAATTCTATCTTTCGATCCCACAGAGTTATAACCCTTTTTTATTTGTAAACAAAGGAGATTTTCCCCTTGAAACCCGTTTTTCTTTAATAAAGACCCTTAAACCCTATCAAACCCTCTCAAATTTGGTATCAGTGGAAAGGTCTTGACCTCACCTTTCATGTGATACCACTTGTAGAATTCTATCTTTCGATCCCACAGAGTTATAACCCTTTTTTATTTGTAAACAAAGGAGATTTTCCCCTTGAAACCCGTTTTTCTTTAATAAAGACCCTTAAACCCTACCAAACCCTATCAAATTTGGTATCAGTGCAAAGGTCTTGACCTCACCTTTCATGTGATACCACTTGTAGAATTCTATCTTTCGATCCCACAGAGTTATAACCCTTTTTTATTTGTAAACAAAGGAGATTTTCCCCTTGAAACCCGTTTTTCTTTAATAAAGACCCTTAAAACCTACCAAACCCTATCAAATTTGGTATCAGTGGAAAGGTCTTGACCTCACCTTTCATGTGATACCACTTGTAGAATTCTATCTTTCGATCCCACAGAGTTATAACCCTTTTTTATTTGTAAACAAAGGAGATTTTCCCCTTGAAACCCGTTTTTCTTTAATAAAGACCCTTAAACCCTACCAAACCCTATCAAATTTGGTATCAGTGCAAAGGTCTTGACCTCACCTTTCATGTGATACCACTTGTAGAATTCTATCTTTCGATCCCACAGAGTTATAACCCTTTTTTATTTGTAAACAAAGGAGATTTTCCCCTTGAAACCCGTTTTTCTTTAATAAAGACCCTTAAACCCTACCAAACCCTATCAAATTTGGTATCAGTGGAAAGGTCTTGACCTCACCTTTCATGTGATACCACTTGTAGAATTCTATCTTTCGATCCCACAGAGTTATAACCCTTTTTTATTTGTAAACAAAGGAGATTTTCCCTTGAAACCCGTTTTTCTTTAATAAAGACCCTTAAACCCTACCAAACCCTATCAAATTTGGTATCAGTGGAAAGGTCTTGACCTCACCTTTCATGTGATACCACTTGTAGAATTCTATCTTTCGATCCCACAGAGTTATAACCCTTTTTTATTTGTAAACAAAGGAGATTTTCCCCTTGAAACCCGTTTTTCTTTAATAAAGACCCTTAAACCCTAAAAACCCTATCAAATTTGGTATCAGTGGAAAGGTCTTGACCTCACCTTTCATGTGATACCACTTGTAGAATTCTATCTTTCGATCCCACAGAGTTATAACCCTTTTTTATTTGTAAACAAAGGAGATTTTCCCCTTGAAACCCGTTTTATTTTAATAAAGACCCTTAAACCCTACCAAACCCTATCAAATTTGGTATCAGTGGAAAGGTCTTGACCTCACCTTTCATGTGATACCACTTGTAGAATTCTATCTTTCGATCCCACAGAGTTATAACCCTTTTTTATTTGTAAACAAAGGAGATTTTCCCCTTGAAACCCGTTTTTCTTTAATAAAGACCCTTAAACCCTACCAAACCCTATCAAATTTGGTATCAGTGGAAAGGTCTTGACCTCACCTTTCATGTGATACCACTTGTAGAATTCTATCTTTCGATCCCACAGAGTTATAACCCTTTTTTATTTGTAAACAAAGGAGATTTTCCCCTTGAAACCCGTTTTTCTTTAATAAAGACCCTTAAACCCTACAAACCCTATCAAATTTGGTATCAGTGGAAAGGTCTTGACCTCACCTTTCATGTGATACCACTTGTAGAATTCTATCTTTCGATCCCACAGAGTTATAACCCTTTTTTATTTGTAAACAAAGGAGATTTTCCCTTGAAACCCGTTTTTCTTTAATAAAGACCCTTAAACCCTACCAAACCCTATCAAATTTGGTATCAGTGCAAAGGTCTTGACCTCACCTTTCATGTGATACCACTTGTAGAATTCTATCTTTCGATCCCACAGAGTTATAACCCTTTTTTTATTTGTAAACAAAGGAGATTTTCCCCTTGAAACCCGTTTTTCTTTAATAAAGACCCTTAAACCCTACCAAACCCTATCAAATTTGGTATCAGTGGAAAGGTCTTGACCTCACCTTTCATGTGATACCACTTGTAGAATTCTATCTTTCGATCCCACAGAGTTATAACCCTTTTTTATTTGTAAACAAAGGAGATTTTCCCCTTGAAACCCGTTTTTCTTTAATAAAGACCCTTAAACCCTACCAAACCCTATCAAATTTGGTATCAGTGCAAAGGTCTTGACCTCACCTTTCATGTGATACCACTTGTAGAATTCTATCTTTCGATCCCACAGAGTTATAACCCTTTTTTATTTGTAAACAAAGGAGATTTTCCCCTTGAAACCCGTTTTTCTTTAATAAAGACCCTTAAACCCTACCAAACCCTATCAAATTTGGTATCAGTGCAAAGGTCTTGACCTCACCTTTCATGTGATACCACTTGTAGAATTCTATCTTTCGATCCCACAGAGTTATAACCCTTTTTTATTTGTAAACAAAGGAGATTTTCCCTTGAAACCCGTTTTTCTTTAATAAAGACCCTTAAACCCTACCAAACCCTATCAAATTTGGTATCAGTGGAAAGGTCTTGACCTCACCTTTCATGTGATACCACTTGTAGAATTCTATCTTTCGATCCCACAGAGTTATAACCCTTTTTTATTTGTAAACAAAGGAGATTTTCCCCTTGAAACCCGTTTTTCTTTAATAAAGACCCTTAAACCCTACAAACCCTATCAAATTTGGTATCAGTGGAAAGGTCTTGACCTCACCTTTCATGTGATACCACTTGTAGAATTCTATCTTTCGATCCCACAGAGTTATAACCCTTTTTTATTTGTAAACAAAGGAGATTTTCCCCTTGAAACCCGTTTTTCTTTAATAAAGACCCTTAAACCCTACCAAACCCTATCAAATTTGGTATCAGTGCAAAGGTCTTGACCTCACCTTTCATGTGATACCACTTGTAGAATTCTATCTTTCGATCCCACAGAGTTATAACCCTTTTTTATTTGTAAACAAAGGAGATTTTCCCCTTGAAACCCGTTTTTCTTTAATAAAGACCCTTAAACCCTACCAAACCCTATCAAATTTGGTATCAGTGGAAAGGTCTTGACCTCACCTTTCATGTGATACCACTTGTAGAATTCTATCTTTCGATCCCACAGAGTTATAACCCTTTTTTATTTGTAAACAAAGGAGATTTTCCCCTTGAAACCCGTTTTTCTTTAATAAAGACCCTTAAACCCTACCAAACCCTATCAAATTTGGTATCAGTGCAAAGGTCTTGACCTCACCTTTCATGTGATACCACTTGTAGAATTCTATCTTTCGATCCCACAGAGTTATAACCCTTTTTTATTTGTAAACAAAGGAGATTTTCCCCTTGAAACCCGTTTTTCTTTAATAAAGACCCTTAAACCCTACCAAACCCTATCAAATTTGGTATCAGTGGAAAGGTCTTGACCTCACCTTTCATGTGATACCACTTGTAGAATTCTATCTTTCGATCCCACAGAGTTATAACCCTTTTTTATTTGTAAACAAAGGAGATTTTCCCTTGAAACCCGTTTTTCTTTAATAAAGACCCTTAAACCCTACCAAACCCTATCAAATTTGGTATCAGTGGAAAGGTCTTGACCTCACCTTTCATGTGATACCACTTGTAGAATTCTATCTTTCGATCCCACAGAGTTATAACCCTTTTTTATTTGTAAACAAAGGAGATTTTCCCCTTGAAACCCGTTTTTCTTTAATAAAGACCCTTAAACCCTACCAAACCCTATCAAATTTGGTATCAGTGGAAAGGTCTTGACCTCACCTTTCATGTGATACCACTTGTAGAATTCTATCTTTCGATCCCACAGAGTTATAACCCTTTTTTATTTGTAAACAAAGGAGATTTTCCCCTTGAAACCCGTTTTTTTTTAATAAAGACCCTTAAACCCTACCAAACCCTATCAAATTTGGTATCAGTGGAAAGGTCTTGACCTCACCTTTCATGTGATACCACTTGTAGAATTCTATCTTTCGATCCCACAGAGTTATAACCCTTTTTTATTTGTAAACAAAGGAGATTTTCCCCTTGAAACCCGTTTTTCTTTAATAAAGACCCTTAAACCCTACCAAACCCTATCAAATTTGGTATCAGTGGAAAGGTCTTGACCTCACCTTTCATGTGATACCACTTGTAGAATTCTATCTTTCGATCCCACAGAGTTATAACCCTTTTTTATTTGTAAACAAAGGAGATTTTCCCCTTGAAACCCGTTTTTTCTTTAATAAAGACCCTTAAACCCTACCAAACCCTATCAAATTTGGTATCAGTGGAAAGGTCTTGACCTCACCTTTCATGTGATACCACTTGTAGAATTCTATCTTTCGATCCCACAGAGTTATAACCCTTTTTTATTTGTAAACAAAGGAGATTTTCCCTTGAAACCCGTTTTTCTTTAATAAAGACCCTTAAACCCTACCAAACCCTATCAAATTTGGTATCAGTGCAAAGGTCTTGACCTCACCTTTCATGTGATACCACTTGTAGAATTCTATCTTTCGATCCCACAGAGTTATAACCCTTTTTTATTTGTAAACAAAGGAGATTTTCCCCTTGAAACCCGTTTTTCTTTAATAAAGACCCTTAAACCCTACCAAACCCTATCAAATTTGGTATCAGTGGAAAGGTCTTGACCTCACCTTTCATGTGATACCACTTGTAGAATTCTATCTTTCGATCCCACAGAGTTATAACCCTTTTTTATTTGTAAACAAAGGAGATTTTCCCCTTGAAACCCGTTTTTCTTTAATAAAGACCCTTAAACCCTACCAAACCCTATCAAATTTGGTATCAGTGCAAAGGTCTTGACCTCACCTTTCATGTGATACCACTTGTAGAATTCTATCTTTCGATCCCACAGAGTTATAACCCTTTTTTATTTGTAAACAAAGGAGATTTTCCCCTTGAAACCCGTTTTTCTTTAATAAAGACCCTTAAACCCTACCAAACCCTATCAAATTTGGTATCAGTGCAAAGGTCTTGACCTCACCTTTCATGTGATACCACTTGTAGAATTCTATCTTTCGATCCCACAGAGTTATAACCCTTTTTTATTTGTAAACAAAGGAGATTTTCCCTTGAAACCCGTTTTTCTTTAATAAAGACCCTTAAACCCTACCAAACCCTATCAAATTTGGTATCAGTGGAAAGGTCTTGACCTCACCTTTCATGTGATACCACTTGTAGAATTCTATCTTTCGATCCCACAGAGTTATAACCCTTTTTTATTTGTAAACAAAGGAGATTTTCCCCTTGAAACCCGTTTTTCTTTAATAAAGACCCTTAAACCCTACCAAACCCTATCAAATTTGGTATCAGTGGAAAGGTCTTGACCTCACCTTTCATGTGATACCACTTGTAGAATTCTATCTTTCGATCCCACAGAGTTATAACCCTTTTTTATTTGTAAACAAAGGAGATTTTCCCCTTGAAACCCGTTTTTCTTTAATAAAGACCCTTAAACCCTACCAAACCCTATCAAATTTGGTATCAGTGCAAAGGTCTTGACCTCACCTTTCATGTGATACCACTTGTAGAATTCTATCTTTCGATCCCACAGAGTTATAACCCTTTTTTATTTGTAAACAAAGGAGATTTTCCCCTTGAAACCCGTTTTTCTTTAATAAAGACCCTTAAACCCTACCAAACCCTATCAAATTTGGTATCAGTGGAAAGGTCTTGACCTCACCTTTCATGTGATACCACTTGTAGAATTCTATCTTTCGATCCCACAGAGTTATAACCCTTTTTTATTTGTAAACAAAGGAGATTTTCCCCTTGAAACCCGTTTTTCTTTAATAAAGACCCTTAAACCCTACCAAACCCTATCAAATTTGGTATCAGTGGAAAGGTCTTGACCTCACCTTTCATGTGATACCACTTGTAGAATTCTATCTTTCGATCCCACAGAGTTATAACCCTTTTTTATTTGTAAACAAAGGAGATTTTCCCCTTGAAACCCGTTTTTCTTTAATAAAGACCCTTAAACCCTACCAAACCCTATCAAATTTGGTATCAGTGGAAAGGTCTTGACCTCACCTTTCATGTGATACCACTTGTAGAATTCTATCTTTCGATCCCACAGAGTTATAACCCTTTTTTATTTGTAAACAAAGGAGATTTTCCCCTTGAAACCCGTTTTTCTTTAATAAAGACCCTTAAACCCTACAAACCCTATCAAATTTGGTATCAGTGGAAAGGTCTTGACCTCACCTTTCATGTGATACCACTTGTAGAATTCTATCTTTCGATCCCACAGAGTTATAACCCTTTTTTATTTGTAAACAAAGGAGATTTTCCCCTTGAAACCCGTTTTTCTTTAATAAAGACCCTTAAACCCTACAAAACCCTATCAAATTTGGTATCAGTGGAAAGGTCTTGACCTCACCTTTCATGTGATACCACTTGTAGAATTCTATCTTTCGATCCCACAGAGTTATAACCCTTTTTTATTTGTAAACAAAGGAGATTTTCCCCTTGAAACCCGTTTTTCTTTAATAAAGACCCTTAAACCCTACCAAACCCTATCAAATTTGGTATCAGTGGAAAGGTCTTGACCTCACCTTTCATGTGATACCACTTGTAGAATTCTATCTTTCGATCCCACAGAGTTATAACCCTTTTTTATTTGTAAACAAAGGAGATTTTCCCCTTGAAACCCGTTTTTCTTTAATAAAGACCCTTAAACCCTACCAAACCCTATCAAATTTGGTATCAGTGGAAAGGTCTTGACCTCACCTTTCATGTGATACCACTTGTAGAATTCTATCTTTCGATCCCACAGAGTTATAACCCTTTTTTATTTGTAAACAAAGGAGATTTTCCCCTTGAAACCCGTTTTTCTTTAATAAAGACCCTTAAACCCTACCAAACCCTATCAAATTTTGTATCAGTGGAAAGGTCTTGACCTCACCTTTCATGTGATACCACTTGTAGAATTCTATCTTTCGATCCCACAGAGTTATAACCCTTTTTTATTTGTAAACAAAGGAGATTTTCCCCTTGAAACCCGTTTTTCTTTAATAAAGACCCTTAAACCCTACCAAACCCTATCAAATTTGGTATCAGTGCAAAGGTCTTGACCTCACCTTTCATGTGATACCACTTGTAGAATTCTATCTTTCGATCCCACAGAGTTATAACCCTTTTTTATTTGTAAACAAAGGAGATTTTCCCCTTGAAACCCGTTTTTCTTTAATAAAGACCCTTAAACCCTACCAAACCCTATCAAATTTGGTATCAGTGGAAAGGTCTTGACCTCACCTTTCATGTGATACCACTTGTAGAATTCTATCTTTCGATCCCACAGAGTTATAACCCTTTTTTATTTGTAAACAAAGGAGATTTTCCCCTTGAAACCCGTTTTTCTTTAATAAAGACCCTTAAACCCTACAAACCCTATCAAATTTGGTATCAGTGGAAAGGTCTTGACCTCACCTTTCATGTGATACCACTTGTAGAATTCTATCTTTCGATCCCACAGAGTTATAACCCTTTTTTATTTGTAAACAAAGGAGATTTTCCCCTTGAAACCCGTTTTTCTTTAATAAAGACCCTTAAACCCTACAAACCCTATCAAATTTGGTATCAGTGGAAAGGTCTTGACCTCACCTTTCATGTGATACCACTTGTAGAATTCTATCTTTCGATCCCACAGAGTTATAACCCTTTTTTATTTGTAAACAAAGGAGATTTTCCCCTTGAAACCCGTTTTTTTTTAATAAAGACCCTTAAACCCTACCAAACCCTATCAAATTTGGTATCAGTGGAAAGGTCTTGACCTCACCTTTCATGTGATACCACTTGTAGAATTCTATCTTTCGATCCCACAGAGTTATAACCCTTTTTTATTTGTAAACAAAGGAGATTTTCCCTTGAAACCCGTTTTTCTTTAATAAAGACCCTTAAACCCTACCAAACCCTATCAAATTTGGTATCAGTGGAAAGGTCTTGACCTCACCTTTCATGTGATACCACTTGTAGAATTCTATCTTTCGATCCCACAGAGTTATAACCCTTTTTTATTTGTAAACAAAGGAGATTTTCCCCTTGAAACCCGTTTTTCTTTAATAAAGACCCTTAAACCCTACCAAACCCTATCAAATTTGGTATCAGTGGAAAGGTCTTGACCTCACCTTTCATGTGATACCACTTGTAGAATTCTATCTTTCGATCCCACAGAGTTATAACCCTTTTTTATTTGTAAACAAAGGAGATTTTCCCCTTGAAACCCGTTTTTCTTTAATAAAGACCCTTAAACCCTACCAAACCCTATCAAATTTGGTATCAGTGGAAAGGTCTTGACCTCACCTTTCATGTGATACCACTTGTAGAATTCTATCTTTCGATCCCACAGAGTTATAACCCTTTTTTATTTGTAAACAAAGGAGATTTTCCCCTTGAAACCCGTTTTTCTTTAATAAAGACCCTTAAACCCTACCAAACCCTATCAAATTTGGTATCAGTGGAAAGGTCTTGACCTCACCTTTCATGTGATACCACTTGTAGAATTCTATCTTTCGATCCCACAGAGTTATAACCCTTTTTTATTTGTAAACAAAGGAGATTTTCCCCTTGAAACCCGTTTTTCTTTAATAAAGACCCTTAAACCCTACCAAACCCTATCAAATTTGGTATCAGTGGAAAGGTCTTGACCTCACCTTTCATGTGATACCACTTGTAGAATTCTATCTTTCGATCCCACAGAGTTATAACCCTTTTTTATTTGTAAACAAAGGAGATTTTCCCCTTGAAACCCGTTTTTCTTTAATAAAGACCCTTAAACCCTACCAAACCCTATCAAATTTGGTATCAGTGGAAAGGTCTTGACCTCACCTTTCATGTGATACCACTTGTAGAATTCTATCTTTCGATCCCACAGAGTTATAACCCTTTTTTTATTTGTAAACAAAGGAGATTTTCCCCTTGAAACCCGTTTTTCTTTAATAAAGACCCTTAAACCCTACCAAACCCTATCAAATTTGGTATCAGTGGAAAGGTCTTGACCTCACCTTTCATGTGATACCACTTGTAGAATTCTATCTTTCGATCCCACAGAGTTATAACCCTTTTTTATTTGTAAACAAAGGAGATTTTCCCCTTGAAACCCGTTTTTCTTTAATAAAGACCCTTAAACCCTACCAAACCCTATCAAATTTGGTATCAGTGGAAAGGTCTTGACCTCACCTTTCATGTGATACCACTTGTAGAATTCTATCTTTCGATCCCACAGAGTTATAACCCTTTTTTATTTGTAAACAAAGGAGATTTTCCCCTTGAAACCCGTTTTTCTTTAATAAAGACCCTTAAACCCTACAAACCCTATCAAATTTGGTATCAGTGGAAAGGTCTTGACCTCACCTTTCATGTGATACCACTTGTAGAATTCTATCTTTCGATCCCACAGAGTTATAACCCTTTTTTATTTGTAAACAAAGGAGATTTTCCCCTTGAAACCCGTTTTTTTTTAATAAAGACCCTTAAACCCTACCAAACCCTATCAAATTTGGTATCAGTGGAAAGGTCTTGACCTCACCTTTCATGTGATACCACTTGTAGAATTCTATCTTTCGATCCCACAGAGTTATAACCCTTTTTTATTTGTAAACAAAGGAGATTTTCCCTTGAAACCCGTTTTTCTTTAATAAAGACCCTTAAACCCTACCAAACCCTATCAAATTTGGTATCAGTGGAAAGGTCTTGACCTCACCTTTCATGTGATACCACTTGTAGAATTCTATCTTTCGATCCCACAGAGTTATAACCCTTTTTTATTTGTAAACAAAGGAGATTTTCCCCTTGAAACCCGTTTTTCTTTAATAAAGACCCTTAAACCCTACGAAACCCTATCAAATTTGGTATCAGTGGAAAGGTCTTGACCTCACCTTTCATGTGATACCACTTGTAGAATTCTATCTTTCGATCCCACAGAGTTATAACCCTTTTTTATTTGTAAACAAAGGAGATTTTCCCCTTGAAACCCGTTTTTTTTTAATAAAGACCCTTAAACCCTACCAAACCCTATCAAATTTGGTATCAGTGGAAAGGTCTTGACCTCACCTTTCATGTGATACCACTTGTAGAATTCTATCTTTCGATCCCACAGAGTTATAACCCTTTTTTATTTGTAAACAAAGGAGATTTTCCCCTTGAAACCCGTTTTTCTTTAATAAAGACCCTTAAACCCTACCAAACCCTATCAAATTTGGTATCAGTGGAAAGGTCTTGACCTCACCTTTCATGTGATACCACTTGTAGAATTCTATCTTTCGATCCCACAGAGTTATAACCCTTTTTTATTTGTAAACAAAGGAGATTTTCCCCTTGAAACCCGTTTTTCTTTAATAAAGACCCTTAAACCCTACCAAACCCTATCAAATTTGGTATCAGTGGAAAGGTCTTGACCTCACCTTTCATGTGATACCACTTGTAGAATTCTATCTTTCGATCCCACAGAGTTATAACCCTTTTTTATTTGTAAACAAAGGAGATTTTCCCCTTGAAACCCGTTTTTCTTTAATAAAGACCCTTAAACCCTACAAACCCTATCAAATTTGGTATCAGTGGAAAGGTCTTGACCTCACCTTTCATGTGATACCACTTGTAGAATTCTATCTTTCGATCCCACAGAGTTATAACCCTTTTTTATTTGTAAACAAAGGAGATTTTCCCTTGAAACCCGTTTTTCTTTAATAAAGACCCTTAAACCCTACCAAACCCTATCAAATTTGGTATCAGTGGAAAGGTCTTGACCTCACCTTTCATGTGATACCACTTGTAGAATTCTATCTTTCGATCCCACAGAGTTATAACCCTTTTTTATTTGTAAACAAAGGAGATTTTCCCCTTGAAACCCGTTTTTCTTTAATAAAGACCCTTAAACCCTACCAAACCCTATCAAATTTGGTATCAGTGGAAAGGTCTTGACCTCACCTTTCATGTGATACCACTTGTAGAATTCTATCTTTCGATCCCACAGAGTTATAACCCTTTTTTATTTGTAAACAAAGGAGATTTTCCCCTTGAAACCCGTTTTTCTTTAATAAAGACCCTTAAACCCTACCAAACCCTATCAAATTTGGTATCAGTGGAAAGGTCTTGACCTCACCTTTCATGTGATACCACTTGTAGAATTCTATCTTTCGATCCCACAGAGTTATAACCCTTTTTTATTTGTAAACAAAGGAGATTTTCCCCTTGAAACCCGTTTTTCTTTAATAAAGACCCTTAAACCCTACCAAACCCTATCAAATTTGGTATCAGTGGAAAGGTCTTGACCTCACCTTTCATGTGATACCACTTGTAGAATTCTATCTTTCGATCCCACAGAGTTATAACCCTTTTTTATTTGTAAACAAAGGAGATTTTCCCCTTGAAACCCGTTTCTTTAATAAAGACCCTTAAACCCTACCAAACCCTATCAAATTTGGTATCAGTGGAAAGGTCTTGACCTCACCTTTCATGTGATACCACTTGTAGAATTCTATCTTTCGATCCCACAGAGTTATAACCCTTTTTTATTTGTAAACAAAGGAGATTTTCCCCTTGAAACCCGTTTTTCTTTAATAAAGACCCTTAAACCCTACCAAACCCTATCAAATTTGGTATCAGTGGAAAGGTCTTGACCTCACCTTTCATGTGATACCACTTGTAGAATTCTATTTTTCGATCCCACAGAGTTATAACACTTTTTTATTTTTAAACAAAGGAGATTTTCCCCTTGAAACCCGTTTTTGTTTAATAAAGACCCTTAAACCCTACAAAGCCTATCAAATTTGGTATCAGTGGAAAGGTCTTGGCCTCGCCTTTCATGTGATACCACTTGTAGAATTGTATCTTTCGATCCCACAGAGTTATAACCCTTTTTTATTTGTAAACAAAGGAGATTTTCCCCTTGAAACCCGTTTTTCTTTAATAAAGACCCTTAAACCCTACCAAACCCTATCAAATTTGGTATCAGTGGAAAGGTCTTGACCTCACCTTTCATGTGATACCACTTGTAGAATTCTATCTTTCGATCCCACAGAGTTATAACCCTTTTTTATTTGTAAACAAAGGAGATTTTCCCCTTGAAACCCGTTTTTCTTTAATAAAGACCCTTAAACCCTACCAAACCCTATCAAATTTGGTATCAGTGGAAAGGTCTTGACCTCACCTTTCATGTGATACCACTTGTAGAATTCTATCTTTCGATCCCACAGAGTTATAACCCTTTTTTATTTGTAAACAAAGGAGATTTTCCCCTTGAAACCCGTTTTTCTTTAATAAAGACCCTTAAACCCTACCAAACCCTATCAAATTTGGTATCAGTGCAAAGGTCTTGACCTCACCTTTCATGTGATACCACTTGTAGAATTCTATCTTTCGATCCCACAGAGTTATAACCCTTTTTTATTTGTAAACAAAGGAGATTTTCCCCTTGAAACCCGTTTTTCTTTAATAAAGACCCTTAAACCCTACCAAACCCTATCAAATTTGGTATCAGTGGAAAGGTCTTGACCTCACCTTTCATGTGATACCACTTGTAGAATTCTATCTTTCGATCCCACAGAGTTATAACCCTTTTTTATTTGTAAACAAAGGAGATTTTCCCCTTGAAACCCGTTTTTCTTTAATAAAGACCCTTAAACCCTACCAAACCCTATCAAATTTCGTATCAGTGGAAAGGTCTTGACCTCACCTTTCATGTGATACCACTTGTAGAATTCTATCTTTCGATCCCACAGAGTTATAACCCTTTTTTATTTGTAAACAAAGGAGATTTTCCCCTTGAAACCCGTTTTTCTTTAATAAAGACCCTTAAACCCTACCAAACCCTATCAAATTTGGTATCAGTGGAAAGGTCTTGACCTCACCTTTCATGTGATACCACTTGTAGAATTCTATCTTTCGATCCCACAGAGTTATAACCCTTTTTTATTTGTAAACAAAGGAGATTTTCCCCTTGAAACCCGTTTTTCTTTAATAAAGACCCTTAAACCCTACCAAACCCTATCAAATTTGGTATCAGTGGAAAGGTCTTGACCTCACCTTTCATGTGATACCACTTGTAGAATTCTATCTTTCGATCCCACAGAGTTATAACCCTTTTTTATTTGTAAACAAAGGAGATTTTCCCCTTGAAACCCGTTTTTCTTTAATAAAGACCCTTAAACCCTACCAAACCCTATCAAATTTGGTATCAGTGGAAAGGTCTTGACCTCACCTTTCATGTGATACCACTTGTAGAATTCTATCTTTCGATCCCACAGAGTTATAACCCTTTTTTATTTGTAAACAAAGGAGATTTTCCCCTTGAAACCCGTTTTTCTTTAATAAAGACCCTTAAACCCTACCAAACCCTATCAAATTTGGTATCAGTGGAAAGGTCTTGACCTCACCTTTCATGTGATACCACTTGTAGAATTCTATCTTTCGATCCCACAGAGTTATAACCCTTTTTTATTTGTAAACAAAGGAGATTTTCCCCTTGAAACCCGTTTTTCTTTAATAAAGACCCTTAAACCCTACCAAACCCTATCAAATTTGGTATCAGTGGAAAGGTCTTGACCTCACCTTTCATGTGATACCACTTGTAGAATTCTATCTTTCGATCCCACAGAGTTATAACCCTTTTTTATTTGTAAACAAAGGAGATTTTCCCCTTGAAACCCGTTTTTCTTTAATAAAGACCCTTAAACCCTACCAAACCCTATCAAATTTGGTATCAGTGGAAAGGTCTTGACCTCACCTTTCATGTGATACCACTTGTAGAATTCTATCTTTCGATCCCACAGAGTTATAACCCTTTTTTATTTGTAAACAAAGGAGATTTTCCCCTTGAAACCCGTTTTTCTTTAATAAAGACCCTTAAACCCTACCAAACCCTATCAAATTTGGTATCAGTGGAAAGGTCTTGACCTCACCTTTCATGTGATACCACTTGTAGAATTCTATCTTTCGATCCCACAGAGTTATAACCCTTTTTTATTTGTAAACAAAGGAGATTTTCCCCTTGAAACCCGTTTTTCTTTAATAAAGACCCTTAAACCCTACAAACCCTATCAAATTTGGTATCAGTGGAAAGGTCTTGACCTCACCTTTCATGTGATACCACTTGTAGAATTCTATCTTTCGATCCCACAGAGTTATAACCCTTTTTTATTTGTAAACAAAGGAGATTTTCCCCTTGAAACCCGTTTTTCTTTAATAAAGACCCTTAAACCCTACCAAACCCTATCAAATTTGGTATCAGTGGAAAGGTCTTGACCTCACCTTTCATGTGATACCACTTGTAGAATTCTATCTTTCGATCCCACAGAGTTATAACCCTTTTTTATTTGTAAACAAAGGAGATTTTCCCCTTGAAACCCGTTTTTCTTTAATAAAGACCCTTAAACCCTACCAAACCCTATCAAATTTGGTATCAGTGGAAAGGTCTTGACCTCACCTTTCATGTGATACCACTTGTAGAATTCTATCTTTCGATCCCACAGAGTTATAACCCTTTTTTATTTGTAAACAAAGGAGATTTTCCCCTTGAAACCCGTTTTTCTTTAATAAAGACCCTTAAACCCTACCAAACCCTATCAAATTTGGTATCAGTGGAAAGGTCTTGACCTCACCTTTCATGTGATACCACTTGTAGAATTCTATCTTTCGATCCCACAGAGTTATAACCCTTTTTTATTTTTAAACAAAGGAGATTTTCCCCTTGAAACCCGTTTTTCTTTAATAAAGACCCTTAAACCCTACCAAACCCTATCAAATTTGGTATCAGTGGAAAGGTCTTGACCTCACCTTTCATGTGATACCACTTGTAGAATTCTATCTTTCGATCCCACAGAGTTATAACCCTTTTTTATTTGTAAACAAAGGAGATTTTCCCCTTGAAACCCGTTTTTCTTTAATAAAGACCCTTAAACCCTACCAAACCCTATCAAATTTGGTATCAGTGGAAAGGTCTTGACCTCACCTTTCATGTGATACCACTTGTAGAATTCTATCTTTCGATCCCACAGAGTTATAACCCTTTTTTATTTGTAAACAAAGGAGATTTTCCCCTTGAAACCCGTTTTTCTTTAATAAAGACCCTTAAACCCTACCAAACCCTATCAAATTTGGTATCAGTGCAAAGGTCTTGACCTCACCTTTCATGTGATACCACTTGTAGAATTCTATCTTTCGATCCCACAGAGTTATAACCCTTTTTTATTTGTAAACAAAGGAGATTTTCCCCTTGAAACCCGTTTTTCTTTAATAAAGACCCTTAAACCCTACCAAACCCTATCAAATTTGGTATCAGTGGAAAGGTCTTGACCTCACCTTTCATGTGATACCACTTGTAGAATTCTATCTTTCGATCCCACAGAGTTATAACCCTTTTTTATTTGTAAACAAAGGAGATTTTCCCCTTGAAACCCGTTTTTCTTTAATAAAGACCCTTAAACCCTACCAAACCCTATCAAATTTGGTATCAGTGGAAAGGTCTTGACCTCACCTTTCATGTGATACCACTTGTAGAATTCTATCTTTCGATCCCACATAGTTATAACCCTTTTTTATTTGTAAACAAAGGAGATTTTCCCCTTTGAAACCCGTTTTTCTTTTAAAAAAGACCCTTAAACCCTACCAAACCCTATCAAATTTGGTATCAGTGGAAAGGTCTTGACCTCACCTTTCATGTGATACCACTTGTAGAATTCTATCTTTCGATCCCACAGAGTTATAACCCTTTTTTATTTGTAAACAAAGGAGATTTTCCCCTTGAAACCCGTTTTTCTTTAATAAAGACCCTTAAACCCTACCAAACCCTATCAAATTTGGTATCAGTGGAAAGGTCTTGACCTCACCTTTCATGTGATACCACTTGTAGAATTCTATCTTTCGATCCCACAGAGTTATAACCCTTTTTTATTTGTAAACAAAGGAGATTTTCCCCTTGAAACCCGTTTTTCTTTAATAAAGACCCTTAAACCCTACCAAACCCTATCAAATTTGGTATCAGTGGAAAGGTCTTGACCTCACCTTTCATGTGATACCACTTGTAGAATTCTATCTTTCGATCCCACAGAGTTATAACCCTTTTTTATTTGTAAACAAAGGAGATTTTCCCCTTGAAACCCGTTTTTCTTTAATAAAGACCCTTAAACCCTACCAAACCCTATCAAATTTGGTATCAGTGGAAAGGTCTTGACCTCACCTTTCATGTGATACCACTTGTAGAATTCTATCTTTCGATCCCACAGAGTTATAACCCTTTTTTATTTGTAAACAAAGGAGATTTTCCCCTTGAAACCCGTTTTTTTTTAATAAAGACCCTTAAACCCTACCAAACCCTATCAAATTTGGTATCAGTGGAAAGGTCTTGACCTCACCTTTCATGTGATACCACTTGTAGAATTCTATCTTTCGATCCCACAGAGTTATAACCCTTTTTTATTTGTAAACAAAGGAGATTTTCCCCTTGAAACCCGTTTTTCTTTAATAAAGACCCTTAAACCCTACCAAACCCTATCAAATTTGGTATCAGTGGAAAGGTCTTGACCTCACCTTTCATGTGATACCACTTGTAGAATTCTATCTTTCGATCCCACAGAGTTATAACCCTTTTTTATTTGTAAACAAAGGAGATTTTCCCCTTGAAACCCGTTTTTCTTTAATAAAGACCCTTAAACCCTACCAAACCCTATCAAATTTGGTATCAGTGGAAAGGTCTTGACCTCACCTTTCATGTGATACCACTTGTAGAATTCTATCTTTCGATCCCACAGAGTTATAACCCTTTTTTATTTGTAAACAAAGGAGATTTTCCCCTTGAAACCCGTTTTTCTTTAATAAAGACCCTTAAACCCTACCAAACCCTATCAAATTTGGTATCAGTGGAAAGGTCTTGACCTCACCTTTCATGTGATACCACTTGTAGAATTCTATCTTTCGATCCCACAGAGTTATAACCCTTTTTTATTTGTAAACAAAGGAGATTTTTCCCCTTGAAACCCGTTTTTCTTTAATAAAGACCCTTAAACCCTACCAAACCCTATCAAATTTGGTATCAGTGCAAAGGTCTTGACCTCACCTTTCATGTGATACCACTTGTAGAATTCTATCTTTCGATCCCACAGAGTTATAACCCTTTTTTATTTGTAAACAAAGGAGATTTTCCCCTTGAAACCCGTTTTTCTTTAATAAAGACCCTTAAACCCTACCAAACCCTATCAAATTTGGTATCAGTGGAAAGGTCTTGACCTCACCTTTCATGTGATACCACTTGTAGAATTCTATCTTTCGATCCCACAGAGTTATAACCCTTTTTTATTTGTAAACAAAGGAGATTTTCCCCTTGAAACCCGTTTTTCTTTAATAAAGACCCTTAAACCCTACCAAACCCTATCAAATTTGGTATCAGTGGAAAGGTCTTGACCTCACCTTTCATGTGATACCACTTGTAGAATTCTATCTTTCGATCCCACAGAGTTATAACCCTTTTTTATTTGTAAACAAAGGAGATTTTCCCCTTGAAACCCGTTTTTCTTTAATAAAGACCCTTAAACCCTACAAACCCTATCAAATTTGGTATCAGTGGAAAGGTCTTGACCTCACCTTTCATGTGATACCACTTGTAGAATTCTATCTTTCGATCCCACAGAGTTATAACCCTTTTTTATTTGTAAACAAAGGAGATTTTCCCCTTGAAACCCGTTTTTCTTTAATAAAGACCCTTAAACCCTACCAAACCCTATCAAATTTGGTATCAGTGGAAAGGTCTTGACCTCACCTTTCATGTGATACCACTTGTAGAATTCTATCTTTCGATCCCACAGAGTTATAACCCTTTTTTATTTGTAAACAAAGGAGATTTTCCCTTGAAACCCGTTTTTCTTTAATAAAGACCCTTAAACCCTACCAAACCCTATCAAATTTGGTATCAGTGGAAAGGTCTTGACCTCACCTTTCATGTGATACCACTTGTAGAATTCTATCTTTCGATCCCACAGAGTTATAACCCTTTTTTATTTGTAAACAAAGGAGATTTTCCCCTTGAAACCCGTTTTTCTTTAATAAAGACCCTTAAACCCTACCAAACCCTATCAAATTTGGTATCAGTGGAAAGGTCTTGACCTCACCTTTCATGTGATACCACTTGTAGAATTCTATCTTTCGATCCCACAGAGTTATAACCCTTTTTTATTTGTAAACAAAGGAGATTTTCCCCTTGAAACCCGTTTTTCTTTAATAAAGACCCTTAAACCCTACAAACCCTATCAAATTTGGTATCAGTGGAAAGGTCTTGACCTCACCTTTCATGTGATACCACTTGTAGAATTCTATCTTTCGATCCCACAGAGTTATAACCCTTTTTTATTTGTAAACAAAGGAGATTTTCCCCTTGAAACCCGTTTTTCTTTAATAAAGACCCTTAAACCCTACCAAACCCTATCAAATTTGGTATCAGTGGAAAGGTCTTGACCTCACCTTTCATGTGATACCACTTGTAGAATTCTATCTTTCGATCCCACAGAGTTATAACCCTTTTTTATTTGTAAACAAAGGAGATTTTCCCCTTGAAACCCGTTTTTCTTTAATAAAGACCCTTAAACCCTACCAAACCCTATCAAATTTGGTATCAGTGGAAAGGTCTTGACCTCACCTTTCATGTGATACCACTTGTAGAATTCTATCTTTCGATCCCACAGAGTTATAACCCTTTTTTATTTGTAAACAAAGGAGATTTTCCCCTTGAAACCCGTTTTTCTTTAATAAAGACCCTTAAACCCTACCAAACCCTATCAAATTTGGTATCAGTGGAAAGGTCTTGACCTCACCTTTCATGTGATACCACTTGTAGAATTCTATCTTTCGATCCCACAGAGTTATAACCCTTTTTTATTTGTAAACAAAGGAGATTTTCCCCTTGAAACCCGTTTTTCTTTAATAAAGACCCTTAAACCCTACCAAACCCTATCAAATTTGGTATCAGTGCAAAGGTCTTGACCTCACCTTTCATGTGATACCACTTGTAGAATTCTATCTTTCGATCCCACAGAGTTATAACCCTTTTTTATTTGTAAACAAAGGAGATTTTCCCCTTGAAACCCGTTTTTCTTTAATAAAGACCCTTAAACCCTACCAAACCCTATCAAATTTGGTATCAGTGCAAAGGTCTTGACCTCACCTTTCATGTGATACCACTTGTAGAATTCTATCTTTCGATCCCACAGAGTTATAACCCTTTTTTATTTGTAAACAAAGGAGATTTTCCCCTTGAAACCCGTTTTTCTTTAATAAAGACCCTTAAACCCTACAAACCCTATCAAATTTGGTATCAGTGGAAAGGTCTTGACCTCACCTTTCATGTGATACCACTTGTAGAATTCTATCTTTCGATCCCACAGAGTTATAACCCTTTTTTATTTGTAAACAAAGGAGATTTTCCCCTTGAAACCCGTTTTTCTTTAATAAAGACCCTTAAACCCTACCAAACCCTATCAAATTTGGTATCAGTGGAAAGGTCTTGACCTCACCTTTCATGTGATACCACTTGTAGAATTCTATCTTTCGATCCCACAGAGTTATAACCCTTTTTTATTTGTAAACAAAGGAGATTTTCCCCTTGAAACCCGTTTTTCTTTAATAAAGACCCTTAAACCCTACCAAACCCTATCAAATTTGGTATCAGTGGAAAGGTCTTGACCTCACCTTTCATGTGATACCACTTGTAGAATTCTATCTTTCGATCCCACAGAGTTATAACCCTTTTTTATTTGTAAACAAAGGAGATTTTCCCCTTGAAACCCGTTTTTCTTTAATAAAGACCCTTAAACCCTACCAAACCCTATCAAATTTGGTATCAGTGGAAAGGTCTTGACCTCACCTTTCATGTGATACCACTTGTAGAATTCTATCTTTCGATCCCACAGAGTTATAACCCTTTTTTATTTGTAAACAAAGGAGATTTTCCCCTTGAAACCCGTTTTTCTTTAATAAAGACCCTTAAACCCTACCAAACCCTATCAAATTTGGTATCAGTGGAAAGGTCTTGACCTCACCTTTCATGTGATACCACTTGTAGAATTCTATCTTTCGATCCCACAGAGTTATAACCCTTTTTTATTTGTAAACAAAGGAGATTTTCCCCTTGAAACCCGTTTTTCTTTAATAAAGACCCTTAAACCCTACCAAACCCTATCAAATTTGGTATCAGTGGAAAGGTCTTGACCTCACCTTTCATGTGATACCACTTGTAGAATTCTATCTTTCGATCCCACAGAGTTATAACCCTTTTTTATTTTTAAACAAAGGAGATTTTCCCCTTGAAACCCGTTTTTCTTTAATAAAGACCCTTAAACCCTACCAAACCCTATCAAATTTGGTATCAGTGGAAAGGTCTTGACCTCACCTTTCATGTGATACCACTTGTAGAATTCTATCTTTCGATCCCACAGAGTTATAACCCTTTTTTATTTGTAAACAAAGGAGATTTTCCCCTTGAAACCCGTTTTTCTTTAATAAAGACCCTTAAACCCTACCAAACCCTATCAAATTTGGTATCAGTGCAAAGGTCTTGACCTCACCTTTCATGTGATACCACTTGTAGAATTCTATCTTTCGATCCCACAGAGTTATAACCCTTTTTTATTTGTAAACAAAGGAGATTTTCCCCTTGAAACCCGTTTTTCTTTAATAAAGACCCTTAAACCCTACCAAACCCTATCAAATTTGGTATCAGTGGAAAGGTCTTGACCTCACCTTTCATGTGATACCACTTGTAGAATTCTATCTTTCGATCCCACAGAGTTATAACCCTTTTTTATTTGTAAACAAAGGAGATTTTCCCTTGAAACCCGTTTTTCTTTAATAAAGACCCTTAAACCCTACCAAACCCTATCAAATTTGGTATCAGTGGAAAGGTCTTGACCTCACCTTTCATGTGATACCACTTGTAGAATTCTATCTTTCGATCCCACAGAGTTATAACCCTTTTTTATTTGTAAACAAAGGAGATTTTCCCCTTGAAACCCGTTTTTCTTTAATAAAGACCCTTAAACCCTACCAAACCCTATCAAATTTGGTATCAGTGGAAAGGTCTTGACCTCACCTTTCATGTGATACCACTTGTAGAATTCTATCTTTCGATCCCACAGAGTTATAACCCTTTTTTATTTGTAAACAAAGGAGATTTTCCCTTGAAACCCGTTTTTCTTTAATAAAGACCCTTAAACCCTACCAAACCCTATCAAATTTGGTATCAGTGGAAAGGTCTTGACCTCACCTTTCATGTGATACCACTTGTAGAATTCTATCTTTCGATCCCACAGAGTTATAACCCTTTTTTATTTGTAAACAAAGGAGATTTTCCCCTTGAAACCCGTTTTTCTTTAATAAAGACCCTTAAACCCTACCAAACCCTATCAAATTTGGTATCAGTGGAAAGGTCTTGACCTCACCTTTCATGTGATACCACTTGTAGAATTCTATCTTTCGATCCCACAGAGTTATAACCCTTTTTTATTTGTAAACAAAGGAGATTTTCCCCTTGAAACCCGTTTTTCTTTAATAAAGACCCTTAAACCCTACCAAACCCTATCAAATTTGGTATCAGTGGAAAGGTCTTGACCTCACCTTTCATGTGATACCACTTGTAGAATTCTATCTTTCGATCCCACAGAGTTATAACCCTTTTTTATTTGTAAACAAAGGAGATTTTCCCTTGAAACCCGTTTTTCTTTAATAAAGACCCTTAAACCCTACCAAACCCTATCAAATTTGGTATCAGTGGAAAGGTCTTGACCTCACCTTTCATGTGATACCACTTGTAGAATTCTATCTTTCGATCCCACAGAGTTATAACCCTTTTTTATTTGTAAACAAAGGAGATTTCCCCTTGAAACCCGTTTTTCTTTAATAAAGACCCTTAAACCCTACCAAACCCTATCAAATTTGGTATCAGTGCAAAGGTCTTGACCTCACCTTTCATGTGATACCACTTGTAGAATTCTATCTTTCGATCCCACAGAGTTATAACCCTTTTTTATTTGTAAACAAAGGAGATTTTCCCCTTGAAACCCGTTTTTCTTTAATAAAGACCCTTAAACCCTACCAAACCCTATCAAATTTGGTATCAGTGCAAAGGTCTTGACCTCACCTTTCATGTGATACCACTTGTAGAATTCTATCTTTCGATCCCACAGAGTTATAACCCTTTTTTATTTGTAAACAAAGGAGATTTTCCCTTGAAACCCGTTTTTCTTTAATAAAGACCCTTAAACCCTACCAAACCCTATCAAATTTGGTATCAGTGGAAAGGTCTTGACCTCACCTTTCATGTGATACCACTTGTAGAATTCTATCTTTCGATCCCACAGAGTTATAACCCTTTTTTATTTGTAAACAAAGGAGATTTTCCCCTTGAAACCCGTTTTTCTTTAATAAAGACCCTTAAACCCTACCAAACCCTATCAAATTTGGTATCAGTGGAAAGGTCTTGACCTCACCTTTCATGTGATACCACTTGTAGAATTCTATCTTTCGATCCCACAGAGTTATAACCCTTTTTTATTTGTAAACAAAGGAGATTTTCCCTTGAAACCCGTTTTTCTTTAATAAAGACCCTTAAACCCTACCAAACCCTATCAAATTTGGTATCAGTGGAAAGGTCTTGACCTCACCTTTCATGTGATACCACTTGTAGAATTCTATCTTTCGATCCCACAGAGTTATAACCCTTTTTTATTTGTAAACAAAGGAGATTTTCCCCTTGAAACCCGTTTTTCTTTAATAAAGACCCTTAAACCCTACCAAACCCTATCAAATTTGGTATCAGTGGAAAGGTCTTGACCTCACCTTTCATGTGATACCACTTGTAGAATTCTATCTTTCGATCCCACAGAGTTATAACCCTTTTTTATTTTTAAACAAAGGAGGTTTTCCCTTGAAACCCGTTTTTCTTTAATAAAGACCCTTAAACCCTACCAAACCCTATCAAATTTGGTATCAGTGGAAAGGTCTTGACCTCACCTTTCATGTGATACCACTTGTAGAATTCTATCTTTCGATCCCACAGAGTTATAACCCTTTTTTATTTGTAAACAAAGGAGATTTTCCCCTTGAAACCCGTTTTTCTTTAATAAAGACCCTTAAACCCTACCAAACCCTATCAAATTTGGTATCAGTGGAAAGGTCTTGACCTCACCTTTCATGTGATACCACTTGTAGAATTCTATCTTTCGATCCCACAGAGTTATAACCCTTTTTTATTTGTAAACAAAGGAGATTTTCCCCTTGAAACCCGTTTTTCTTTAATAAAGACCCTTAAACCCTACCAAACCCTATCAAATTTGGTATCAGTGGAAAGGTCTTGACCTCACCTTTCATGTGATACCACTTGTAGAATTCTATCTTTCGATCCCACAGAGTTATAACCCTTTTTTATTTTTAAACAAAGGAGATTTTCCCCTTGAAACCCGTTTTTCTTTAATAAAGACCCTTAAACCCTACCAAACCCTATCAAATTTGGTATCAGTGCAAAGGTCTTGACCTCACCTTTCATGTGATACCACTTGTAGAATTCTATCTTTCGATCCCACAGAGTTATAACCCTTTTTTATTTGTAAACAAAGGAGATTTTCCCCTTGAAACCCGTTTTTCTTTAATAAAGACCCTTAAACCCTACCAAACCCTATCAAATTTGGTATCAGTGGAAAGGTCTTGACCTCACCTTTCATGTGATACCACTTGTAGAATTCTATCTTTCGATCCCACAGAGTTATAACCCTTTTTTATTTGTAAACAAAGGAGATTTTCCCTTGAAACCCGTTTTTCTTTAATAAAGACCCTTAAACCCTACCAAACCCTATCAAATTTGGTATCAGTGGAAAGGTCTTGACCTCACCTTTCATGTGATACCACTTGTAGAATTCTATCTTTCGATCCCAAAGAGATATAACCCTTTTTTATTTTTAAACAAAGGAGATTTTCCCCTTGAAACCCGTTTTTCTTTAATAAAGACCCTTAAACCCTACCAAACCCTATCAAATTTGGTATCAGTGAAAGGTCTTGACCTCACCTTTCATGTGATACCACTTGTAGAATTCTATCTTTCGATCCCACAGAGTTATAACCCTTTTTTATTTGTAAACAAAGGAGATTTTCCCCTTGAAACCCGTTTTTCTTTAATAAAGACCCTTAAACCCTACAAACCCTATCAAATTTGGTATCAGTGGAAAGGTCTTGACCTCACCTTTCATGTGATACCACTTGTAGAATTCTATCTTTCGATCCCACAGAGTTATAACCCTTTTTTATTTGTAAACAAAGGAGATTTTCCCTTGAAACCCGTTTTTCTTTAATAAAGACCCTTAAACCCTACCAAACCCTATCAAATTTGGTATCAGTGGAAAGGTCTTGACCTCACCTTTCATGTGATACCACTTGTAGAATTCTATCTTTCGATCCCACAGAGTTATAACCCTTTTTTATTTGTAAACAAAGGAGATTTTCCCCTTGAAACCCGTTTTTCTTTAATAAAGACCCTTAAACCCTACCAAACCCTATCAAATTTGGTATCAGTGGAAAGGTCTTGACCTCACCTTTCATGTGATACCACTTGTAGAATTCTATCTTTCGATCCCACAGAGTTATAACCCTTTTTTATTTGTAAACAAAGGAGATTTTCCCCTTGAAACCCGTTTTTCTTTAATAAAGACCCTTAAACCCTACCAAACCCTATCAAATTTGGTATCAGTGGAAAGGTCTTGACCTCACCTTTCATGTGATACCACTTGTAGAATTCTATCTTTCGATCCCACAGAGTTATAACCCTTTTTTATTTTTAAACAAAGGAGATTTTCCCTTGAAACCCGTTTTTCTTTAATAAAGACCCTTAAACCCTACCAAACCCTATCAAATTTGGTATCAGTGGAAAGGTCTTGACCTCACCTTTCATGTGATACCACTTGTAGAATTCTATCTTTCGATCCCACAGAGTTATAACCCTTTTTTATTTGTAAACAAAGGAGATTTTCCCCTTGAAACCCGTTTTTCTTTAATAAAGACCCTTAAACCCTACCAAACCCTATCAAATTTGGTATCAGTGGAAAGGTCTTGACCTCACCTTTCATGTGATACCACTTGTAGAATTCTATCTTTCGATCCCACAGAGTTATAACCCTTTTTTATTTTTAAACAAAGGAGATTTTCCCTTGAAACCCGTTTTTCTTTAATAAAGACCCTTAAACCCTACCAAACCCTATCAAATTTGGTATCAGTGGAAAGGTCTTGACCTCACCTTTCATGTGATACCACTTGTAGAATTCTATCTTTCGATCCCACAGAGTTATAACCCTTTTTTATTTTTAAACAAAGGAGATTTTCCCCTTGAAACCCGTTTTTCTTTAATAAAGACCCTTAAACCCTACCAAACCCTATCAAATTTGGTATCAGTGGAAAGGTCTTGACCTCACCTTTCATGTGATACCACTTGTAGAATTCTATCTTTCGATCCCACAGAGTTATAACCCTTTTTTATTTTTAAACAAAGGAGATTTTCCCCTTGAAACCCGTTTTTCTTTAATAAAGACCCTTAAACCCTACCAAACCCTATCAAATTTGGTATCAGTGCAAAGGTCTTGACCTCACCTTTCATGTGATACCACTTGTAGAATTCTATCTTTCGATCCCACAGAGTTATAACCCTTTTTTATTTGTAAACAAAGGAGATTTTCCCCTTGAAACCCGTTTTTCTTTAATAAAGACCCTTAAACCCTACCAAACCCTATCAAATTTGGTATCAGTGGAAAGGTCTTGACCTCACCTTTCATGTGATACCACTTGTAGAATTCTATCTTTCGATCCCACAGAGTTATAACCCTTTTTTATTTGTAAACAAAGGAGATTTTCCCCTTGAAACCCGTTTTTCTTTAATAAAGACCCTTAAACCCTACCAAACCCTATCAAATTTGGTATCAGTGGAAAGGTCTTGACCTCACCTTTCATGTGATACCACTTGTAGAATTCTATCTTTCGATCCCACAGAGTTATAACCCTTTTTTATTTTTAAACAAAGGAGATTTTCCCCTTGAAACCCGTTTTTCTTTAATAAAGACCCTTAAACCCTACCAAACCCTATCAAATTTGGTATCAGTGCAAAGGTCTTGACCTCACCTTTCATGTGATACCACTTGTAGAATTCTATCTTTCGATCCCACAGAGTTATAACCCTTTTTTATTTGTAAACAAAGATTTTCCCCTTGAAACCCGTTTTTCTTTAATAAAGACCCTTAAACCCTACCAAACCCTATCAAATTTGGTATCAGTGCAAAGGTCTTGACCTCACCTTTCATGTGATACCACTTGTAGAATTCTATCTTTCGATCCCACAGAGTTATAACCCTTTTTTATTTGTAAACAAAGGAGATTTTCCCCTTGAAACCCGTTTTTCTTTAATAAAGACCCTTAAACCCTACCAAACCCTATCAAATTTGGTATCAGTGGAAAGGTCTTGACCTCACCTTTCATGTGATACCACTTGTAGAATTCTATCTTTCGATCCCACAGAGTTATAACCCTTTTTTATTTGTAAACAAAGGAGATTTTCCCTTGAAACCCGTTTTTCTTTAATAAAGACCCTTAAACCCTACCAAACCCTATCAAATTTGGTATCAGTGCAAAGGTCTTGACCTCACCTTTCATGTGATACCACTTGTAGAATTCTATCTTTCGATCCCACAGAGTTATAACCCTTTTTTATTTTAAACAAAGGAGATTTTCCCCTTGAAACCCGTTTTTCTTTAATAAAGACCCTTAAACCCTACCAAACCCTATCAAATTTGGTATCAGTGGAAAGGTCTTGACCTCACCTTTCATGTGATACCACTTGTAGAATTCTATCTTTCGATCCCACAGAGTTATAACCTTTTTTTATTTTTAAACAAAGGAGATTTTCCCCTTGAAACCCGTTTTTCTTTAATAAAGACCCTTAAACCCTACCAAACCCTATCAAATTTGGTATCAGTGCAAAGGTCTTGACCTCACCTTTCATGTGATACCACTTGTAGAATTCTATCTTTCGATCCCACAGAGTTATAACCCTTTTTTATTTGTAAACAAAGGAGATTTTCCCCTTGAAACCCGTTTTTCTTTAATAAAGACCCTTAAACCCTACCAAACCCTATCAAATTTGGTATCAGTGGAAAGGTCTTGACCTCACCTTTCATGTGATACCACTTGTAGAATTCTATCTTTCGATCCCACAGAGTTATAACCCTTTTTTATTTGTAAACAAAGGAGATTTTCCCTTGAAACCCGTTTTTCTTTAATAAAGACCCTTAAACCCTACCAAACCCTATCAAATTTGGTATCAGTGGAAAGGTCTTGACCTCACCTTTCATGTGATACCACTTGTAGAATTCTATCTTTCGATCCCACAGAGTTATAACCCTTTTTTATTTTTAAACAAAGGAGATTTTCCCCTTGAAACCCGTTTTTCTTTAATAAAGACCCTTAAACCCTACCAAACCCTATCAAATTTGGTATCAGTGCAAAGGTCTTGACCTCACCTTTCATGTGATACCACTTGTAGAATTCTATCTTTCGATCCCACAGAGTTATAACCCTTTTTTATTTGTAAACAAAGGAGATTTTCCCCTTGAAACCCGTTTTTCTTTAATAAAGACCCTTAAACCCTACCAAACCCTATCAAATTTGGTATCAGTGGAAAGGTCTTGACCTCACCTTTCATGTGATACCACTTGTAGAATTCTATCTTTCGATCCCACAGAGTTATAACCCTTTTTTATTTGTAAACAAAGGAGATTTTTCCCCTTGAAACCCGTTTTTCTTTAATAAAGACCCTTAAACCCTACCAAACCCTATCAAATTTGGTATCAGTGGAAAGGTCTTGACCTCACCTTTCATGTGATACCACTTGTAGAATTCTATCTTTCGATCCCACAGAGTTATAACCCTTTTTTATTTGTAAACAAAGGAGATTTTCCCCTTGAAACCCGTTTTTCTTTAATAAAGACCCTTAAACCCTACCAAACCCTATCAAATTTGGTATCAGTGGAAAGGTCTTGACCTCACCTTTCATGTGATACCACTTGTAGAATTCTATCTTTCGATCCCAAAGAGTTATAACCCTTTTTTATTTTTAAACAAAGGAGATTTTCCCCTTGAAACCCGTTTTTCTTTAATAAAGACCCTTAAACCCTACCAAACCCTATCAAATTTGGTATCAGTGCAAAGGTCTTGACCTCACCTTTCATGTGATACCACTTGTAGAATTCTATCTTTCGATCCCACAGAGTTATAACCCTTTTTTATTTGTAAACAAAGGAGATTTTCCCCTTGAAACCCGTTTTTCTTTAATAAAGACCCTTAAACCCTACCAAACCCTATCAAATTTGGTATCAGTGCAAAGGTCTTGACCTCACCTTTCATGTGATACCACTTGTAGAATTCTATCTTTCGATCCCACAGAGTTATAACCCTTTTTTATTTGTAAACAAAGGAGATTTTCCCCTTGAAACACGTTTCTGTTTAATAAAGACCCTTAAACCCTACAAACCCTATCAAATTTGGTATCAGTGAAAAGGTCTTGACCTCACCTTTCATGTGATACCACTTGTAGAATTCTATCTTTCGATCCCACAGAGTTATAACCCTTTTTTATTTTTAAACAAAGGAGATTTTCCCTTGAAACCCGTTTTTCTTTAATAAAGACCCTTAAACCCTACCAAACCCTATCAAATTTGGTATCAGTGGAAAGGTCTTGACCTCACCTTTCATGTGATACCACTTGTAGAATTCTATCTTTCGATCCCACAGAGTTATAACCCTTTTTTATTTGTAAACAAAGGAGATTTTCCCTTGAAACCCGTTTTTCTTTAATAAAGACCCTTAAACCCTACCAAACCCTATCAAATTTGGTATCAGTGGAAAGGTCTTGACCTCACCTTTCATGTGATACCACTTGTAGAATTCTATCTTTCGATCCCACAGAGTTATAACCCTTTTTTATTTTTAAACAAAGGAGATTTTCCCCTTGAAACCCGTTTTTCTTTAATAAAGACCCTTAAACCCTACCAAACCCTATCAAATTTGGTATCAGTGCAAAGGTCTTGACCTCACCTTTCATGTGATACCACTTGTAGAATTCTATCTTTCGATCCCACAGAGTTATAACCCTTTTTTATTTGTAAACAAAGGAGATTTTCCCCTTGAAACACGTTTCTCTTTAATAAAGACCCTTAAACCCTACAAACCCTATCAAATTTGGTATCAGTGCAAAGGTCTTGACCTCACCTTTCATGTGATACCACTTGTAGAATTCTATCTTTCGATCCCACAGAGTTATAACCCTTTTTTTGTAAACAAAGGAGATTTTCCCCTTGAAACCCGTTTTTCTTTAATAAAGACCCTTAAACCCTACCAAACCCTATCAAATTTGGTATCAGTGCAAAGGTCTTGACCTCACCTTTCATGTGATACCACTTGTAGAATTCTATCTTTCGATCCCACAGAGTTATAACCCTTTTTTATTTGTAAACAAAGGAGATTTTCCCCTTGAAACCCGTTTTTCTTTAATAAAGACCCTTAAACCCTACCAAACCCTATCAAATTTGGTATCAGTGAAAAGGTCTTGACCTCACCTTTCATGTGATACCACTTGTAGAATTCTATCTTTCGATCCCACAGAGTTATAACCCTTTTTTATTTTTAAACAAAGGAGATTTTCCCTTGAAACCCGTTTTTCTTTAATAAAGACCCTTAAACCCTACCAAACCCTATCAAATTTGGTATCAGTGGAAAGGTCTTGACCTCACCTTTCATGTGATACCACTTGTAGAATTCTATCTTTCGATCCCACAGAGTTATAACCCTTTTTTATTTGTAAACAAAGGAGATTTTCCCCTTGAAACCCGTTTTTCTTTAATAAAGACCCTTAAACCCTACCAAACCCTATCAAATTTGGTATCAGTGGAAAGGTCTTGACCTCACCTTTCATGTGATACCACTTGTAGAATTCTATCTTTCGATCCCACAGAGTTATAACCCTTTTTTTATTTTTAAACAAAGGAGATTTTCCCCTTGAAACCCGTTTTTCTTTAATAAAGACCCTTAAACCCTACCAAACCCTATCAAATTTGGTATCAGTGCAAAGGTCTTGACCTCACCTTTCATGTGATACCACTTGTAGAATTCTATCTTTCGATCCCACAGAGTTATAACCCTTTTTTATTTGTAAACAAAGGAGATTTTCCCCTTGAAACACGTTTCTCTTTAATAAAGACCCTTAAACCCTACAAACCCTATCAAATTTGGTATCAGTGCAAAGGTCTTGACCTCACCTTTCATGTGATACCACTTGTAGAATTCTATCTTTCGATCCCACAGAGTTATAACCCTTTTTTATTTGTAAACAAAGGAGATTTTCCCTTGAAACCCGTTTTTCTTTAATAAAGACCCTTAAACCCTACCAAACCCTATCAAATTTGGTATCAGTGGAAAGGTCTTGACCTCACCTTTCATGTGATACCACTTGTAGAATTCTATCTTTCGATCCCACAGAGTTATAACCCTTTTTTATTTGTAAACAAAGGAGATTTTCCCCTTGAAACCCGTTTTTCTTTAATAAAGACCCTTAAACCCTACCAAACCCTATCAAATTTGGTATCAGTGGAAAGGTCTTGACCTCACCTTTCATGTGATACCACTTGTAGAATTCTATCTTTCGATCCCACAGAGTTATAACCCTTTTTTATTTGTAAACAAAGGAGATTTTCCCCTTGAAACCCGTTTTTCTTTAATAAAGACCCTTAAACCCTACCAAACCCTATCAAATTTGGTATCAGTGGAAAGGTCTTGACCTCACCTTTCATGTGATACCACTTGTAGAATTCTATCTTTCGATCCCACAGAGTTATAACCCTTTTTTATTTTTAAACAAAGGAGGTTTTCCCTTGAAACCCGTTTTTCTTTAATAAAGACCCTTAAACCCTACCAAACCCTATCAAATTTGGTATCAGTGGAAAGGTCTTGACCTCACCTTTCATGTGATACCACTTGTAGAATTCTATCTTTCGATCCCACAGAGTTATAACCCTTTTTTATTTGTAAACAAAGGAGATTTTCCCCTTGAAACCCGTTTTTCTTTAATAAAGACCCTTAAACCCTACCAAACCCTATCAAATTTGGTATCAGTGAAAAGGTCTTGACCTCACCTTTCATGTGATACCACTTGTAGAATTCTATCTTTCGATCCCACAGAGTTATAACCCTTTTTTATTTTTAAACAAAGGAGGTTTTCCCTTGAAACCCGTTTTTCTTTAATAAAGACCCTTAAACCCTACCAAACCCTATCAAATTTGGTATCAGTGGAAAGGTCTTGACCTCACCTTTCATGTGATACCACTTGTAGAATTCTATCTTTCGATCCCAAAGAGATATAACCCTTTTTTATTTTTAAACAAAGGAGATTTTCCCCTTGAAACCCGTTTTTCTTTAATAAAGACCCTTAAACCCTACCAAACCCTATCAAATTTGGTATCAGTGCAAAGGTCTTGACCTCACCTTTCATGTGATACCACTTGTAGAATTCTATCTTTCGATCCCACAGAGTTATAACCCTTTTTTATTTGTAAACAAAGGAGATTTTCCCTTGAAACCCGTTTTTCTTTAATAAAGACCCTTAAACCCTACCAAACCCTATCAAATTTGGTATCAGTGGAAAGGTCTTGACCTCACCTTTCATGTGATACCACTTGTAGAATTCTATCTTTCGATCCCACAGAGTTATAACCCTTTTTTATTTGTAAACAAAGGAGATTTTCCCCTTGAAACCCGTTTTTCTTTAATAAAGACCCTTAAACCCTACCAAACCCTATCAAATTTGGTATCAGTGGAAAGGTCTTGACCTCACCTTTCATGTGATACCACTTGTAGAATTCTATCTTTCGATCCCACAGAGTTATAACCCTTTTTTATTTGTAAACAAAGGAGATTTTCCCCTTGAAACCCGTTTTTCTTTAATAAAGACCCTTAAACCCTACCAAACCCTATCAAATTTGGTATCAGTGGAAAGGTCTTGACCTCACCTTTCATGTGATACCACTTGTAGAATTCTATCTTTCGATCCCACAGAGTTATAACCCTTTTTTATTTTTAAACAAAGGAGATTTTCCCCTTGAAACCCGTTTTTCTTTAATAAAGACCCTTAAACCCTACCAAACCCTATCAAATTTGGTATCAGTGCAAAGGTCTTGACCTCACCTTTCATGTGATACCACTTGTAGAATTCTATCTTTCGATCCCACAGAGTTATAACCCTTTTTTATTTTTAAACAAAGGAGATTTTCCCCTTGAAACCCGTTTTTCTTTAATAAAGACCCTTAAACCCTACCAAACCCTATCAAATTTGGTATCAGTGGAAAGGTCTTGACCTCACCTTTCATGTGATACCACTTGTAGAATTCTATCTTTCGATCCCACAGAGTTATAACCCTTTTTTATTTGTAAACAAAGGAGATTTTCCCTTGAAACCCGTTTTTCTTTAATAAAGACCCTTAAACCCTACCAAACCCTATCAAATTTGGTATCAGTGGAAAGGTCTTGACCTCACCTTTCATGTGATACCACTTGTAGAATTCTATCTTTCGATCCCACAGAGTTATAACCCTTTTTTATTTGTAAACAAAGGAGATTTTCCCCTTGAAACCCGTTTTTCTTTAATAAAGACCCTTAAACCCTACCAAACCCTATCAAATTTGGTATCAGTGGAAAGGTCTTGACCTCACCTTTCATGTGATACCACTTGTAGAATTCTATCTTTCGATCCCACAGAGTTATAACCCTTTTTATTTTTAAACAAAGGAGATTTTCCCTTGAAACCCGTTTTTCTTTAATAAAGACCCTTAAACCCTACCAAACCCTATCAAATTTGGTATCAGTGGAAAGGTCTTGACCTCACCTTTCATGTGATACCACTTGTAGAATTCTATCTTTCGATCCCACAGAGTTATAACCCTTTTTTATTTGTAAACAAAGGAGATTTTCCCCTTGAAACCCGTTTTTCTTTAATAAAGACCCTTAAACCCTACCAAACCCTATCAAATTTGGTATCAGTGGAAAGGTCTTGACCTCACCTTTCATGTGATACCACTTGTAGAATTCTATCTTTCGATCCCACAGAGTTATAACCCTTTTTTATTTGTAAACAAAGGAGATTTTCCCCTTGAAACCCGTTTTTCTTTAATAAAGACCCTTAAACCCTACAAACCCTATCAAATTTGGTATCAGTGGAAAGGTCTTGACCTCACCTTTCATGTGATACCACTTGTAGAATTCTATCTTTCGATCCCACAGAGTTATAACCCTTTTTTATTTGTAAACAAAGGAGATTTTCCCCTTGAAACCCGTTTTTCTTTAATAAAGACCCTTAAACCCTACCAAACCCTATCAAATTTGGTATCAGTGGAAAGGTCTTGACCTCACCTTTCATGTGATACCACTTGTAGAATTCTATCTTTCGATCCCACAGAGTTATAACCCTTTTTTATTTTTAAACAAAGGAGATTTTCCCCTTGAAACCCGTTTTTCTTTAATAAAGACCCTTAAACCCTACCAAACCCTATCAAATTTGGTATCAGTGCAAAGGTCTTGACCTCACCTTTCATGTGATACCACTTGTAGAATTCTATCTTTCGATCCCACAGAGTTATAACCCTTTTTTATTTTTAAACAAAGGAGATTTTCCCCTTGAAACCCGTTTTTCTTTAATAAAGACCCTTAAACCCTACCAAACCCTATCAAATTTGGTATCAGTGGAAAGGTCTTGACCTCACCTTTCATGTGATACCACTTGTAGAATTCTATCTTTCGATCCCACAGAGTTATAACCCTTTTTTATTTGTAAACAAAGGAGATTTTCCCCTTGAAACCCGTTTTTCTTTAATAAAGACCCTTAAACCCTACAAACCCTATCAAATTTGGTATCAGTGGAAAGGTCTTGACCTCACCTTTCATGTGATACCACTTGTAGAATTCTATCTTTCGATCCCACAGAGTTATAACCCTTTTTTATTTGTAAACAAAGGAGATTTTCCCCTTGAAACCCGTTTTTCTTTAATAAAGACCCTTAAACCCTACCAAACCCTATCAAATTTGGTATCAGTGGAAAGGTCTTGACCTCACCTTTCATGTGATACCACTTGTAGAATTCTATCTTTCGATCCCACAGAGTTATAACCCTTTTTTATTTGTAAACAAAGGAGATTTTCCCCTTGAAACCCGTTTTTCTTTAATAAAGACCCTTAAACCCTACCAAACCCTATCAAATTTGGTATCAGTGGAAAGGTCTTGACCTCACCTTTCATGTGATACCACTTGTAGAATTCTATCTTTCGATCCCACAGAGTTATAACCCTTTTTTATTTTTAAACAAAGGAGATTTTCCCTTGAAACCCGTTTTTCTTTAATAAAGACCCTTAAACCCTACCAAACCCTATCAAATTTGGTATCAGTGGAAAGGTCTTGACCTCACCTTTCATGTGATACCACTTGTAGAATTCTATCTTTCGATCCCACAGAGTTATAACCCTTTTTTATTTGTAAACAAAGGAGATTTTCCCTTGAAACCCGTTTTTCTTTAATAAAGACCCTTAAACCCTACCAAACCCTATCAAATTTGGTATCAGTGGAAAGGTCTTGACCTCACCTTTCATGTGATACCACTTGTAGAATTCTATCTTTCGATCCCACAGAGTTATAACCCTTTTTTATTTTTAAACAAAGGAGATTTTCCCTTGAAACCCGTTTTTCTTTAATAAAGACCCTTAAACCCTACCAAACCCTATCAAATTTGGTATCAGTGGAAAGGTCTTGACCTCACCTTTCATGTGATACCACTTGTAGAATTCTATCTTTCGATCCCACAGAGTTATAACCCTTTTTTATTTTTAAACAAAGGAGATTTTCCCCTTGAAACCCGTTTTTCTTTAATAAAGACCCTTAAACCCTACCAAACCCTATCAAATTTGGTATCAGTGGAAAGGTCTTGACCTCACCTTTCATGTGATACCACTTGTAGAATTCTATCTTTCGATCCCACAGAGTTATAACCCTTTTTTATTTGTAAACAAAGGAGATTTACCCCTTGAAACCCGTTTTTCTTTAATAAAGACCCTTAAACCCTACCAAACCCTATCAAATTTGGTATCAGTGGAAAGGTCTTGACCTCACCTTTCATGTGATACCACTTGTAGAATTCTATCTTTCGATCCCACAGAGTTATAACCCTTTTTTATTTGTAAACAAAGGAGATTTTCCCTTGAAACCCGTTTTTCTTTAATAAAGACCCTTAAACCCTACCAAACCCTATCAAATTTGGTATCAGTGGAAAGGTCTTGACCTCACCTTTCATGTGATACCACTTGTAGAATTCTATCTTTCGATCCCACAGAGTTATAACCCTTTTTTATTTGTAAACAAAGGAGATTTTCCCCTTGAAACCCGTTTTTCTTTAATAAAGACCCTTAAACCCTACCAAACCCTATCAAATTTGGTATCAGTGGAAAGGTCTTGACCTCACCTTTCATGTGATACCACTTGTAGAATTCTATCTTTCGATCCCACAGAGTTATAACCCTTTTTTATTTGTAAACAAAGGAGATTTCCCCTTGAAACCCGTTTTTCTTTAATAAAGACCCTTAAACCCTACCAAACCCTATCAAATTTGGTATCAGTGGAAAGGTCTTGACCTCACCTTTCATGTGATACCACTTGTAGAATTCTATCTTTCGATCCCACAGAGTTATAACCCTTTTTTATTTTTAAACAAAGGAGATTTCCCTTGAAACCCGTTTTTCTTTAATAAAGACCCTTAAACCCTACCAAACCCTATCAAATTTGGTATCAGTGGAAAGGTCTTGACCTCACCTTTCATGTGATACCACTTGTAGAATTCTATCTTTCGATCCCACAGAGTTATAACCCTTTTTTATTTGTAAACAAAGGAGATTTTCCCCTTGAAACCCGTTTTTCTTTAATAAAGACCCTTAAACCCTACCAAACCCTATCAAATTTGGTATCAGTGGAAAGGTCTTGACCTCACCTTTCATGTGATACCACTTGTAGAATTCTATCTTTCGATCCCACAGAGTTATAACCCTTTTTTATTTTTAAACAAAGGAGATTTTCCCCTTGAAACCCGTTTTTCTTTAATAAAGACCCTTAAACCCTACCAAACCCTATCAAATTTGGTATCAGTGGAAAGGTCTTGACCTCACCTTTCATGTGATACCACTTGTAGAATTCTATCTTTCGATCCCACAGAGTTATAACCCTTTTTTATTTGTAAACAAAGGAGATTTTCCCCTTGAAACCCGTTTTTCTTTAATAAAGACCCTTAAACCCTACCAAACCCTATCAAATTTGGTATCAGTGGAAAGGTCTTGACCTCACCTTTCATGTGATACCACTTGTAGAATTCTATCTTTCGATCCCACAGAGTTATAACCCTTTTTTATTTTTAAACAAAGGAGATTTTCCCCTTGAAACCCGTTTTTCTTTAATAAAGACCCTTAAACCCTACCAAACCCTATCAAATTTGGTATCAGTGGAAAGGTCTTGACCTCACCTTTCATGTGATACCACTTGTAGAATTCTATCTTTCGATCCCACAGAGTTATAACCCTTTTTTATTTTTAAACAAAGGAGATTTTCCCCTTGAAACCCGTTTTTCTTTAATAAAGACCCTTAAACCCTACCAAACCCTATCAAATTTGGTATCAGTGCAAAGGTCTTGACCTCACCTTTCATGTGATACCACTTGTAGAATTCTATCTTTCGATCCCACAGAGTTATAACCCTTTTTTATTTGTAAACAAAGGAGATTTTCCCCTTGAAACCCGTTTTTCTTTAATAAAGACCCTTAAACCCTACCAAACCCTATCAAATTTGGTATCAGTGGAAAGGTCTTGACCTCACCTTTCATGTGATACCACTTGTAGAATTCTATCTTTCGATCCCAAAGAGATATAACCCTTTTTTTTTTAAACAAAGGAGATTTTCCCCTTGAAACCCGTTTTTCTTTAATAAAGACCCTTAAACCCTACCAAACCCTATCAAATTTGGTATCAGTGCAAAGGTCTTGACCTCACCTTTCATGTGATACCACTTGTAGAATTCTATCTTTCGATCCCACAGAGTTATAACCCTTTTTTATTTTTAAACAAAGGAGATTTTCCCCTTGAAACCCGTTTTTCTTTAATAAAGACCCTTAAACCCTACCAAACCCTATCAAATTTGGTATCAGTGGAAAGGTCTTGACCTCACCTTTCATGTGATACCACTTGTAGAATTCTATCTTTCGATCCCACAGAGTTATAACCCTTTTTTATTTGTAAACAAAGGAGATTTCCCCTTGAAACCCGTTTTTCTTTAATAAAGACCCTTAAACCCTACCAAACCCTATCAAATTTGGTATCAGTGGAAAGGTCTTGACCTCACCTTTCATGTGATACCACTTGTAGAATTCTATCTTTCGATCCCACAGAGTTATAACCCTTTTTTATTTTTAAACAAAGGAGATTTTCCCCTTGAAACCCGTTTTTCTTTAATAAAGACCCTTAAACCCTACCAAACCCTATCAAATTTGGTATCAGTGGAAAGGTCTTGACCTCACCTTTCATGTGATACCACTTGTAGAATTCTATCTTTCGATCCCACAGAGTTATAACCCTTTTTTATTTGTAAACAAAGGAGATTTTCCCCTTGAAACCCGTTTTTCTTTAATAAAGACCCTTAAACCCTACCAAACCCTATCAAATTTGGTATCAGTGGAAAGGTCTTGACCTCACCTTTCATGTGATACCACTTGTAGAATTCTATCTTTCGATCCCACAGAGTTATAACCCTTTTTTATTTGTAAACAAAGGAGATTTTCCCCTTGAAACCCGTTTTTCTTTAATAAAGACCCTTAAACCCTACCAAACCCTATCAAATTTGGTATCAGTGCAAAGGTCTTGACCTCACCTTTCATGTGATACCACTTGTAGAATTCTATCTTTCGATCCCACAGAGTTATAACCCTTTTTTATTTTTAAACAAAGGAGATTTTCCCCTTGAAACCCGTTTTTCTTTAATAAAGACCCTTAAACCCTACCAAACCCTATCAAATTTGGTATCAGTGCAAAGGTCTTGACCTCACCTTTCATGTGATACCACTTGTAGAATTCTATCTTTCGATCCCACAGAGTTATAACCCTTTTTTATTTGTAAACAAAGGAGATTTTCCCCTTGAAACCCGTTTTTCTTTAATAAAGACCCTTAAACCCTACCAAACCCTATCAAATTTGGTATCAGTGGAAAGGTCTTGACCTCACCTTTCATGTGATACCACTTGTAGAATTCTATCTTTCGATCCCACAGAGTTATAACCCTTTTTTATTTGTAAACAAAGGAGATTTTCCCTTGAAACCCGTTTTTCTTTAATAAAGACCCTTAAACCCTACCAAACCCTATCAAATTTGGTATCAGTGGAAAGGTCTTGACCTCACCTTTCATGTGATACCACTTGTAGAATTCTATCTTTCGATCCCACAGAGTTATAACCCTTTTTTATTTGTAAACAAAGGAGATTTTCCCCTTGAAACCCGTTTTTCTTTAATAAAGACCCTTAAACCCTACCAAACCCTATCAAATTTGGTATCAGTGGAAAGGTCTTGACCTCACCTTTCATGTGATACCACTTGTAGAATTCTATCTTTCGATCCCACAGAGTTATAACCCTTTTTTATTTGTAAACAAAGGAGATTTTCCCCTTGAAACCCGTTTTTCTTTAATAAAGACCCTTAAACCCTACCAAACCCTATCAAATTTGGTATCAGTGGAAAGGTCTTGACCTCACCTTTCATGTGATACCACTTGTAGAATTCTATCTTTCGATCCCACAGAGTTATAACCCTTTTTTATTTGTAAACAAAGGAGATTTTCCCCTTGAAACCCGTTTTTCTTTAATAAAGACCCTTAAACCCTACCAAACCCTATCAAATTTGGTATCAGTGGAAAGGTCTTGACCTCACCTTTCATGTGATACCACTTGTAGAATTCTATCTTTCGATCCCACAGAGTTATAACCCTTTTTTATTTTTAAACAAAGGAGATTTTCCCCTTGAAACCCGTTTTTCTTTAATAAAGACCCTTAAACCCTACCAAACCCTATCAAATTTGGTATCAGTGCAAAGGTCTTGACCTCACCTTTCATGTGATACCACTTGTAGAATTCTATCTTTCGATCCCACAGAGTTATAACCCTTTTTTATTTTTAAACAAAGGAGATTTTCCCCTTGAAACCCGTTTTTCTTTAATAAAGACCCTTAAACCCTACCAAACCCTATCAAATTTGGTATCAGTGGAAAGGTCTTGACCTCACCTTTCATGTGATACCACTTGTAGAATTCTATCTTTCGATCCCACAGAGTTATAACCCTTTTTTATTTGTAAACAAAGGAGGTTTTCCCTTGAAACCCGTTTTTCTTTAATAAAGACCCTTAAACCCTACCAAACCCTATCAAATTTGGTATCAGTGAAAGGTCTTGACCTCACCTTTCATGTGATACCACTTGTAGAATTCTATCTTTCGATCCCACAGAGTTATAACCCTTTTTTATTTTTAAACAAAGGAGATTTTCCCCTTGAAACCCGTTTTTCTTTAATAAAGACCCTTAAACCCTACCAAACCCTATCAAATTTGGTATCAGTGGAAAGGTCTTGACCTCACCTTTCATGTGATACCACTTGTAGAATTCTATCTTTCGATCCCACAGAGTTATAACCCTTTTTTATTTGTAAACAAAGGAGATTTTCCCCTTGAAACCCGTTTTTCTTTAATAAAGACCCTTAAACCCTACCAAACCCTATCAAATTTGGTATCAGTGCAAAGGTCTTGACCTCACCTTTCATGTGATACCACTTGTAGAATTCTATCTTTCGATCCCACAGAGTTATAACCCTTTTTTATTTGTAAACAAAGGAGATTTTCCCCTTGAAACCCGTTTTTCTTTAATAAAGACCCTTAAACCCTACCAAACCCTATCAAATTTGGTATCAGTGCAAAGGTCTTGACCTCACCTTTCATGTGATACCACTTGTAGAATTCTATCTTTCGATCCCACAGAGTTATAACCCTTTTTTATTTGTAAACAAAGGAGATTTTCCCTTGAAACCCGTTTTTCTTTAATAAAGACCCTTAAACCCTACCAAACCCTATCAAATTTGGTATCAGTGCAAAGGTCTTGACCTCACCTTTCATGTGATACCACTTGTAGAATTCTATCTTTCGATCCCACAGAGTTATAACCCTTTTTTATTTTTAAACAAAGGAGATTTTCCCCTTGAAACCCGTTTTTCTTTAATAAAGACCCTTAAACCCTACCAAACCCTATCAAATTTGGTATCAGTGGAAAGGTCTTGACCTCACCTTTCATGTGATACCACTTGTAGAATTCTATCTTTCGATCCCACAGAGTTATAACCCTTTTTTATTTGTAAACAAAGGAGATTTCCCCCTTGAAACCCGTTTTTCTTTAATAAAGACCCTTAAACCCTACCAAACCCTATCAAATTTGGTATCAGTGCAAAGGTCTTGACCTCACCTTTCATGTGATACCACTTGTAGAATTCTATCTTTCGATCCCACAGAGTTATAACCCTTTTTTATTTGTAAACAAAGGAGATTTTCCCCTTGAAACCCATTTTTCTTTAATAAAGACCTTTACACCCTACCAAACCCTATCAAATTTGGTATCAGTGAAAGGTCTTGACCTCACCTTTCATGTGATACCACTTGTAGAATTCTATCTTTCGATCCCACAGAGTTATAACCCTTTTTTATTTTTAAACAAAGGAGATTTTCCCCTTGAAACCCGTTTTTCTTTAATAAAGACCCTTAAACCCTACCAAACCCTATCAAATTTGGTATCAGTGCAAAGGTCTTGACCTCACCTTTCATGTGATACCACTTGTAGAATTCTATCTTTCGATCCCACAGAGTTATAACCCTTTTTTATTTTTAAACAAAGGAGATTTTCCCCTTGAAACCCGTTTTTCTTTAATAAAGACCCTTAAACCCTACCAAACCCTATCAAATTTGGTATCAGTGGAAAGGTCTTGACCTCACCTTTCATGTGATACCACTTGTAGAATTCTATCTTTCGATCCCACAGAGTTATAACCCTTTTTTATTTTTAAACAAAGGAGATTTTCCCCTTGAAACCGTTTTTCTTTAATAAAGACCCTTAAACCCTACCAAACCCTATCAAATTTGGTATCAGTGCAAAGGTCTTGACCTCACCTTTCATGTGATACCACTTGTAGAATTCTATCTTTCGATCCCACAGAGTTATAACCCTTTTTTATTTGTAAACAAAGGAGATTTTCCCCTTGAAACCCGTTTTTCTTTAATAAAGACCCTTAAACCCTACCAAACCCTATCAAATTTGGTATCAGTGGAAAGGTCTTGACCTCACCTTTCATGTGATACCACTTGTAGAATTCTATCTTTCGATCCCACAGAGTTATAACCCTTTTTTATTTGTAAACAAAGGAGATTTTCCCCTTGAAACCCGTTTTTCTTTAATAAAGACCCTTAAACCCTACCAAACCCTATCAAATTTGGTATCAGTGGAAAGGTCTTGACCTCACCTTTCATGTGATACCACTTGTAGAATTCTATCTTTCGATCCCACAGAGTTATAACCCTTTTTTATTTGTAAACAAAGGAGATTTTCCCTTGAAACCCGTTTTTCTTTAATAAAGACCCTTAAACCCTACCAAACCCTATCAAATTTGGTATCAGTGGAAAGGTCTTGACCTCACCTTTCATGTGATACCACTTGTAGAATTCTATCTTTCGATCCCAAAGAGATATAACCCTTTTTTATTTTTAAACAAAGGAGATTTTCCCCTTGAAACCCGTTTTTCTTTAATAAAGACCCTTAAACCCTACCAAACCCTATCAAATTTGGTATCAGTGGAAAGGTCTTGACCTCACCTTTCATGTGATACCACTTGTAGAATTCTATCTTTCGATCCCACAGAGTTATAACCCTTTTTTATTTGTAAACAAAGGAGATTTTCCCTTGAAACCCGTTTTTCTTTAATAAAGACCCTTAAACCCTACCAAACCCTATCAAATTTGGTATCAGTGGAAAGGTCTTGACCTCACCTTTCATGTGATACCACTTGTAGAATTCTATCTTTCGATCCCACAGAGTTATAACCCTTTTTTATTTGTAAACAAAGGAGATTTTCCCCTTGAAACCCGTTTTTCTTTAATAAAGACCCTTAAACCCTACCAAACCCTATCAAATTTGGTATCAGTGGAAAGGTCTTGACCTCACCTTTCATGTGATACCACTTGTAGAATTCTATCTTTCGATCCCACAGAGTTATAACCCTTTTTTATTTGTAAACAAAGGAGATTTTCCCCTTGAAACCCGTTTTTCTTTAATAAAGACCCTTAAACCCTACCAAACCCTATCAAATTTGGTATCAGTGGAAAGGTCTTGACCTCACCTTTCATGTGATACCACTTGTAGAATTCTATCTTTCGATCCCACAGAGTTATAACCCTTTTTTATTTGTAAACAAAGGAGATTTTCCCCTTGAAACCCGTTTTTCTTTAATAAAGACCCTTAAACCCTACCAAACCCTATCAAATTTGGTATCAGTGGAAAGGTCTTGACCTCACCTTTCATGTGATACCACTTGTAGAATTCTATCTTTCGATCCCACAGAGTTATAACCCTTTTTTTTTTTAAACAAAGGAGATTTTCCCCTTGAAACCCGTTTTTCTTTAATAAAGACCCTTAAACCCTACCAAACCCTATCAAATTTGGTATCAGTGCAAAGGTCTTGACCTCACCTTTCATGTGATACCACTTGTAGAATTCTATCTTTCGATCCCACAGAGTTATAACCCTTTTTTATTTGTAAACAAAGGAGATTTTCCCCTTGAAACCCGTTTTTCTTTAATAAAGACCCTTAAACCCTACCAAACCCTATCAAATTTGGTATCAGTGGAAAGGTCTTGACCTCACCTTTCATGTGATACCACTTGTAGAATTCTATCTTTCGATCCCACAGAGTTATAACCCTTTTTTATTTGTAAACAAAGGAGATTTTCCCCTTGAAACCCGTTTTTCTTTAATAAAGACCCTTAAACCCTACCAAACCCTATCAAATTTGGTATCAGTGGAAAGGTCTTGACCTCACCTTTCATGTGATACCACTTGTAGAATTCTATCTTTCGATCCCACAGAGTTATAACCCTTTTTTATTTGTAAACAAAGGAGATTTTCCCCTTGAAACCCGTTTTTCTTTAATAAAGACCCTTAAACCCTACCAAACCCTATCAAATTTGGTATCAGTGGAAAGGTCTTGACCTCACCTTTCATGTGATACCACTTGTAGAATTCTATCTTTCGATCCCACAGAGTTATAACCCTTTTTTATTTGTAAACAAAGGAGATTTTCCCCTTGAAACCCGTTTTTCTTTAATAAAGACCCTTAAACCCTACCAAACCCTATCAAATTTGGTATCAGTGGAAAGGTCTTGACCTCACCTTTCATGTGATACCACTTGTAGAATTCTATCTTTCGATCCCACAGAGTTATAACCCTTTTTTATTTGTAAACAAAGGAGATTTTCCCCTTGAAACCCGTTTTTCTTTAATAAAGACCCTTAAACCCTACCAAACCCTATCAAATTTGGTATCAGTGGAAAGGTCTTGACCTCACCTTTCATGTGATACCACTTGTAGAATTCTATCTTTCGATCCCACAGAGTTATAACCCTTTTTTATTTTTAAACAAAGGAGATTTTCCCCTTGAAACCCGTTTTTCTTTAATAAAGACCCTTAAACCCTACCAAACCCTATCAAATTTGGTATCAGTGCAAAGGTCTTGACCTCACCTTTCATGTGATACCACTTGTAGAATTCTATCTTTCGATCCCACAGAGTTATAACCCTTTTTTATTTGTAAACAAAGGAGATTTTCCCCTTGAAACCCGTTTTTCTTTAATAAAGACCCTTAAACCCTACCAAACCCTATCAAATTTGGTATCAGTGGAAAGGTCTTGACCTCACCTTTCATGTGATACCACTTGTAGAATTCTATCTTTCGATCCCACAGAGTTATAACCCTTTTTTATTTGTAAACAAAGGAGATTTTCCCCTTGAAACCCGTTTTTCTTTAATAAAGACCCTTAAACCCTACCAAACCCTATCAAATTTGGTATCAGTGGAAAGGTCTTGACCTCACCTTTCATGTGATACCACTTGTAGAATTCTATCTTTCGATCCCACAGAGTTATAACCCTTTTTTATTTTTAAACAAAGGAGATTTTCCCCTTGAAACCCGTTTTTCTTTAATAAAGACCCTTAAACCCTACCAAACCCTATCAAATTTGGTATCAGTGGAAAGGTCTTGACCTCACCTTTCATGTGATACCACTTGTAGAATTCTATCTTTCGATCCCACAGAGTTATAACCCTTTTTTATTTGTAAACAAAGGAGATTTTCCCCTTGAAACCCGTTTTTCTTTAATAAAGACCCTTAAACCCTACCAAACCCTATCAAATTTGGTATCAGTGGAAAGGTCTTGACCTCACCTTTCATGTGATACCACTTGTAGAATTCTATCTTTCGATCCCACAGAGTTATAACCCTTTTTTATTTTTAAACAAAGGAGATTTTCCCCTTGAAACCCGTTTTTCTTTAATAAAGACCCTTAAACCCTACCAAACCCTATCAAATTTGGTATCAGTGCAAAGGTCTTGACCTCACCTTTCATGTGATACCACTTGTAGAATTCTATCTTTCGATCCCACAGAGTTATAACCCTTTTTTATTTTTAAACAAAGGAGATTTTCCCCTTGAAACCCGTTTTTCTTTAATAAAGACCCTTAAACCCTACCAAAACCCTATCAAATTTGGTATCAGTGGAAAGGTCTTGACCTCACCTTTCATGTGATACCACTTGTAGAATTCTATCTTTCGATCCCACAGAGTTATAACCCTTTTTTATTTGTAAACAAAGGAGATTTTCCCCTTGAAACCCGTTTTTCTTTAATAAAGACCCTTAAACCCTACCAAACCCTATCAAATTTGGTATCAGTGGAAAGGTCTTGACCTCACCTTTCATGTGATACCACTTGTAGAATTCTATCTTTCGATCCCACAGAGTTATAACCCTTTTTTATTTGTAAACAAAGGAGATTTTCCCCTTGAAACCCGTTTTTCTTTAATAAAGACCCTTAAACCCTACCAAACCCTATCAAATTTGGTATCAGTGCAAAGGTCTTGACCTCACCTTTCATGTGATACCACTTGTAGAATTCTATCTTTCGATCCCACAGAGTTATAACCCTTTTTTATTTGTAAACAAAGGAGATTTTCCCCTTGAAACCCGTTTTTCTTTAATAAAGACCCTTAAACCCTACCAAACCCTATCAAATTTGGTATCAGTGCAAAGGTCTTGACCTCACCTTTCATGTGATACCACTTGTAGAATTCTATCTTTCGATCCCACAGAGTTATAACCCTTTTTTATTTTTAAACAAAGGAGATTTTCCCCTTGAAACCCGTTTTTCTTTAATAAAGACCCTTAAACCCTACCAAACCCTATCAAATTTGGTATCAGTGGAAAGGTCTTGACCTCACCTTTCATGTGATACCACTTGTAGAATTCTATCTTTCGATCCCACAGAGTTATAACCCTTTTTTATTTGTAAACAAAGGAGATTTTCCCCTTGAAACCCGTTTTTCTTTAATAAAGACCCTTAAACCCTACCAAACCCTATCAAATTTGGTATCAGTGCAAAGGTCTTGACCTCACCTTTCATGTGATACCACTTGTAGAATTCTATCTTTCGATCCCACAGAGTTATAACCCTTTTTTATTTGTAAACAAAGGAGATTTTCCCCTTGAAACCCGTTTTTCTTTAATAAAGACCCTACCAAACCCTATCAAATTTGGTATCAGTGAAAAGGTCTTGACCTCACCTTTCATGTGATACCACTTGTAGAATTCTATCTTTCGATCCCAAAGACACATAACCCTTTTTTAATTTTAAACGAAGGAGATTTTCCCCTTGAAACCCGTTTTTCTTTAATAAAGACCCTTAAACCCTACCAAACCCTATCAAATTTGGTATCAGTGCAAAGGTCTTGACCTCACCTTTCATGTGATACCACTTGTAGAATTCTATCTTTCGATCCCACAGAGTTATAACCCTTTTTTATTTGTAAACAAAGGAGATTTTCCCCTTGAAACCCGTTTTTCTTTAATAAAGACCCTTAAACCCTACCAAACCCTATCAAATTTGGTATCAGTGGAAAGGTCTTGACCTCACCTTTCATGTGATACCACTTGTAGAATTCTATCTTTCGATCCCACAGAGTTATAACCCTTTTTTATTTTTAAACAAAGGAGATTTTCCCCTTGAAACCCGTTTTTCTTTAATAAAGACCCTTAAACCCTACCAAACCCTATCAAATTTGGTATCAGTGCAAAGGTCTTGACCTCACCTTTCATGTGATACCACTTGTAGAATTCTATCTTTCGATCCCACAGAGTTATAACCCTTTTTTATTTTTAAACAAAGGAGATTTTCCCCTTGAAACCCGTTTTTCTTTAATAAAGACCCTTAAACCCTACCAAACCCTATCAAATTTGGTATCAGTGGAAAGGTCTTGACCTCACCTTTCATGTGATACCACTTGTAGAATTCTATCTTTCGATCCCACAGAGTTATAACCCTTTTTTATTTGTAAACAAAGGAGATTTTCCCCTTGAAACCCGTTTTTCTTTAATAAAGACCCTTAAACCCTACCAAACCCTATCAAATTTGGTATCAGTGGAAAGGTCTTGACCTCACCTTTCATGTGATACCACTTGTAGAATTCTATCTTTCGATCCCACAGAGTTATAACCCTTTTTTTTGTAAACAAAGGAGATTTTCCCCTTGAAACCCGTTTTTCTTTAATAAAGACCCTTAAACCCTACCAAACCCTATCAAATTTGGTATCAGTGGAAAGGTCTTGACCTCACCTTTCATGTGATACCACTTGTAGAATTCTATCTTTCGATCCCACAGAGTTATAACCCTTTTTTATTTTTAAACAAAGGAGATTTTCCCCTTGAAACCCGTTTTTCTTTAATAAAGACCCTTAAACCCTACCAAACCCTATCAAATTTGGTATCAGTGGAAAGGTCTTGACCTCACCTTTCATGTGATACCACTTGTAGAATTCTATCTTTCGATCCCACAGAGTTATAACCCTTTTTTATTTGTAAACAAAGGAGATTTTCCCTTGAAACCCGTTTTTCTTTAATAAAGACCCTTAAACCCTACCAAACCCTATCAAATTTGGTATCAGTGGAAAGGTCTTGACCTCACCTTTCATGTGATACCACTTGTAGAATTCTATCTTTCGATCCCACAGAGTTATAACCCTTTTTTATTTGTAAACAAAGGAGATTTTCCCCTTGAAACCCGTTTTTCTTTAATAAAGACCCTTAAACCCTACCAAACCCTATCAAATTTGGTATCAGTGGAAAGGTCTTGACCTCACCTTTCATGTGATACCACTTGTAGAATTCTATCTTTCGATCCCACAGAGTTATAACCCTTTTTTATTTTTAAACAAAGGAGATTTTCCCCTTGAAACCCGTTTTTCTTTAATAAAGACCCTTAAACCCTACCAAACCCTATCAAATTTGGTATCAGTGGAAAGGTCTTGACCTCACCTTTCATGTGATACCACTTGTAGAATTCTATCTTTCGATCCCACAGAGTTATAACCCTTTTTTATTTGTAAACAAAGGAGATTTTCCCCTTGAAACCCGTTTTTCTTTAATAAAGACCCTTAAACCCTACCAAACCCTATCAAATTTGGTATCAGTGCAAAGGTCTTGACCTCACCTTTCATGTGATACCACTTGTAGAATTCTATCTTTCGATCCCACAGAGTTATAACCCTTTTTTATTTGTAAACAAAGGAGATTTTCCCCTTGAAACCCGTTTTTCTTTAATAAAGACCCTACCAAACCCTATCAAATTTGGTATCAGTGGAAAGGTCTTGACCTCACCTTTCATGTGATACCACTTGTAGAATTCTATCTTTCGATCCCACAGAGTTATAACCCTTTTTTTTTTTAAACAAAGGAGATTTTCCCCTTGAAACCCATTTTTCTTTAATAAAGACCTTTACACCCTACCAAACCCTATCAAATTTGGTATCAGTGAAAGGTCTTGACCTCACCTTTCATGTGATACCACTTGTAGAATTCTATCTTTCGATCCCACAGAGTTATAACCCTTTTTTATTTGTAAACAAAGGAGATTTTCCCCTTGAAACCCGTTTTTCTTTAATAAAGACCCTTAAACCCTACCAAACCCTATCAAATTTGGTATCAGTGGAAAGGTCTTGACCTCACCTTTCATGTGATACCACTTGTAGAATTCTATCTTTCGATCCCACAGAGTTATAACCCTTTTTTATTTTTAAACAAAGGAGATTTTCCCCTTGAAACCCGTTTTTCTTTAATAAAGACCCTTAAACCCTACCAAACCCTATCAAATTTGGTATCAGTGCAAAGGTCTTGACCTCACCTTTCATGTGATACCACTTGTAGAATTCTATCTTTCGATCCCACAGAGTTATAACCCTTTTTTATTTTTAAACAAAGGAGATTTTCCCCTTGAAACCCGTTTTTCTTTAATAAAGACCCTTAAACCCTACCAAACCCTATCAAATTTGGTATCAGTGGAAAGGTCTTGACCTCACCTTTCATGTGATACCACTTGTAGAATTCTATCTTTCGATCCCACAGAGTTATAACCCTTTTTAATTTTAAACAAAGGAGATTTTCCCCTTGAAACCCGTTTTTCTTTAATAAAGACCCTTAAACCCTACCAAACCCTATCAAATTTGGTATCAGTGGAAAGGTCTTGACCTCACCTTTCATGTGATACCACTTGTAGAATTCTATCTTTCGATCCCACAGAGTTATAACCCTTTTTTATTTGTAAACAAAGGAGATTTTCCCTTGAAACCCGTTTTTCTTTAATAAAGACCCTTAAACCCTACCAAACCCTATCAAATTTGGTATCAGTGGAAAGGTCTTGACCTCACCTTTCATGTGATACCACTTGTAGAATTCTATCTTTCGATCCCACAGAGTTATAACCCTTTTTTATTTTTAAACAAAGGAGATTTTCCCTTGAAACCCGTTTTTCTTTAATAAAGACCCTTAAACCCTACCAAACCCTATCAAATTTGGTATCAGTGCAAAGGTCTTGACCTCACCTTTCATGTGATACCACTTGTAGAATTCTATCTTTCGATCCCACAGAGTTATAACCCTTTTTTATTTGTAAACAAAGGAGATTTTCCCCTTGAAACCCGTTTTTCTTTAATAAAGACCCTTAAACCCTACCAAACCCTATCAAATTTGGTATCAGTGCAAAGGTCTTGACCTCACCTTTCATGTGATACCACTTGTAGAATTCTATCTTTCGATCCCACAGAGTTATAACCCTTTTTTATTTGTAAACAAAGGAGATTTTCCCCTTGAAACCCGTTTTTCTTTAATAAAGACCCTTAAACCCTACCAAACCCTATCAAATTTGGTATCAGTGGAAAGGTCTTGACCTCACCTTTCATGTGATACCACTTGTAGAATTCTATCTTTCGATCCCACAGAGTTATAACCCTTTTTTATTTGTAAACAAAGGAGATTTTCCCCTTGAAACCCGTTTTTCTTTAATAAAGACCCTTAAACCCTACCAAACCCTATCAAATTTGGTATCAGTGGAAAGGTCTTGACCTCACCTTTCATGTGATACCACTTGTAGAATTCTATCTTTCGATCCCACAGAGTTATAACCCTTTTTTATTTGTAAACAAAGGAGATTTTCCCCTTGAAACCCGTTTTTCTTTAATAAAGACCCTTAAACCCTACCAAACCCTATCAAATTTGGTATCAGTGCAAAGGTCTTGACCTCACCTTTCATGTGATACCACTTGTAGAATTCTATCTTTCGATCCCACAGAGTTATAACCCTTTTTTATTTGTAAACAAAGGAGATTTTCCCCTTGAAACCCGTTTTTCTTTAATAAAGACCCTTAAACCCTACCAAACCCTATCAAATTTGGTATCAGTGGAAAGGTCTTGACCTCACCTTTCATGTGATACCACTTGTAGAATTCTATCTTTCGATCCCACAGAGTTATAACCCTTTTTTATTTGTAAACAAAGGAGATTTTCCCCTTGAAACCCGTTTTTCTTTAATAAAGACCCTTAAACCCTACCAAACCCTATCAAATTTGGTATCAGTGGAAAGGTCTTGACCTCACCTTTCATGTGATACCACTTGTAGAATTCTATCTTTCGATCCCACAGAGTTATAACCCTTTTTTATTTTTAAACAAAGGAGATTTTCCCCTTGAAACCCGTTTTTCTTTAATAAAGACCCTTAAACCCTACCAAACCCTATCAAATTTGGTATCAGTGCAAAGGTCTTGACCTCACCTTTCATGTGATACCACTTGTAGAATTCTATCTTTCGATCCCACAGAGTTATAACCCTTTTTTATTTGTAAACAAAGGAGATTTTCCCCTTGAAACCCGTTTTTCTTTAATAAAGACCCTTAAACCCTACCAAACCCTATCAAATTTGGTATCAGTGCAAAGGTCTTGACCTCACCTTTCATGTGATACCACTTGTAGAATTCTATCTTTCGATCCCACAGAGTTATAACCCTTTTTTATTTGTAAACAAAGGAGATTTTCCCCTTGAAACCCGTTTTTCTTTAATAAAGACCCTTAAACCCTACCAAACCCTATCAAATTTGGTATCAGTGGAAAGGTCTTGACCTCACCTTTCATGTGATACCACTTGTAGAATTCTATCTTTCGATCCCACAGAGTTATAACCCTTTTTTATTTGTAAACAAAGGAGATTTTCCCCTTGAAACCCATTTTTCTTTAATAAAGACCTTTACACCCTACCAAACCCTATCAAATTTGGTATCAGTGAAAGGTCTTGACCTCACCTTTCATGTGATACCACTTGTAGAATTCTATCTTTCGATCCCACAGAGTTATAACCCTTTTTTATTTGTAAAGAAAGGAGATTTTCCCCTTGAAACCCGTTTTTCTTTAATAAAGACCCTTAAACCCTACCAAACCCTATCAAATTTGGTATCAGTGGAAAGGTCTTGACCTCACCTTTCATGTGATACCACTTGTAGAATTCTATCTTTCGATCCCACAGAGTTATAACCCTTTTTTATTTGTAAACAAAGGAGATTTTCCCCTTGAAACCCGTTTTTCTTTAATAAAGACCCTTAAACCCTACCAAACCCTATCAAATTTGGTATCAGTGGAAAGGTCTTGACCTCACCTTTCATGTGATACCACTTGTAGAATTCTATCTTTCGATCCCACAGAGTTATAACCCTTTTTTATTTGTAAACAAAGGAGATTTTCCCCTTGAAACCCGTTTTTCTTTAATAAAGACCCTTAAACCCTACCAAACCCTATCAAATTTGGTATCAGTGGAAAGGTCTTGACCTCACCTTTCATGTGATACCACTTGTAGAATTCTATCTTTCGATCCCACAGAGTTATAACCCTTTTTTATTTGTAAACAAAGGAGATTTTCCCCTTGAAACCCGTTTTTCTTTAATAAAGACCCTTAAACCCTACCAAACCCTATCAAATTTGGTATCAGTGGAAAGGTCTTGACCTCACCTTTCATGTGATACCACTTGTAGAATTCTATCTTTCGATCCCACAGAGTTATAACCCTTTTTTATTTGTAAACAAAGGAGATTTTCCCCTTGAAACCCGTTTTTCTTTAATAAAGACCCTTAAACCCTACCAAACCCTATCAAATTTGGTATCAGTGGAAAGGTCTTGACCTCACCTTTCATGTGATACCACTTGTAGAATTCTATCTTTCGATCCCACAGAGTTATAACCCTTTTTTATTTGTAAACAAAGGAGATTTTCCCCTTGAAACCCGTTTTTCTTTAATAAAGACCCTTAAACCCTACCAAACCCTATCAAATTTGGTATCAGTGGAAAGGTCTTGACCTCACCTTTCATGTGATACCACTTGTAGAATTCTATCTTTCGATCCCACAGAGTTATAACCCTTTTTTATTTTTAAACAAAGGAGATTTTCCCTTGAAACCCGTTTTTCTTTAATAAAGACCCTTAAACCCTACCAAACCCTATCAAATTTGGTATCAGTGGAAAGGTCTTGACCTCACCTTTCATGTGATACCACTTGTAGAATTCTATCTTTCGATCCCACAGAGTTATAACCCTTTTTTATTTGTAAACAAAGGAGATTTTCCCCTTGAAACCCGTTTTTCTTTAATAAAGACCCTTAAACCCTACCAAACCCTATCAAATTTGGTATCAGTGGAAAGGTCTTGACCTCACCTTTCATGTGATACCACTTGTAGAATTCTATCTTTCGATCCCACAGAGTTATAACCCTTTTTTATTTGTAAACAAAGGAGATTTTCCCCTTGAAACCCGTTTTTCTTAAATAAAGACCCTTAAACCGTACAAACCCTATCAAATTTGGCATCAGTGCACATTTTGAAACCCGTTTTTCTTTAATAAAGACCCTTAAACCCTACCAAACCCTATCAAATTTGGTATCAGTGGAAAAGAAAAAAAAAAAATCCCACAGAGTTATAACCCTTAAAGAAAAAAAAAACAATAAAGAAAAAAAAAAATCAAAAAAAAAACCCTACCAAAACAAAAAAATTTTGAAAAAAAAAAATCAAAAAAAAAAAACAATAAAAAAATAAAATTAAAAAAAAAATAAAAAATAAAAAAAATATAAACATAAAAAAAAAAAAAATAAAAAGAAAAAAGAAGAATGAATTAAAAAAAAATAAAAAAAAAAAAAAAAATAAAAAATAAAAAAAAAAAAAAAAAAAAGTGAAAAATATCAAACAAATTAATAAAAAAATACAAAAAAAAAAAAAAAAAAAAGAAAAAAAAAAAAAAAAAAAAAAAAAAAAAAAAAAAAAAAAAAAAAAAAAAAAAAAAAAAAAACCCTATCAAATTTTTGGTATCAGTGAAAGTCTTGACATCACCTTTGATGTGACCTACTTGTAGAATTCTATCTGTTCGTTCATCCTAGAGTTACTAGATAAAACCCTTTTTCTAAAATATTTTTAAGAACCAAAGGAGAAGTTTTCCCCTTCAAAGATAACCCGATTTCATCTTTAATACAAGAACCCTTATAACCCTACCAAACCCTATCAAATTTGGTATCAGTGCAAAGTCCTTGATATGAAACCATTTCACTTTGATACCACCTGTAGATTTCCATGATTCTATCTTTCGATAGAATTCTATCTTTCGATCCCACAGAGTTATAACCCTTTTTTTTAAACAAAGGAGATTTTCCCCTTGAAACCCGTTTTTCTTTAATAAAGACCCTTAAACCCTACCAAACCCTATCAAATTTGGTATCAGTGCAAAGGTCTTGATCTCACCTTTCATTTGATACCACTTGTAGAATTCTATCTTTCGATCCCACAGAGTTATAACCCTTTTTTATTTGTAAACAAAGGAGATTTTCCCCTTGAAACAAGTTTCTGTTTAATACAGACCCTTAAACCCTACAAACCCTATCAAATTTGGTATTCAGTGGAAAGGTCTTGACCTCACCTTTTATGTGATCACCACTTTAGATACTATCTGACGTTAAACAAATTTGTGAATTTTTTATAAAATTTTTCTTTAAACCCCCTAAACCCTTAAACCCTATCAAATTTAAGTCCCACATGTACCTAAAAGATCAATAAACCCTTAATAAACCCTTAAACCCTAAAAGAGTTGAAACATGATATACCCTGTAACATTTCTATCAGTGGATGTAAACAAAGGTAGATTTCCCAGGAAACCAATCAGAATTTTTTTTTTCTTTAATAAAGACCCGTAGAACCCTATCAAATTTGGTATCAGTGAGGAAAGTCTTGACTCACCTTTTCATGTTGGATATACCATGAAACTTGCAGGTTTAAATTCTTTACAAAGTTATAAAGGACCCTTAAACCCTACCATGGTATCAGTGAAACAAATTTATTTCGATCAAAGAATTATTTTAAACAAAAATCCGTAAATCTTCTCGATCCCAAAGAGATATAAACCCCTTTTTATTTATTTTTCAACAAAGTAGATTTTTCCCCTAACCCTACAGGGTCTTGACCTCACCCATGTGATAACTTTACAATTTACTTTAATAACCTTAAACAAATTTGGTATAGAAACTGCACTTTATTATCAAGTGTGGAGAAAACCCTGAAACACGTTTCTGTTTAAACAAGACCTTAAACCCTACATATAACCCAATGGATTAAAAAAGAGATACAATATTTGTATCAAGTGAAAAGAGTCTTGCCCTCACCCTTTCGTGTGATACCATTGCAGAATTCTCAGTGGTCTTTCGATCCCACAGGAGTTTATAACCCTTTTTTATTTTTAAACAAAGGAGATTTTCCCCTTGAAATCCGTTTTTTTTTATAAAGACCCTTAAACCCTACCAAACCCTATCAAATTTGGTATCAGAAATCTTTCATTTGGGTTAGTAGGAGTTGAGACTTGAAGTATATTGGAAAAGGTCCTGAAACCCTGCACCCTTTCAAATTGTGAATACCACTTGGGTGAGAATTCTATCTTTCAACCCTTACCCCAACAGAGTTATCAGAACCCTTTAAACTTGTATTAAACATATTAAACAAAGGTACAGCATTTTTCCCCTGTCAAACCCCATCACAGTTTTCAGGGAGGTTGAAACCCGTTTTTCTTTAATAAAGACCCTTAAACCCCAAATGACCAAACCCCTTGACAAGTCCCAGAATTCATGGTATCATGTGGAAAGGTCTTGACCCGCACCTTTTAGCATTTGAAACCCTACAAATCAAATGTATAGAACACTTGAAGTTCTAAACTTTACCAATCCACCAGAGTTATAAAAAAATCCCTTTTTTTAATTTCGAAACAAAGAATTTTTTTCCCTTGAAACCCTAAGTTTATAACTTTATATCAGACCCTTTTAATAAAGACCCTACCAAACCCTATCAAATTTGGTATCAGTGGAAAGGTCTTGACCTCACCTTTCATGTGATACCACTTGTAGAATTCTATCTTTCAATCCCACAGAGTTATAACCCTTTTTTATTTTTAAACAAAGAGGTTTTCCCTTGAAACCCGTTTTTCTTTAATAAAGACCCTTAAACCCTACCAAACCCTATCAAATTTGGTATCAGTGGAAAGGTCTTGACCTCACCTTTCATGTGATACCACTTGTAGAATTCTATCTTTCGATCCCACAGAGTTATAACCCTTTTTTATTTTAAACAAAGGAGATTTTCCCCTTGAAACCCGTTTTTCTTTAATAAAGACCCTTAAACCCTACCAAACCCTATCAAATTTGGTATCAGTGCAAAGGTCTTGACCTCACCTTTCATGTGATACCACTTGTAGAATTCTATCTTTCGATCCCACAGAGTTATAACCCTTTTTTATTTCTAAACAAAGGAGATTTTTCCCCTTGAAACCCGTTTTTCTTTAATAAAGACCCTTAAACCCTACCAAACCCTATCAAATTTGGTATCAGTGCAAAGGTCTTGACCTCACCTTTCATGTGATACCACTTGTAGAATTCTATCTTTCGATCCCACAGAGTTATAACCCTTTTTTATTTGTAAACAAAGGAGATTTTCCCCTTGAAACCCGTTTTTCTTTAATAAAGACCCTTAAACCCTACCAAACCCTATCAAATTTGGTATCAGTGCAAAGGTCTTGACCTCACCTTTCATGTGATACCACTTGTAGAATTCTATCTTTCGATCCCACAGAGTTATAACCCTTTTTTATTTGTAAACAAAGGAGATTTTCCCCTTGAAACCCGTTTTTCTTTAATAAAGACCCTTAAACCCTACCAAACCCTATCAAATTTGGTATCAGTGGAAAGGTCTTGACCTCACCTTTCATGTGATACCACTTGTAGAATTCTATCTTTCGATCCCACAGAGTTATAACCCTTTTTTATTTTTAAACAAAGGAGATTTTCCCCTTGAAACCCGTTTTTCTTTAATAAAGACCCTTAAACCCTACCAAACCCTATCAAATTTGGTATCAGTGCAAAGGTCTTGACCTCACCTTTCATGTGATACCACTTGTAGAATTCTATCTTTCGATCCCACAGAGTTATAACCCTTTTTTATTTGTAAACAAAGGAGATTTTCCCCTTGAAACCCGTTTTTCTTTAATAAAGACCCTTAAACCCTACCAAACCCTATCAAATTTGGTATCAGTGGAAAGGTCTTGACCTCACCTTTCATGTGATACCACTTGTAGAATTCTATCTTTCGATCCCACAGAGTTATAACCCTTTTTTATTTGTAAACAAAGGAGATTTTCCCCTTGAAACCCGTTTTTCTTTAATAAAGACCCTTAAACCCTACCAAACCCTATCAAATTTGGTATCAGTGGAAAGGTCTTGACCTCACCTTTCATGTGATACCACTTGTAGAATTCTATCTTTCGATCCCACAGAGTTATAACCCTTTTTTATTTTTAAACAAAGGAGATTTTCCCTTGAAACCCGTTTTTCTTTAATAAAGACCCTTAAACCCTACCAAACCCTATCAAATTTGGTATCAGTGCAAAGGTCTTGACCTCACCTTTCATGTGATACCACTTGTAGAATTCTATCTTTCGATCCCACAGAGTTATAACCCTTTTTTATTTGTAAACAAAGGAGATTTTCCCCTTGAAACCCGTTTTTCTTTAATAAAGACCCTTAAACCCTACCAAACCCTATCAAATTTGGTATCAGTGGAAAGGTCTTGACCTCACCTTTCATGTGATACCACTTGTAGAATTCTATCTTTCGATCCCACAGAGTTATAACCCTTTTTTATTTTTAAACAAAGGAGATTTTCCCCTTGAAACCCGTTTTTCTTTAATAAAGACCCTTAAACCCTACCAAACCCTATCAAATTTGGTATCAGTGCAAAGGTCTTGACCTCACCTTTCATGTGATACCACTTGTAGAATTCTATCTTTCGATCCCACAGAGTTATAACCCTTTTTTATTTTTAAACAAAGGAGATTTTCCCTTGAAACCCGTTTTTCTTTAATAAAGACCCTTAAACCCTACCAAACCCTATCAAATTTGGTATCAGTGGAAAGGTCTTGACCTCACCTTTCATGTGATACCACTTGTAGAATTCTATCTTTCGATCCCACAGAGTTATAACCCTTTTTTATTTGTAAACAAAGGAGATTTTCCCCTTGAAACCCGTTTTTCTTTAATAAAGACCCTTAAACCCTACCAAACCCTATCAAATTTGGTATCAGTGGAAAGGTCTTGACCTCACCTTTCATGTGATACCACTTGTAGAATTCTATCTTTCGATCCCACAGAGTTATAACCCTTTTTTATTTGTAAACAAAGGAGATTTTCCCTTGAAACCCGTTTTTCTTTAATAAAGACCCTTAAACCCTACCAAACCCTATCAAATTTGGTATCAGTGCAAAGGTCTTGACCTCACCTTTCATGTGATACCACTTGTAGAATTCTATCTTTCGATCCCACAGAGTTATAACCCTTTTTTATTTTTAAACAAAGGAGATTTTCCCCTTGAAACCCGTTTTTCTTTAATAAAGACCCTTAAACCCTACCAAACCCTATCAAATTTGGTATCAGTGCAAAGGTCTTGACCTCACCTTTCATGTGATACCACTTGTAGAATTCTATCTTTCGATCCCACAGAGTTATAACCCTTTTTTATTTTTAAACAAAGGAGATTTTCCCTTGAAACCCGTTTTTCTTTAATAAAGACCCTTAAACCCTACCAAACCCTATCAAATTTGGTATCAGTGGAAAGGTCTTGACCTCACCTTTCATGTGATACCACTTGTAGAATTCTATCTTTCGATCCCACAGAGTTATAACCCTTTTTTTATTTGTAAACAAAGGAGATTTTCCCCTTGAAACCCGTTTTTCTTTAATAAAGACCCTTAAACCCTACCAAACCCTATCAAATTTGGTATCAGTGCAAAGGTCTTGACCTCACCTTTCATGTGATACCACTTGTAGAATTCTATCTTTCGATCCCACAGAGTTATAACCCTTTTTTATTTTTAAACAAAGGAGATTTCCCCTTGAAACCCGTTTTTCTTTAATAAAGACCCTTAAACCCTACCAAACCCTATCAAATTTGGTATCAGTGGAAAGGTCTTGACCTCACCTTTCATGTGATACCACTTGTAGAATTCTATCTTTCGATCCCACAGAGTTATAACCCTTTTTTATTTGTAAACAAAGGAGATTTTCCCCTTGAAACCCGTTTTTCTTTAATAAAGACCCTTAAACCCTACCAAACCCTATCAAATTTGGTATCAGTGGAAAGGTCTTGACCTCACCTTTCATGTGATACCACTTGTAGAATTCTATCTTTCGATCCCACAGAGTTATAACCCTTTTTTATTTGTAAACAAAGGAGATTTTCCCCTTGAAACCCGTTTTTCTTTAATAAAGACCCTTAAACCCTACCAAACCCTATCAAATTTGGTATCAGTGCAAAGGTCTTGACCTCACCTTTCATGTGATACCACTTGTAGAATTCTATCTTTCGATCCCACAGAGTTATAACCCTTTTTTATTTGTAAACAAAGGAGATTTTCCCCTTGAAACCCGTTTTTCTTTAATAAAGACCCTTAAACCCTACCAAACCCTATCAAATTTGGTATCAGTGGAAAGGTCTTGACCTCACCTTTCATGTGATACCACTTGTAGAATTCTATCTTTCGTTCCCACAGAGTTATAACCCTTTTTTTTTTAAAGAAAGGAGATTTTCCCCTTGAAACCCGTTTTTCTTTAATAAAGACCATTAAAACCTACCAAACCCTATCAAATTTGGTATCAGTGGAAAGGTCTTGACCTCACCTTTCATGTGATACCACTTGTAGAATTCTATCTTTCGATCCCACAGAGTTATAACCCTTTTTTATTTTTAAACAAAGGAGATTTTCCCCTTGAAACCCGTTTTTCTTTAATAAAGACCCTTAAACCCTACCAAACCCTATCAAATTTGGTATCAGTGGAAAGGTCTTGACCTCACCTTTCATGTGATACCACTTGTAGAATTCTATCTTTCGATCCCACAGAGTTATAACCCTTTTTTATTTTTAAACAAAGGAGATTTTCCCTTGAAACCCGTTTTTCTTTAATAAAGACCCTTAAACCCTACCAAACCCTATCAAATTTGGTATCAGTGGAAAGGTCTTGACCTCACCTTTCATGTGATACCACTTGTAGAATTCTATCTTTCGATCCCACAGAGTTATAACCCTTTTTTTATTTGTAAACAAAGGAGATTTTCCCTTGAAACCCGTTTTTCTTTAATAAAGACCCTTAAACCCTACCAAACCCTATCAAATTTGGTATCAGTGGAAAGGTCTTGACCTCACCTTTCATGTGATACCACTTGTAGAATTCTATCTTTCGATCCCACAGAGTTATAACCCTTTTTTATTTGTAAACAAAGGAGATTTTCCCCTTGAAACCCGTTTTTCTTTAATAAAGACCCTTAAACCCTACCAAACCCTATCAAATTTGGTATCAGTGCAAAGGTCTTGACCTCACCTTTCATGTGATACCACTTGTAGAATTCTATCTTTCGATCCCACAGAGTTATAACCCTTTTTTATTTTTAAACAAAGGAGATTTTCCCTTGAAACCCGTTTTTCTTTAATAAAGACCCTTAAACCCTACCAAACCCTATCAAATTTGGTATCAGTGGAAAGGTCTTGACCTCACCTTTCATGTGATACCACTTGTAGAATTCTATCTTTCGATCCCACAGAGTTATAACCCTTTTTTATTTTTAAACAAAGGAGATTTTCCCCTTGAAACCCGTTTTTCTTTAATAAAGACCCTTAAACCCTACCAAACCCTATCAAATTTGGTATCAGTGGAAAGGTCTTGACCTCACCTTTCATGTGATACCACTTGTAGAATTCTATCTTTCGATCCCACAGAGTTATAACCCTTTTTTATTTTTAAACAAAGGAGATTTTCCCTTGAAACCCGTTTTTCTTTAATAAAGACCCTTAAACCCTACCAAACCCTATCAAATTTGGTATCAGTGGAAAGGTCTTGACCTCACCTTTCATGTGATACCACTTGTAGAATTCTATCTTTCGATCCCACAGAGTTATAACCCTTTTTTATTTGTAAACAAAGGAGATTTTCCCCTTGAAACCCGTTTTTCTTTAATAAAGACCCTTAAACCCTACCAAACCCTATCAAATTTGGTATCAGTGCAAAGGTCTTGACCTCACCTTTCATGTGATACCACTTGTAGAATTCTATCTTTCGATCCCACAGAGTTATAACCCTTTTTTATTTGTAAACAAAGGAGATTTTCCCCTTGAAACCCGTTTTTCTTTAATAAAGACCCTTAAACCCTACCAAACCCTATCAAATTTGGTATCAGTGGAAAGGTCTTGACCTCACCTTTCATGTGATACCACTTGTAGAATTCTATCTTTCGATCCCACAGAGTTATAACCCTTTTTTATTTTTAAACAAAGGAGATTTTCCCCTTGAAACCCGTTTTTCTTTAATAAAGACCCTTAAACCCTACCAAACCCTATCAAATTTGGTATCAGTGGAAAGGTCTTGACCTCACCTTTCATGTGATACCACTTGTAGAATTCTATCTTTCGATCCCACAGAGTTATAACCCTTTTTTATTTGTAAACAAAGGAGATTTTCCCCTTGAAACCCGTTTTTCTTTAATAAAGACCCTTAAACCCTACCAAACCCTATCAAATTTGGTATCAGTGGAAAGGTCTTGACCTCACCTTTCATGTGATACCACTTGTAGAATTCTATCTTTCGATCCCACAGAGTTATAACCCTTTTTTATTTGTAAACAAAGGAGATTTTCCCCTTGAAACCCGTTTTTCTTTAATAAAGACCCTTAAACCCTACCAAACCCTATCAAATTTGGTATCAGTGGAAAGGTCTTGACCTCACCTTTCATGTGATACCACTTGTAGAATTCTATCTTTCGATCCCACAGAGTTATAACCCTTTTTTATTTTTAAACAAAGGAGATTTTCCCCTTGAAACCCGTTTTTCTTTAATAAAGACCCTTAAACCCTACCAAACCCTATCAAATTTGGTATCAGTGGAAAGGTCTTGACCTCACCTTTCATGTGATACCACTTGTAGAATTCTATCTTTCGATCCCACAGAGTTATAACCCTTTTTTATTTTTAAACAAAGGAGATTTTCCCCTTGAAACCCGTTTTTCTTTAATAAAGACCCTTAAACCCTACCAAACCCTATCAAATTTGGTATCAGTGGAAAGGTCTTGACCTCACCTTTCATGTGATACCACTTGTAGAATTCTATCTTTCGATCCCACAGAGTTATAACCCTTTTTTATTTGTAAACAAAGGAGATTTTCCCCTTGAAACCCGTTTTTCTTTAATAAAGACCCTTAAACCCTACCAAACCCTATCAAATTTGGTATCAGTGGAAAGGTCTTGACCTCACCTTTCATGTGATACCACTTGTAGAATTCTATCTTTCGATCCCACAGAGTTATAACCCTTTTTTATTTGTAAACAAAGGAGATTTTCCCCTTGAAACCCGTTTTTCTTTAATAAAGACCCTTAAACCCTACCAAACCCTATCAAATTTGGTATCAGTGCAAAGGTCTTGACCTCACCTTTCATGTGATACCACTTGTAGAATTCTATCTTTCGATCCCACAGAGTTATAACCCTTTTTTATTTGTAAACAAAGGAGATTTTCCCCTTGAAACCCATTTTTCTTTAATAAAGACCTTTACACCCTACCAAACCCTATCAAATTTGGTATCAGTGAAAGGTCTTGACCTCACCTTTCATGTGATACCACTTGTAGAATTCTATCTTTCGATCCCACAGAGTTATAACCCTTTTTTATTTTTAAACAAAGGAGATTTTCCCCTTGAAACCCGTTTTTCTTTAATAAAGACCCTTAAACCCTACCAAACCCTATCAAATTTGGTATCAGTGGAAAGGTCTTGACCTCACCTTTCATGTGATACCACTTGTAGAATTCTATCTTTCGATCCCACAGAGTTATAACCCTTTTTTATTTTTAAACAAAGGAGATTTTCCCCTTGAAACCCGTTTTTCTTTAATAAAGACCCTTAAACCCTACCAAACCCTATCAAATTTGGTATCAGTGGAAAGGTCTTGACCTCACCTTTCATGTGATACCACTTGTAGAATTCTATCTTTCGATCCCACAGAGTTATAACCCTTTTTTATTTGTAAACAAAGGAGATTTTCCCCTTGAAACCCGTTTTTCTTTAATAAAGACCCTTAAACCCTACCAAACCCTATCAAATTTGGTATCAGTGGAAAGGTCTTGACCTCACCTTTCATGTGATACCACTTGTAGAATTCTATCTTTCGATCCCACAGAGTTATAACCCTTTTTTATTTTTAAACAAAGGAGATTTTCCCTTGAAACCCGTTTTTCTTTAATAAAGACCCTTAAACCCTACCAAACCCTATCAAATTTGGTATCAGTGGAAAGGTCTTGACCTCACCTTTCATGTGATACCACTTGTAGAATTCTATCTTTCGATCCCACAGAGTTATAACCCTTTTTTATTTGTAAACAAAGGAGATTTTCCCTTGAAACCCGTTTTTCTTTAATAAAGACCCTTAAACCCTACCAAACCCTATCAAATTTGGTATCAGTGGAAAGGTCTTGACCTCACCTTTCATGTGATACCACTTGTAGAATTCTATCTTTCGATCCCACAGAGTTATAACCCTTTTTTTATTTGTAAACAAAGGAGATTTTCCCCTTGAAACCCGTTTTTCTTTAATAAAGACCCTTAAACCCTACCAAACCCTATCAAATTTGGTATCAGTGCAAAGGTCTTGACCTCACCTTTCATGTGATACCACTTGTAGAATTCTATCTTTCGATCCCACAGAGTTATAACCCTTTTTTATTTGTAAACAAAGGAGATTTTCCCCTTGAAACCCGTTTTTCTTTAATAAAGACCCTTAAACCCTACCAAACCCTATCAAATTTGGTATCAGTGGAAAGGTCTTGACCTCACCTTTCATGTGATACCACTTGTAGAATTCTATCTTTCGATCCCACAGAGTTATAACCCTTTTTTATTTTTAAACAAAGGAGATTTTCCCCTTGAAACCCGTTTTTCTTTAATAAAGACCCTTAAACCCTACCAAACCCTATCAAATTTGGTATCAGTGGAAAGGTCTTGACCTCACCTTTCATGTGATACCACTTGTAGAATTCTATCTTTCGATCCCACAGAGTTATAACCCTTTTTTATTTGTAAACAAAGGAGATTTTCCCTTGAAACCCGTTTTTCTTTAATAAAGACCCTTAAACCCTACCAAACCCTATCAAATTTGGTATCAGTGGAAAGGTCTTGACCTCACCTTTCATGTGATACCACTTGTAGAATTCTATCTTTCGATCCCACAGAGTTATAACCCTTTTTTATTTGTAAACAAAGGAGATTTTCCCCTTGAAACCCGTTTTTCTTTAATAAAGACCCTTAAACCCTACCAAACCCTATCAAATTTGGTATCAGTGCAAAGGTCTTGACCTCACCTTTCATGTGATACCACTTGTAGAATTCTATCTTTCGATCCCACAGAGTTATAACCCTTTTTTATTTTTAAACAAAGGAGATTTTCCCTTGAAACCCGTTTTTCTTTAATAAAGACCCTTAAACCCTACCAAACCCTATCAAATTTGGTATCAGTGGAAAGGTCTTGACCTCACCTTTCATGTGATACCACTTGTAGAATTCTATCTTTCGATCCCACAGAGTTATAACCCTTTTTTATTTTTAAACAAAGGAGATTTTCCCCTTGAAACCCGTTTTTCTTTAATAAAGACCCTTAAACCCTACCAAACCCTATCAAATTTGGTATCAGTGGAAAGGTCTTGACCTCACCTTTCATGTGATACCACTTGTAGAATTCTATCTTTCGATCCCACAGAGTTATAACCCTTTTTTATTTTTAAACAAAGGAGATTTTCCCCTTGAAACCCGTTTTTCTTTAATAAAGACCCTTAAACCCTACCAAACCCTATCAAATTTGGTATCAGTGGAAAGGTCTTGACCTCACCTTTCATGTGATACCACTTGTAGAATTCTATCTTTCGATCCCACAGAGTTATAACCCTTTTTTATTTGTAAACAAAGGAGATTTTCCCCTTGAAACCCATTTTTCTTTAATAAAGACCTTTACACCCTACCAAACCCTATCAAATTTGGTATCAGTGAAAGGTCTTGACCTCACCTTTCATGTGATACCACTTGTAGAATTCTATCTTTCGATCCCACAGAGTTATAACCCTTTTTTATTTTTAAACAAAGGAGATTTTCCCCTTGAAACCCGTTTTTCTTTAATAAAGACCCTTAAACCCTACCAAACCCTATCAAATTTGGTATCAGTGGAAAGGTCTTGACCTCACCTTTCATGTGATACCACTTGTAGAATTCTATCTTTCGATCCCACAGAGTTATAACCCTTTTTTATTTGTAAACAAAGGAGATTTTCCCTTGAAACCCGTTTTTCTTTAATAAAGACCCTTAAACCCTACCAAACCCTATCAAATTTGGTATCAGTGGAAAGGTCTTGACCTCACCTTTCATGTGATACCACTTGTAGAATTCTATCTTTCGATCCCACAGAGTTATAACCCTTTTTTATTTTTAAACAAAGGAGATTTTCCCCTTGAAACCCGTTTTTCTTTAATAAAGACCCTTAAACCCTACCAAACCCTATCAAATTTGGTATCAGTGCAAAGGTCTTGACCTCACCTTTCATGTGATACCACTTGTAGAATTCTATCTTTCGATCCCACAGAGTTATAACCCTTTTTTATTTTTAAACAAAGGAGATTTTCCCTTGAAACCCGTTTTTCTTTAATAAAGACCCTTAAACCCTACCAAACCCTATCAAATTTGGTATCAGTGGAAAGGTCTTGACCTCACCTTTCATGTGATACCACTTGTAGAATTCTATCTTTCGATCCCACAGAGTTATAACCCTTTTTTATTTTTAAACAAAGGAGATTTTCCCTTGAAACCCGTTTTTCTTTAATAAAGACCCTTAAACCCTACCAAACCCTATCAAATTTGGTATCAGTGGAAAGGTCTTGACCTCACCTTTCATGTGATACCACTTGTAGAATTCTATCTTTCGATCCCACAGAGTTATAACCCTTTTTTTATTTGTAAACAAAGGAGATTTTCCCCTTGAAACCCGTTTTTCTTTAATAAAGACCCTTAAACCCTACCAAACCCTATCAAATTTGGTATCAGTGCAAAGGTCTTGACCTCACCTTTCATGTGATACCACTTGTAGAATTCTATCTTTCGATCCCACAGAGTTATAACCCTTTTTTATTTGTAAACAAAGGAGATTTTCCCTTGAAACCCGTTTTTCTTTAATAAAGACCCTTAAACCCTACCAAACCCTATCAAATTTGGTATCAGTGGAAAGGTCTTGACCTCACCTTTCATGTGATACCACTTGTAGAATTCTATCTTTCGATCCCACAGAGTTATAACCCTTTTTTATTTTTAAACAAAGGAGATTTTCCCCTTGAAACCCGTTTTTCTTTAATAAAGACCCTTAAACCCTACCAAACCCTATCAAATTTGGTATCAGTGGAAAGGTCTTGACCTCACCTTTCATGTGATACCACTTGTAGAATTCTATCTTTCAATCCCACAGAGTTATAACCCTTTTTTTATTTTTAAACAAAGGAGGTTTTCCCTTGAAACCCGTTTTTCTTTAATAAAGACCCTTAAACCCTACCAAACCCTATCAAATTTGGTATCAGTGAAAAGGTCTTGACCTCACCTTTCATGTGATACCACTTGTAGAATTCTATCTTTCGATCCCACAGAGTTATAACCCTTTTTTATTTGTAAACAAAGGAGATTTTCCCTTGAAACCCGTTTTTCTTTAATAAAGACCCTTAAACCCTACCAAACCCTATCAAATTTGGTATCAGTGAAAGGTCTTGACCTCACCTTTCATGTGATACCACTTGTAGAATTCTATCTTTCGATCCCACAGAGTTATAACCCTTTTTTATTTTTAAACAAAGGAGATTTTCCCCTTGAAACCCGTTTTTCTTTAATAAAGACCCTTAAACCCTACCAAACCCTATCAAATTTGGTATCAGTGGAAAGGTCTTGACCTCACCTTTCATGTGATACCACTTGTAGAATTCTATCTTTCGATCCCACAGAGTTATAACCCTTTTTTATTTGTAAACAAAGGAGATTTTCCCCTTGAAACCCGTTTTTCTTTAATAAAGACCCTTAAACCCTACCAAACCCTATCAAATTTGGTATCAGTGCAAAGGTCTTGACCTCACCTTTCATGTGATACCACTTGTAGAATTCTATCTTTCGATCCCACAGAGTTATAACCCTTTTTTATTTGTAAACAAAGGAGATTTTCCCCTTGAAACCCGTTTTTCTTTAATAAAGACCCTTAAACCCTACCAAACCCTATCAAATTTGGTATCAGTGGAAAGGTCTTGACCTCACCTTTCATGTGATACCACTTGTAGAATTCTATCTTTCGATCCCACAGAGTTATAACCCTTTTTTATTTTTAAACAAAGGAGATTTTCCCCTTGAAACCCGTTTTTCTTTAATAAAGACCCTTAAACCCTACCAAACCCTATCAAATTTGGTATCAGTGCAAAGGTCTTGACCTCACCTTTCATGTGATACCACTTGTAGAATTCTATCTTTCGATCCCACAGAGTTATAACCCTTTTTTATTTTTAAACAAAGGAGGTTTTCCCTTGAAACCCGTTTTTCTTTAATAAAGACCCTTAAACCCTACCAAACCCTATCAAATTTGGTATCAGTGCAAAGGTCTTGACCTCACCTTTCATGTGATACCACTTGTAGAATTCTATCTTTCAATCCCACAGAGTTATAACCCTTTTTTATTTTTAAACAAAGGAGATTTTCCCCTTGAAATCCGTTTTTTTTTTATAAAGACCCTTAAACCGTACAAACCCTCTTAATTTTGGTATCGTTGAAAGGTCTTGACCTCACCTTTCATCTGATACCACTTGTAGAATTCTATCTTTCGATCCCACAGAGTTATAACCCTTTTTTATTTTTAAACAAAGGAGATTTTCCCCTTGAAACCCGTTTTTCTTTAATAAAGACCCTTAAACCCTACCAAACCCTATCAAATTTGGTATCAGTGCAAAGGTCTTGACCTCACCTTTCATGTGATACCACTTGTAGAATTCTATCTTTCGATCCCACAGAGTTATAACCCTTTTTTATTTTTAAACAAAGGAGATTTTCCCCTTGAAACCCGTTTTTCTTTAATAAAGACCCTTAAACCCTACCAAACCCTATCAAATTTGGTATCAGTGGAAAGGTCTTGACCTCACCTTTCATGTGATACCACTTGTAGAATTCTATCTTTCGATCCCACAGAGTTATAACCCTTTTTTATTTGTAAACAAAGGAGATTTTCCCCTTGAAACCCGTTTTTCTTTGATAAAGACCCTTAAACCGTACAAACCCTCTTAATTTTGGTATCGTTGAAAGGTCTTGACCTCACCTTTCATGTGATACCACTTGTAGAATTCTATCTTTCGATCCCACAGAGTTATAACCCTTTTTTATTTGTAAACAAAGGAGATTTTCCCCTTGAAACCCGTTTTTCTTTAATAAAGACCCTTAAACCCTACCAAACCCTATCAAATTTGGTATCAGTGCAAAGGTCTTGACCTCACCTTTCATGTGATACCACTTGTAGAATTCTATCTTTCAATCCCACAGAGTTATAACCCTTTTTTATTTTTAAACAAAGGAGGTTTTCCCTTGAAACCCGTTTTTCTTTAATAAAGACCCTTAAACCCTACCAAACCCTATCAAATTTGGTATCAGTGGAAAGGTCTTGACCTCACCTTTCATGTGATACCACTTGTAGAATTCTATCTTTCGATCCCACAGAGTTATAACCCTTTTTTATTTGTAAACAAAGGAGATTTCCCCTTGAAACCCGTTTTTCTTTAATAAAGACCCTTAAACCCTACCAAACCCTATCAAATTTGGTATCAGTGGAAAGGTCTTGACCTCACCTTTCATGTGATACCACTTGTAGAATTCTATCTTTAGATCCCACAGAGTTATAACCCTTTTTTATTTTTAAACAAAGGAGATTTTCCCTTGAAAGCCGTTTTTCTTTAATAAAGACCCTTAAACCCTACCAAACCCTATCAAATTTGGTATCAGTGCAAAGGTCTTGACCTCACCTTTCATGTGATACCACTTGTAGAATTTTATCTTTCGATCCCACAGAGTTATAACCCTTTTTTATTTGTAAACAAAGGAGATTTTCCCCTTGAAACCCGTTTTTCTTTAATAAAGACCCTTAAACCCTACCAAACCCTATCAAATTTGGTATCAGTGGAAAGGTCTTGACCTCACCTTTCATGTGATACCACTTGTAGAATTCTATCTTTCGATCCCACAGAGTTATAACCCTTTTTATTTTTAAACAAAGGAGATTTTCCCTTGAAACCCGTTTTTCTTTAATAAAGACCCTTAAACCCTACCAAACCCTATCAAATTTGGTATCAGTGGAAAGGTCTTGACCTCACCTTTCATGTGATACCACTTGTAGAATTCTATCTTTCGATCCCACAGAGTTATAACCCTTTTTTATTTTTAAACAAAGGAGATTTTCCCTTGAAACCCGTTTTTCTTTAATAAAGACCCTTAAACCCTACCAAACCCTATCAAATTTGAGAAAGAAAGGTGATAAAAAGAGAAA